>CM026398.1:45508414-45547851 GCA_014843695.1 Archivesica marissinica | reverse complement strand
TCAAAGACTGCCATAAGAAAGATTGATACATAATTATTACGAATCATTGCATACATTTCTATTACTGATTCTCAAGCATTAAAGGCTATTCGAAAAAAATAGCCCCGCCCCCCTTTGGACGTTCTTTTGTCGGGGGGGGGGGGGCGTCAAAACCAGTTTGCATTTTTGGTGGGTTTATTTCTGGCAACACATCTACATGTTACTCCACTTACCATACACCTTTCTAAAATGGCCAAGGTGGGGCAGGGTTGACAACCTGCTTGAACAGGGGGGTCTTTGTTTAGGGACAACTACAAATTACATATTTGTACCTTAACCCATTCCCTCATACAAGCACCTCTTGACGCCATTACCAATGCGACATACATTGACAATGTAGTAGCCAAACCAATGTTCATAATAAGGCCAGAATATCATGTAGTCCCAGTAATATCTATGGAGGTGGGATATATATGGCGGCTTCTTATCCACTGCATGATAGCTAAATGGCTGTCGTTTGTATGGAGATATAATAGTATATTAACCTAAATCTCTATAAAGGAAAGGGTTAACAGATGGTCTGCTAGGCATTTGTTGTTCCTTTTGCCAGGAATCTAATTAACACCCATTTCATTTTGTGAGTTTGCATACCCACATGTATGCAATAACCTTTAATTTGAAAGGTTTTATTAATATACCATAATGGTGCGAGTTTGCACCCTCCAGAACCATAGTGATGATGTATGTAGTGAAGCCGTTTAAATCAACACTGCCTCTTCCTCGTGACAATGTGTTCCATTAAGGGGATGAGGCAGTGATATCAATTAAACTAATGATGAAATAACTTGTTTCGCAATCAAGCAATTTGAATAAACTAGATAAGATATTCACCCAGCTAAAATTAAGAATTGTTATGGGTATGTGTCATTCTTGTTGCAGAATTGGATCAGAACTGTGTATTATTGAAGACATCAGGGTACTGTCGAGTGTCCACAAGATGAATGAGGACGCAAACACCACAATATTGAATAACAGAGAGATCATTCATAAGGTAACTTCATTAATACACATTGAATCTACACTAAAGCAGTTGTGTCGCATATTAATTATTTTATTAGAATAGACCAGATTCTCACACCTTATTTATTATATAAATAGGTATAAATTTATAATGCCTGAATGACCATGTAATAGTTTATTCTATCGACTATATATAACCCTCCTCAAAGGGTCGTGAATATGCCACCACCTAAAGAAATGTTCATATTACTTGGAGAATGTAATTTGTTTTTTCCATCAATAAATAATTAACCATGCGATAGGAATGGGTGCTAATGTTTATAGCTACGTCTGTCTAAGGACAGGGTATCTCAAAAATATGTTGATAGACTTTGTGGATGTTTGCTGGTGTACGATTGTGTGTGAATTCGGTCAAATGTCTGTGTGATCAGCGACGAGTCCACTCCAATTGATTTCTATAGTAGGAAACCTCGTATGAACTGTCAAATAAACAATACCATGTGTTTGACCTTTCAATGTTGAATCGGGGTCATGCTAATCTTTTGTCAAATACCAGCAATCCAAGTGCTATTCTCTAGTTTTATAGATGTTATATTTCGGGTTTTACACCTGCATCAGCACCATTTTGGGCTATATCGCTGGCGGGCAGTTTATCTAGCAACACCTTTCCTGGGCAGGCTTCAGCAGTTAACCAGTACTTGGGTGCACGACCTCCGTAAGAAACTGCCAACTTTTTCATGTTTTATAGATGTATTTGTGACATTTTGTAAAACACTGTTTACAGGCCTATCTAGACTTTATGGTCATTCTGAAATTTGTATATTACCGACAGCAGAACAGCTTATATATCCAGGTGCCCTCTGAGCAGTATTTCATGCACCTTGTAAAACCACCAACCTGATATAATTGGACACCACCAGTGGAATTTGAACCTATATAGTTGAGAAGCAGGTGACAGACTACCTTAGATACTCATCTACGGAGATATAGTGGGTGTTGCAGACAGATAGTGGATGTAGCACTCTGTCAATAGCTTCATATAAACTTCGAGTTAAAATGGGATCATTGTGTAAAACTAGGCCAGCTTACAATACTAACTTGTGTGATAACTCATTTACACAACAGTTGCTTCGTACAAAACCAGATCAGTAGTTTGACGATAATTTTAACCATTGTCTGGTTTGTCAGGGTAAACTGTCTCTAGTTTGGTTTAGTACCAGTATTATTGATATTGTATTTTATTTACAGGCTATGTAGAATATAGCAACAACTGGACACATTATGCTGTGAAAGAACCGAAGTAGTATGGATATATATGCGATAATGCCAATCATATCCAGACACTATGCAGTGTGAAGAAAAACGGACAGAACAAACTGTGATGAGCCAACATGATTCGAGGATTACTGACTGTAACTTATCTCCCCCTCAAACTAAAACTTTATTTGAAACAAAGAAATGAAAGAGAACAATTGTCATTTAATGCACTTTTATTCCAGATGATTATACAGCAATTCATTTCATTAAGATTGGTTATTAGTTTGTTCCATTGCGTCTCAACATTTCCATACGTATATTCCATTGCGTCCCAACATTTCCATGTAGTACCGAAGACACGGTCAGAACCTGTCCGTCTAGGATCAACCGTTCAATCTGAAACAATAGTAAATTATCATCAAAAGCCTGAATGTATTATTGACATTTCGTATTAGTTAGTAATTTCTAGGATGCAAGTTAATTTAAACAAGAGCACCATGAACTTTTGAAGGCCTCAGTGTGCTCACCAGAGTTCAAAGGGTTATACAAACACAGTATCTGGAACGTTCGCATATTCTCCGTGGCCTAGTGGTTAAGGCGTCCACATATATGTAGCAGGCGGTTGAAAGTTTGAACCTCGCAAGAAATGACTGGCCCTTTCAATAAGGGTGACATTAAAATAAACAATGCTTTACACTATTTGTATTCTATTTAATGCTAGTTTAACATAACCGGTCGCCCAATGAATGCTTATAGTTGCAACACAGCTAGTATACATATCCACTAGCCACATTATCTGAGAAGAGAATTATGGTTTCTGATATTAAAGATGATTTTTAAAATGTTGGAAGTTTCGTCAATTAACATTATGACATAAGGGAGAGGGATGAGGTATATCAATGATGTCCAATGGAAGCTCACCTGTGACAACTGTATGAGGTTAAGTTTAAACTTTATTTATATAACAATGACTGGGAAACAAGCTGTAACATCTTGTATTAATCACTCTTGTTTGAGCGGATGACTGAGTATTTGTGGTCGGAGGAAACCCACCTGTCTGATCTGGTCACCTATCTGATCTGGTGACCACTGTACCATCTCACATACTTCCAAATGTGAGGATCGAACACAGGTTGCATTTGTGAGAAGCGAGCGCTAATCGGACAGCCACAACTATATATGTGAGGTTACTTATAAACAAGTGAATAATAATTTGTGATCAGAATCAACTTCAATTATGTAGCGGTCCAGTGGTTAAACACGCATGTTAAACTCACCACTATACCATACTAAAATGACTCGCATCATAGTCTTTCGGATAAGACTCAAAACCGTTCACGTAAACGAGGCAGAGGAGACTGGAATGCGTCTCTGTATGTATCATTGCACAATCCACTAATCTCTTCAAGAGGTGTAGCTCATATGGGCAACAGGTAGCGACGTTAAATATCCGTAAAACACACACACAATCAACTTCCATTTGTAACACTTTAACTGATGCAAATATCATCCAAACATTTATGACTTGCACTGGCACAGTCATATTTGACTGATACTCTATATATGACTGGAATATATTCTTACGTTGCGCATTGAAATGCAGTTGCTGGGCAGACATCCACACTATTTGTATAAGTCTGCCCCCACTCATTGCAATGTCCACACCTGTACCAATAGTACACATTGCAATGTCCACACCTGTACCAATATTGTGTACTAACAGCTGGTTGTAGAGGTCTGGTTATGGTGGTGGAGATTGATCATTGAGTACCAGATTCTGCATCTTCTCAACACCCATGTGCTCAATGACAACCTGTAAATGCAATGAATTTTCTATGAGGTACATAAATAAACAGCCAGAATCCCATTAAGAAAAAAATACAATATCTTATTAAAACATTTTAAACAAACAATGACTTCACGGTGATGGTACATCACTCACTGTGTGTGTCGTGGCCCTGTGTGACATCCATGATTCAGTGAAGAACACTTTTTATATCATTGATACGCATCCGAATGAGCAAATGTACCTCTAAAAGGACTACATCTCGCGCACAATACTGTATTATAATGGCCATGTATGTCTGCACAGCAAACATCATCAAAGGTATTGCAAAAACAACAAAAAGCTATGTTGCTACTGATGCTTTGATGGTTTAGATATGTTAGTTATAAGACATAAAGCTGGAATGTGTATTTAATTGTGTGACACCCATGGTAGAGTGCCAGATTTGGAATAGAAAGCCTGAAGGGTTCCAGGTTCGATACTTGGTCACGGAACAAATGTAGTGTCATTGAGCAAGGCTCCTCATACAAAGTGCTTAGTATTGGTCAATCGCTTGTGTCGACAAAAATGGAACATTCATAAATACCTCTTCATATACTTCTACGCAGGGTTGGCAATTTCCCGGGAAATAAGAGTATTTCCCGGGACGGCGGGAAATACCGGGAAATACTGGGAAATAAGAATTTGGATACCGGGAAATAAGAATTTGGATGATTTTGGTGGTAAATACAGGTATATATACCATACAATTTCTATTACCCGGTGTACTGATTGTAGTATTATGTGTGCAGGATGAAAATGAACTGCTTTTGAAGAATATGACGAAAAATACAGGCATTCATAGTGGCATTTACGCATTGCTTATAATCTTTATATAAATGTTAGAGATCTAACATTATTGAGACTGTTCATTATTACTCTAATATACATTGTATACAAACACAGTTTAAGGAGTTTATACATACATTTATTGGAGGTATTTTAAATGTTTAATGTAGTAGGCAAAATGCAAATGTTTTTAGGATTATTCCTGAAATGTGTTCATAATATAGCTGTATTATTAAAATAATCAATTAGTTATTAAAGAAGTCAGAATCATAATTTGAGATGACCCACACTGTTTGTTTGTACACAATTTCAACACGTCACCAGTGCCCAGGAGCTTCTTCATGAGACCAAGCCGGAACTTGTACCCGAACTCCTCAACTACATGTCCGAGACACTGCCAATTCCTAAGGTGCTACAACAGGAATCCTCCATCAACAACTCGAAGCCAGCTGTATGGTGGTCATGTGTGGAGAGGTCGGGCGTGATCACCAAAGACTTCAGTCAGCTCGCCAGGAAATTGATGGTACTGCCAGCCAGTTCAGCCGCCATTGAACGTGTGTTCTCCAACTTCGGCATCATACAGACGAAACTACGCAACAGACTGGGCGTTGAGAAAGCAGCGAAGCTGGTGCTATGCTACTGCTTCCTGAGAGGTAGCGAGGAAATCGACTGGTGAAGACAGACTACTGGCTGAAGAAACATTCCAACAAGAAAAACGAAAAAATAAATGAAAAAAAAACAATAAAATAAAAAAAAACAATAAAACCCAAAAAAAACTGTTGTGGTTGCCAATGATGCCACCTGATGAGTACCCCTGGCAGGGACGAAATAGTTTAAGCACTTATAGAGTGGTAGCAATGCATAAAAATGAGCAAAAAACGTGTTTGGAAGACACATAATCTTATTTCCCGGTATTTCCCACTTCTGGGCTTATTTCCCGGGGCGGGAAATACCGGTATTTCCCGCCCCCGGTATTTCCCGGCCAACCCTGCAAGTTCTACGCCTAGAACTTCCTCTTTGCCACCTCTACCACAACCCCTCTGCACGTTTACCTCCCTGCCAAGTTCTTCTCCGTCTTTTCACTATAATAGCTGTGAAAAGTAAATAATACATGTTCATTATTATATACGGTTGCAACAATAGACGACATGTAATATATGTATATACTAAGTCTTGTACAATTTGCATGTAGTTGCATTTAGAATGAGTGGCAGAAAATCATCATCGATTGCCACTGAATTACATTTATTGCAATTCTGTTCTTTTCTTCCTTTAAAATTTAAGCATTCAAATTTGTACACGTCATCTACTATGACGTATATATTCAATGTAGCTTGTGCCAGCTGTGGTCAACTAGGTTCGGTACCGGGTAATAAACAGTTCTCACCTGTGGTCGCCTCAGTAATATTATGTATGTATGTTCTTTTAATGTCAAACCCCTCTCCGGGATTTAGACATGTTTTCCTGGGCAGGCTTAGCCGACCTGAGCGATTAACCAGTACTAAGCAATGTGTGTGAAGTGCCTTGCTCAATGACACTACATACGTGGCCTGACCGAGTATCGAACCCGGGACCGTTCGATTCCAAATCCGATGCTCTACCACTGGACCACGCACGCCACACATTATAGTGGTAAACCATGTATGAATCCCGGGCAAGTGCGACATTTTCCGAAACAAACCAATTTGTATGTATGTTCCATTATAAATGTCAAACCCCTATTATGTTGTCCTGGGCAGGTTTAGCCGACTTAAGCGGTTAAACAGTACTAAGCCATGTGTGTAAGGTGCCTTGCTCAATGACACCTGGGACCGTTCAATTCCAAATGCGATGCTGGCCCACGGAAGAAAGGTCCGGAGTTCGAGCCACGCTGGAGCCGTTACGATTATGCCCTTAGGCTAGGCATTTAAATTCCAGGTTGCCTCTTCTCTCTCCCTCGTGGCGATGGATTCCATCAGGAATGAGGTCTCCAGAGTGATTAATATAAGATTAATAACAATTAACATGTTTCGCAATCGAGCTAAAATATTTTTTTATAAACTAAATACTTGAAATGCACTTTAGCCACAATAAAAACAGGATATGTAAGCCCTCCCCGCCCCACACGAATCTATTAATTAATAAATACGATCCAGATACTTGATGCCTACATTCTGCATCTTTATAATGATTTGTTAAAATACCCCATATGCGCCCCAATGACTTCCGAGGTGGTTTCACATTAATTTAATACTTATTCGGCATATGAAACATTTTGCACGATATCCAATTAAAACCCAATCACATTTACATCATTTGGGATACATTGTAATACTAATTGAAGCCGTTTCAACTTACTGTAATATTTCTTGCTGGAAAATGGACGACAAAATACCACGTTTTTTCATCATTGCCGAAGGCGAACGATTCATCCCGAATGTACATCCGGTTCCGATTGTAAATAAATGCGCGTGACCTGTTCGACTTGGAAAGTCCTACTTTCGGTTTCGAGTTTGTTTTATTGCAAAAAACACTGTTTACTAATTGAACATAATTATACAATTTATACTATAAGAATGTGTTGCAGCATTGCTACCCATGCGTAAAATTTGAATTTTTCGAATATATTTGATGTCATACGATGTAATGCGCGATTGCGAAAATCGAGCTAAAATAAATTTGTATAATCTGAAGATTTAAAGTTGTATATTGATAGCTAAGTGAATGTATATTGTATGTATATTGAATGAATATTAACTAAGTGGCATTTTGATTTCAACAACATATTTGTTTTCTTAATTGTACTGTTGTAGCCATATGTTTTGTGTGTTTTACGTTTATTTATCGTCGCTACCGGTTGCCCATATGAGCGACGCCTCCTGAAGAAATTAGTCATTTTAGATTGTTGGAGGATAGTGTAATGATACAGACAGAGACCCATTCCAGAGTCTCCTCTGGTTCTTTTACGTGCACGGTGTACAACACCGACATGGGACCTCGGTTTAACGTCCCATCTGAAAGACTTAGCCATAAGTTATTTCAGTAAGCGTATTATATCGGGTGGGGGGGGCGTTTTATAATGTGGAAGCATGCGTTTGCTATCTATATTTACTTCTTTGTCTACCTCTTGGTGATTGGGGGAATTAGTAGTATTACTTGTCATTCCTTAAGCTATAATTATGTTAATTACAGCAACTACAGACTACTACAAGTTTTCCTTCTATCCAAGAACAATCTATCATTGGAACCACCTCCCTCCTGACATTGTCCATCTCCCTACCATAGAGCAATTCAATACGGCAGTTTGCCATATTGAACATGCCAGTCCCTAGTTGTTCTGCGTAGCTGCTTTTAAACTTTTACCACAACTTATTTTCACACCTTCTTAAATTATACTTTTAACTACTCATACTTTTAACTTCTTTGCGGTTTTTGACGCGCAACATGTCTACGTTCCCGCGAGGGGTTCGACATTAAAGGAAGATAGATAGAAGGCTTGTTGACCAATCTCAGTGTCTCTACGTTGTGGTCTTTCGGTATATATTTGTATACATAGTCACTTGCTATGTAGTTTGCTTGGCAATACATTAGGTTTAAACTTGTTTAAACATGATCTTACATACACATATTGCATTGGTGTGTATATCTTGGGCACCGTTATTGTTAATGTGCTACCATGCGGATCTAAACCACCGACTGCAAGTTTATTAGGATTGACTAAAATGATTAATATCTTCACGAGGCGTCGCTCATATGGGCAATCGGTAGCGACGATAAATAAACGTAAAACACACACATGGGTTGATTGCTTTATGCCTTACGTAGTGTCGTCACAGGGTGAACACATGTTCAGCCAACCCGGGGCTCGAACCCGGGACCGTTCGATTACAGTGGGAACGCTCTACCGACTAAGCTAGCCGTTCCGCTTACACGCGTTCCCTCGTTGGGCGCCAACTGTATCAGTGTGAGATAATTGTGTAGCCAACGCGGGACTCGAACATGGGACATTTCGCTTACAGGGCGAACGCTCTAGCGACAGAGCTAGCCGGGCCGCTTACGCTTAATATTGCCAATGGTGACTAAGTACGTACCGCGACAAGAACATGGGTATGATTAATCAGCTATATGTATAGGATATAAGCCGAAAACGACCCACGCTTGCGTGCGTGTGCATGTGTGTGTGCGTGTACATGTGTGTGTGTATGTATGCGTGCGTGTGAGTGTGTCGGCGCGCGCCTGCGTGCGTGTGCATGTGTGTGTGCGTGTACATGTGTGTGTGTATGTATGCGTGCGTGTGAGTGTGTCGGCGCGCGCCTGCGTGCGTGTGAATGCTACTCCTGAAGAGATTAGTCACGTCATAGGATCACAACGTTCGTTTATCGTCACTATAGGTATGCCGGTTGCCCATATGAGAGACGCCTCCTGAGTAGATTAGTCATTTTAGATTTTGGAGGATAGTGCAATGATACAGACAGAGACCCATTCCAGAGTCTCCTTTGGTTCTTTTACGTGCACGGTGTAAAGCACCGACACGAGACCTCTTATTGTGACTTCTATTGATAGTGACAGGGTGTCATTTTTAACTTGATGGGAATGGCCTAAATAAAATTGTATGCATAATATCGGGCGTGAAATCACGGACAGCCAAGGCTACAGTTAATGCCCCATTATCGGGTGTGCAATCACGGGCGGAATGTGTAACATGTACACGGGCGGACAGGGTAACATGTACACGGGCGGCCAGTGTAGCATGTATGCCCCTTTATCGGGTGTGCAATCACGGGCGGACAGTGTAACATGTACACGGGCGGACAGAGTAACATGTACACGGGCGGTCAGTGTAACATGTACACGGGCGGACAGTGTAGCATGTATGCCCCATTATCGGGTGTGCAATCACGGGCGGACAGTGTAACATGTACACGGGCGGACAGGGTAACATGTACACGGGCGGACAGTGTAGCATGTATGCCCCATTATCGGGTGTTTAATCACGGGCGGACAGTGTAACATGTACACGGGCGGACAGGGTAACATGTACACGGGCGGACAGTGTAACATGTATGCCCCATTATCGGGTGTGCAATCACGGGCGGACAGTGTAACATGTACACGGGCGGACAGGGTAACATGTACACGGGCGGAGAGTGTAGCATGTATGCCCCATTATCGGGTGTTTAATCACGGGCGGACAGTGTAACATGTACACGGGCGGACAGGGTAACATGTACACGGGCGGACAGTGTAACATGTATGCCCCATTATCGGGTGTGCAATCACGGGCGGTCAGTGCAACATGTACACGGGCGGACAGTGTAGCATGTATGCCCCATTATCGGGTGTGCAATCACGGGCGGACAGGGTAACATGTACACGGGCGGACAGTGTAGCATGTATGCCCCATTATCGGGTGTGTAATCACGGGCGGACAGTGTAACATGTACACGGGCGGACAGGGTAACATGTATGCCCCGTTATCGGGTGTGCAATCACGGACGGACAGTGTAATATGTACACGGGCGGACAGTGTAGCATGTATGCCCCATTATCGGGTGTGCAATCACGGACGGATAGTGTAACATGTACACGGGCGGACAGTGTAGCATGTATGCACCATTATCGGGTGTGCAATCACGGACGGACAGTGTAACATGTACACGGACGGACAGTGTAACATGTACACGGGCGGACAGTGTAACATGTACACGGACGGACAGTGTAGCATGTATGCCCCATTATCGGACGTAGAATCATAAGTCAGATCAACTCAAATGTCTCGTATTCTCTCAGTTCATGGCATGAATAAATGAAAACATTAGGTATAACACTCAATACAAGACATGCGGACGGGTATCACACTTAATACAAGACATGCGGACGGGTATAACACTTAATACAAGACATGCGGACGGGTATAACACTCAATACAAGACATGCGGACGGGTATAACACTTACAACAAGACATGCGGACGGGTATCACACTTAATACAAGACATGCGGACTAACACTTACAACAAGACATGCGGACAGGTATAACACTTAATACAAGACATGCGGACGGGTATAACACTTAATACAAGACATGCGGACGGGTATAGCACTCAATACAAGACATGCGGACGGGTATAACACTTAATACAAGACATGCGGACGGGTATAACACTTAATACAAGACATGCGGACGGGTATAACACTCAAGACATGCGGACGGGTATAACACTTAATACAAGACATGCGGACGGGTATAACACTCAATACAAGACATGCGGACGGGTATAACACTTAATACAAGACATGCGGACGGGTATAACACTAATACAAGACATGCGGACGGGTATAACACTCAATACAAGACAAGCGGACGGGTATAACACTCAATACAAGACACGGACGGGTATAACACTCAATACAAGACATGCGGACGGGTATAACACTCAATACAAGACATGCGGGGTATAACACTCAATACAAGACATGCGGACGGGTATAACACTCAATACAAGACATGCGGACGGGTATAGCACTCAATACAAGACAAGCGGACGGGTATAGCACTCAATACAAGACATGCGGACAGGTATAACACTCAATACAAGACATGCGGACGGGTATAGCACTCAATACAAGACATGCGGACGGGTATAACACTCAATACAAGACATGCGGACGGGTATAACACTCAATACAAGACATGCGGACGGGTATAACACTCAATACAAGACATGCGGACGGGTATAACACTCAATACAAGACATGCGGACGGGTATAACACTCAATACAAGACATGCGGAAGGGTATAACACTCATACAAGACATGCGGACGGGTATAACAGTTGATGTCAAGCGGACGGGTATACCACTCAATACAAGACATGCGGACGGGTATACCACTCAATACAAGACATGCGGACGGGTATAACACTTAATGTCATGCGGACGGGTATAGCACTCGATACAAGACATGCGGACGGGTATACCACTCAATACAAGACATGCGGACGGGTATAACAGTTAATTTCAAGCGGACGGGTATAACCACTCAATACAAGACATGCGGACGGGTATAACACTCAATACAAGACATGCGGACGGGTATAACACTCAATACAAGACATGCTGACGGGTATAACACTCAATACAAGACATGCGGACGGGTATAACACTCAATACAAGACATGCGGACGGGTATAACAGTTGATGTCAAGCGGACGGGTATACCACTCAATACAAGACATGCGGACGGGTATAACACTTAATACAAGACATGCGGACGGGTATAACACTCAATACAAGACATGTGGACGGGTATAACACTCAATACAAGACATGTGGACGGGTATAACACTCAATACAATACATGCGGACGGGTATAACAGTTAATGTCACATAGAGACAGTACATCGCAAACAGCAAATACAATGCATTTTGTTCACGTATAAATGCATTGCTACAACAAATGCTGCTCAATACATTCGAACACTAACATTGAATCAATAAACAGTGTGTTTGTGTTCTACAAACTTCAAAAGTGAATGTAGGATTTCATATAACTGTCATCCACGCTCCTGAATTGACGTTTCTTTGTTATTGAAGTCAATACTAAACGCGCGATACTTTCGTTTAGAGATAATTTAACTAAGTTGGTCTACACATATATATGCATAGGCACATATGTGAGATATAACTCTAAATCTGTAACATAAATTATGTTATATCGGATACACGCATTGTATTACGCATGGATGTCGACCCTATTTACATTTTTTTGTTATGTCATGAAACCGCGTATACGACGTTTGTTTATTTGTTGAAATACTCAGTTTTTGATGCAAATATTTGGAAAAACATTATACCATATAATAGGAAATTACATTCTGCAGACATTTGCGTTTTCAACTTTTCACCGATGTAGTGTCGCTTTTTTTCTTTTTTTTTACGTTTAATTATCGTCGCTACCGGTTGCCCATATGAGCGACGCCTCCTGAAGAGATTAGTTATTTTAGATTTTGGAGGATAGTGCAATGATACAGAGAGAGACCCATTCCAGAGTCTCCTCTGGTTCTTTTACGTGCACGGTGTAAAGCACCAACACGAGAACTCGGTTTAACGTCCCATCTGAAAGACTGTTATTTTTATTAGGGTCAGACGGGGGATCGAACCTGCGATCCCTGGATTACCAGTCCAGCGTGTTACCACTGGACTACATATCCGTCTGTGTAGTGTCTCTTTGTGGAGAGGATCTATTTATAATGCAATGCCTAATATCGCAAGGGGGTGCCTTAATGAGGCGTATGCTCTATATTTCAGCACACGTACTGTCTGTCACGATGAAAGTTCTACTGTTTATTCTGTCGGCTATTCTGCTATTCGGTAAGCATATATTAGTAGTTTAACGTCGCTAAGCATATATTAGTAGTTTAACGTCGCTAAGCATATATTAGTAGTTTAACGTCGGTAAGCATATATTAGTAGTTTAACGTCGCTAAGCATATATTAGTAGTTTAACGTCGCTAAGCATATATTAGTAGTTTAACGTCGCTAAGCATATATTAGTAGTTTAACGTCGCTAAGCATATATTAGTAGTTTAACGTTCACCGTTTCTTTGTTGGAAATAACTCCAATTATGGATGTTCTGGTTGGTAAGCATAGATTCGTAGTTGAACGTAGCCTGGGCGCCGCCAGTCTGGCGATTTTTCACTTCTGGCAAAATGACATTATCAGAAACTCAATACGGCCCAATTAATAGTATCGGTGTTAAAAATATATTTATTTGACTGACGAGGCAAAATATATCGACGTCTGTTCCCAGGCTAAATTGACCGTTCACCGTTGCTTTGCTGAAAATAATACCAATTATGGATGTTCTGGTTTGGAAGAACCATAAAGCGATCTGTGAAGCTATGTTTGTTAAAAACAACAACACATAAATGGTTGCAAAAATACACATTTTTAATACGTAAGTTTTTCAGAACTAAATTATGTTATTTACAACAGATTATGCTTTTTAATACAACAACAACAACAACAACAACAACAACAACAACAACAACAACAACAACAACAACAACAACAACAACAACAACAACTCAGGCCTTCGTGATATATTTCTACGCATAAGAACTTCAAATATAAAGTAGTTCCCGTTATTAATCATAGTATACAGTCAAACCTGTGTTAAGCAGCCAGCCAAGGGAATCACAGAAAGTGGCTGCTTAACACAGGTGGCTGCTTAATAGAGGTCAAATGTATAATAAAACAAGATATTGGGAATCGGGATACTGGCTGCTTAATACAGGTTGGCTGTTTAATAGAGGTGATCACTAACACAGGCGGACTCCAAATGCCTGTCGTAACTCAATATGTAGCACCTTATACACATTTATTTTAGCTCGATTGCGAAACAAGTTCTTTCAACTTATGTTAATCACTCTCGAGACCTCATTCCTGATGGAATCCATCGCCACGAGGGAGAGAAGAGGCAACGTGGAAATTAAATGCCTTGCCTAAGGACACAATCGTAACGGCTCCAGCGGGGTTCGAACTCCGGACCTTTCGCACCTGAAGCGAACGCGCATCCACTGCACTATCACGACTTCCACTTTATATGTAGCACCTGATTCCGGGTGGGACACTGTGATAAACACATGATCTATGTACATGTGTATGTACAGACACAAAATAGTTTTGTGTATGGAGAAACTGGTAGATGTACATTACTTATTAAAAGATTGTATGCAATTATGCGATATTGGTTTAAAGTTTTACAATGTGATGATGTTAAATATGTTAGTGTTATCTATAAAATGATGTTACATGACTTAGAATTGTATCCACACAAAAAAACTTGGGCACGAAATGTACGAAATGTATTACAGTCATTAGGTTTTAATCACGTATGGATTGTTCAAGGAGTAGGAGATACAGACCTATTTTTAGCAACTTTTAAACAACGGCTATATGATAATTATTTACAAGACTGGAATAGCCAGTTAGAAAACTCAACAAGAGCTCGTACTTATAGACTATTTTCTGATTTTTGTTTCCAACCTTATTTAGATATTATAAATGTTCGTAAATTCAGGATAGCATATACTAGATTGAGAGTATCAGCCCATAGATTAGAAATTGAATCAGGTAGATGGCATAAACCAGAAAAGATTCCGATAGATGATCGCAACTGTCAATTATGTAATAGTGTAGAAGATGAATTTCACTTTTTGCTAGAATGCCCTCTGTATCATGAAATTAGAATTCTTTATATAAAAAGATATTATTGGAAAAGACCGAACATATTAAAGTTCAAGGAGTTGCTACAAGCTACTAGTTCGTGTATTGTTAGAAACTTGTCGATGTATATATGTAAAAGCTTTGAAAAAAGAAATACTTTATACTACCATCAATAACCTATTCTTCTCACTGTGTGTCAGAGTATATGTACAAATTGTGTCACCATTGATATGTTATGTAATAATATGTTGTATGCATGTATACTGATAGGCATGATGCCTTTGTAATAATAATAAACTTATATATATATTGTTAACATTATGCTATATAGGAAATAGAAAACGCACACTTCGGATAAGTGTGTTTTTACATAAAAACCAATAACTATATAAATACATAGTTTTTTAGTTGTTCATTTATTGTTTTGTAATAAAGATGTGATATATCTTTGATGGAATCCTTCGTATTTCGTTTTCATGTAATAATAATCATGTATAATATATATATATATATATATATATACAGTCAAACCTGTGTTAGTGGTCACCTGTATTAAGCAGCCAGTTTCCAGATTCCCAATATGTTTTATTATACATTTGACCTCTATTAAGCAGCCATGGCACCTGCATTAAGCAGCCACTTTCTGTGATTCCCCTGACTGGTTGCTTAAGACAGGTTTGGCTGTATATATGTAATCGTATATAATGTATGTGTGCGTTTTCTATGCGTTTTCTATGCGTTTTCTATGTCCTCTAGTATATTTATTTTACAGTTCAGACGCTTGCACAACAGTCAAGCCCGATGATGACCAGCAAGTCCTGGTATGATGATAACTCCAAGACGTATACTGTATGTATAATATACATCTAATCTAGTACAAACTGTAAATAACATGAACATATATTATTATATCATTACATTATACAGCAATTAATAACAGGAGATCAGGGATCGCAGGTTCGTGCCGTGTCTGATCAAGATATATGTTGCTTACTATGCAGCCAAGTGTTTTAGCTCCACTATCCGATTAGCAAACAGCATAGAGCCTGATCAAACTGCACATTTGAATTATATACATAGATCTATGTTGTTTGCTATTCAGGCACGTGTTTTAGCTCCACTATCAGAATAGCAAACAGCATAGAGGCTGATCAAACGGCACGTTAAGTACCGTCTGATCTGGCTCTATGCTGTTTGCAAAAGTGATATGATTTTATCTGCCGTTAGCGTACAAATGGTTAATATATGTATGTATGTATCTTCCTTTAATGTCAAACCCCTTGCGGGGACTTAGACATGTTTTCCTGGGCAGGCTTAGCCGACCTAAGCGATTAACCAGTACTAAGCAATGTGTGTGAGGTGCCTTGCTCAATGACACTACATACGTGCCCTGACCGAGTATCGAACCCGGGACCGTTCGATTCCAAATCCGACGCTCTACCACTGGACCACGGACGCCACATGGTTTTGTAATAAATACAATTGAATGGCAACAATATGTATGAACATTATGACAATCAATTTGAACATTTTGACCTGACGTAACGTTTCAATGGACATCTCCTTCTTGTTTCCAGTCAGGCGGCAGCAGTAACATCATCAATATCTGCTTACCGCTGATGCTTGCAGTCCTCGCCGTTGCACTGGCACGACGATAGACTTAGAGAAATGGTAATATTTTGAAATAATTATTTCTCCTACAGTGTATAAAATAAAGTAAAAAGTGTTTGTTTATTATAGTGTCACTCCTATTTAAAGAGCCAGCCATTTCTGACTTATGAGACACCTCTTTTTATGAACATCAGTACTTCCCGAATCATATGCTTGTATGCCAGGCGCCAGGCTGGTAGGCAATCGGTAAACATTATTTAACTAGCTGGCGGCTTCACCAGTATGAACTTGCAAATTCTTACGTATTGGTCGAAAAAAAGGGAGACGTTTGAGTTGTAAATAATGGTTTAATAATACATGCTTTTGAGAAGTATCCTAACTGTTGTTGTAAATAAACTTTACTCGTGTGTTTGTATTTACAGATTGCAACAGATGTTAGACATAGACTCTGCCGATTACTGTTATTTCTAAAACACATACAATCACATTGTTTACTTATATCTATATATAGCTTTCTGTCCAATTCCTTATTTCAATTGTTGCAAATAATCATGTACTGATAGAAAATAAATATGTTTAAACTATAAATTATTATTAAACTTGGAAGCTTGTGTTGGTAATGCAGACATGGAGCTGGAGGGTGACTTGGGATAATTAGTTGCAATGAGCTGCCTCGCTTCTGTCTATGTTGTGTTGTTCATATATATAGGATGTATAATGTATTTAAGTCAACAAACTTCCATCATATACCTAAATCTTCTCCCTCATACACCTAAGACTTCTCCCTCATACACCTAAATCTTCTCCCTCGTACACCAAAAGCGTCTCCATCATATACCTAAATCGACCAATTCATACAACTAAAGCTTCTCCCTCATATACCTAACTTCTCCCTCATACACCTAACTCTTCTCCCTCATACACCTAAAGCGTCTCCATCATAAACCTAAATCGACCAATTCACACAACTAAAGCTTCTCCCTCATATACATAACTTCTCCCTCATACACCTAAGACTTCTCCCTATTTTGACAGTCTAACAGCCGATCTGTTTGGACCTCTATACATTATAAAATGATATGATGCACAATAAATATGATTAAATTCCGTCTGTGTGTAGTTTTGTCTTTATCTGATTGAGTTCAAACTTACCAAGTTTCGTGCATAGATTTGTCGTATTGTGGTATCAGCATTTCTGTGTGACATCAGGAAGTCTCGACTTTATATATTAGTATAATATATCCCAGTACCTGTAAAAACCCACATGTCCAATTTGGCGACCAGCATATCCTCTCACATGCTTCCCCGTCCAATTAAACCGTAAAATGCTAATCACAACTACAAGTTGATATTGCAAACAGCATAGAGCCAGATCAGACGGCACTTGGTTTGAATAGCAAGCAACATCTATCCTGACCAGACGCGGTGCTACACCATGGCTGATCTGGATCTATGTTGTTTGCACATTCCTTCCAATTTATTCGGCATTTTAACAGTTAATATTGTCAGAGTTCATTCTGGGTCAGAATTGTTGGGAGAAGTGAGAAAGCGTGCGATCGCGTCCTTAAATGGTGTTATTTAATAAATTTCAACAAAATATGGTTAAAATGCCCAGTGTGACCATTAAATACAACAATATAATAGGAGTGCTTTATAATGGGCCAGTGTATCTTACTGGCCACAATTTTGTATGAAAATTGTAAAAAATGTTTTTTTTAAGGGAGAAGTGGGGCCCCCAGAGGGCCAAGTCAAGGTCCCTAGGGCGACTATTTCGTCCACATCGCCCCTCTAAAATGATCCCTGATTGCAACCTGGTGTAATGGAATGTTCGTTCATGGTTTCCAATGAATGATTGAGTTTTTTCAAAGTGATAAAAAGTGCTATGCTTCAACGTATTCAAACAGTGGAAGATGTCATTTTCTTTCCCACTGCCTGTGTTTTGTATTCCTCCGCGGTTGCATGGACGTTATTTTATCTATTTTCTGACAATCATGAACAGTTAGTTATAATATAGTATTTTCTAATGAAATTGTTTTGTATGTTGTTTTCAATATTGACAGAAGACAGAAATTAACTTGAACATTTTTCCGGACATATTTTTAATGCGAACGTTCACACTAACATAAGTGGTTGTGCTGTTGTGCATTGATGTGAAATGAGGGACAACCTGGCAGCATGAGCAATTCAAATGAACAAAATTGGATAACGAATACTATGTTAACCAAAATCATAAACTTTATTTATTTTAAGACTGCGAAGTAAGTTTAACAACTTATATTAATCACTCTCGTTGGTGCGGATGAAAGCGTAAATGTGGTCATTCGTGTGGGAGGAAACCGGAGTACCCGGAGAAAACCCACAAACATTATTGGAAATTTTGAAACCCACAAACATTATTGGAAATTTTGAAACTGTAAAACACCAGATTTAGGGCGATTAATCTAACTTTGGAAAAATTTGAAATAAATTTGTATAAACTATAAACTAAAGGCGCTGCCAAATAGCTATACAAGCTGTATAAACTAAAGTCGCTGCCAAATAGCTGTACAAGCTGTATAAACTAAAGGCGCTACCAAATAGCTGTACAAGCTGTATAAACTATAAACTAAAGGCGCTACCAAATAGCTGTACAAGCTGTATAAACTAAAGGCGCTACCAAATAGCTGTACAAGCTGTATAAACTAAAGGCGCTACCAAATAGCTGTACAAGCTGTATAAACTAAAGGCGCTGCCAAATAGCTATACAAGCTGTATAAACTAAAGGCGCTACCAAATAGCTATACAAGCTGTATAAACTAAAGGCGCTACCAAATAGCTGTACAAGCTGTATAAACTAAAGGCGCTACCAAATAGCTGTACAAGCTGTATAAACTAAAGGCGCTACCAAATAGCTATACAAGCTGTATAAACTAAAGGCGCTACCAAATAGCTGTACAAGTTGTATAAACTAAAGGCTGCCAAATAGCTGTACAAGCTGGACACAATCATGGGTACTGGTACATGTAAATTAAAACAAGATGATATAGAACAAATATGGTTTCTTTAATATTTAAGTAACAATATACATTGTAGAACAGTATATACATGCAATAGCATCAAATATCACAATGTACAATGTAGAACAGTATATATGCCATAGCATCAAATATCACAATGTACATTGTGGAACAGTATATACATGTAATAGCATCAAATATCACAATGTACAATGTAGAACAGTATATATGCCGTAGCATCAAATATCACAATGTACATTGTGGAACAGTATATACATGCAATAGCATCAAATATCACAATGTTCATTGTAGAACAGTATAGACATGCAATAGCATCAAATATCACAATGTTCATTGTATAACAGTATATACATGCAATAGTATCAAATATCACAATGTTCATTGTAGAACAGTATACATGCAATAGCATCAAATATCACAATGTTCATTGTATAACAGTATATACATGCAATAGCATCAAATATCACAATGTTCATTGTAGAACAGTATACATGCAATAGCATCAAATATCACAATGTTCATTGTAGAACAGTATACATGCAATAGCATCAAATATCACAATGTTCATTGTAGAACAGTATATATATGCAATAGCATCAACTATCACAATGTTCATTGTATAACAGTATATACATGCAATAGCATCAAATATCACAATGTTCATTGTAGAACAGTATATACATGCAATAGCATCAAATATCACAATGTTCATTGTAGAACAGGATATACATGCAATAGCATCAAATATCACAATGTTCATTGTAGAACAGTATATACATGCAATAGCATCAAATATCACAATGTTCATTGTAGAACAGTATATACATGCAATAGCATCAAATATCACAATGTACAATGTAGAACAGTATATATGCCATAGCATCAAATATCACAATGTACATTGTGGAACAGTATATACATGCAATAGCATCAAATATCACAATGTACAATGTAGAACAGTATATATGCCATAGCATCAAATATCACAATGTACATTGTGGAACAGTATATACATGCAATAGCATCAAATATCACAATGTACATTGTGGAACAGTATATACATGCAATAGCATCAAATATCACAATGTACAATGTAGAACAGTATATATGCCATAGCATCAAATATCACGATGTACATTGTGGAACAGTATATACATGCAATAGCATCAAATATCACAATGTACATTGTGGAACAGTATATACATGCAATAGCATCAAATATCACAATGTTCATTGTAGAACAGTATAGACATGCAATAGCATCAAATATCACAATGTTCATTGTATAACAGTATATACATGCAATAGCATCAAATATCACAATGTTCATTGTAGAACAGTATATACATGCAATAGCATCAAATATCACAATGTTCATTGTAGAACAGTATATACATGCAATAGCATCAAATATCACAATGTTCATTGTAGAACAGTATATACATGCAATAGCATCAAATATCACAATGTACATTGTAGAACAGTATATACATGCAATAGCATCAAATATCACAATGTACATTGTAGAACAGTATACATGCAATAGCATCAAATATCACAATGTTCATTGTAGAACAGTATATACATGCAATAGCATCAAATATCACAATGTTCATTGTATAACAGTATATACATGCAATAGCATCAAATATCACAATGTACATTGTAGAACAGTATACATGCAATAGCATCAAATATCACAATGTTCATTGTATAACAGTATATACATGCAATAGCATCAAATATCACAATGTTCATTGTAGAACAGTATACATGCAATAGCATCAAATATCACAATGTTCATTGTAGAACAGTATACATGCAATAGCATCAAATATCACAATGTTCATTGTAGAACAGTATATACATGCAATAGCATCAAATATCACAATGTACATTGTAGAACAGTATACATGCAATAGCATCAAATATCACAATGTACATTGTAGAACAGTATATACATGCAATAGCATCAAATATCACAATGTACATTGTAGAACAGTATATACATGCAATAGCATCAAATATCACAATGTTCATTGTAGAACAGTATATACATGCAATAGCATCAAATATCACAATGTTCATTGTAGAACAGTATATACATGCAATAGCATCAAATATCACAATGTACATTGTAGAACAGTATATACATGCAATAGCATCAAATATCACAATGTTCATTGTAGAACAGTATATACATGCAATAGCATCAAATATCACAATGTTCATTGTAGAACAGTATACATGCAATAGCATCAAATATCACAATGTTCATTGTAGAACAGTATACATGCAATAGCATCAAATATCACAATGTTCATTGTAGAACAGTATATACATGCAATAGCATCAAATATCACAATGTTCATTGTAGAACAGTATATACATGCAATAGCATCAAATATCACAATGTTCATTGTATAACAGTATATACATGCAATAGCATCAAATATCACAATGTTCATTGTAGAACAGTATACATGCAATAGCATCAAATATCACAATGTACATTGTAGAACAGTATACATGCAATAGCATCACAATGTACATTGTATAACAGTATATACATGCAGTAGCATCAAATATCACAATGTACATTGTAGAACAGTATGCATGCAATAGCATCAAATATCACAATGTTCATTGTAGAACAGTATACATGAAATAGCATCAAATATCACAATGTACATTGTAGAACAGTATACATGCAATAGCATCAAATATCACAATGTACATTGTAGAACAGTATATACATGCAATAGCATCAAATATCACAATGTACATTGTATAACAGTATATACATGCAATAGCATCAAATATCACAATGTTCATTGTAGAACAGTATATACATGCAATAACATCAAATATCACAATGTTCATTGTAGAACAGTATACATGCAATAGCATCAAATATCACAATGTTCATTGTAGAACAGTACACATACAATAGCATCAAATATCACAATGTACATTGTAGAACAGTATATACATGCAATAGCATCAAATATCACAATGTACATTGTATAACAGTATATACATGCAATAGCATCAAATATCACAATGTTCATTGTAGAACAGTACACATACAATAGCATCAAATATCACAATGTACATTGTAGAACAGTATATACATGCAATAGCATCAAATATCACAATGTACATTGTATAACAGTATATACATGCAATAGCATCAAATATCACAATGTTCATTGTAGAACAGTACACATACAATAGCATCAAATATCACAATGTACATTGTAGAACAGTATATACATGCAATAGCATCAAATATCACAATGTACATTGTATAACAGTATATACATGCAATAGCATCAAATATCACAATGTTCATTGTAGAACAGTACACATACAATAGCATCAAATATCACAATGTACATTGTAGAACAGTATATACATGCAATAGCATCAAATATCACAATGTACATTGTATAACAGTATATACATGCAATAGCATCAAATATCACAATGTTCATTGTAGAACAGTATATACATGCAATAGCATCAAATATCACAATGTACATTGTAGAACAGTATACATGCAATAGCATCAAATATCACAATGTACATTGTAGAACAGTACATACATGCAATAGCATCAAATATCACAATGTTCATTGTAGAACAGTATACATGCAATAGCATCAAATATCACAATGTTCATTGTAGAACAGTATACATGCAATAGTATCAAATATCACAATGTACATTTTAGAACAGTATATACATGCAATAGCATCAAATATCACAATGTTCATTGTAGAACAGTATACATGCAATAGCATCAAATATCACAATGTTCATTGTAGAACAGTATACATGCAATAGCATCAAATATCACAATGTACATTGTAGAACAGTACATACATGCAATAGCATCACATATCACAATGTTCATTGTAGAACAGTATACATGCAATAGCATCAAATATCACAATGTTCATTGTAGAACAGTATACATGCAATAGTATCAAATATCACAATGTACATTGTAGAACAGTATATACATGCAATAGCATCAAATATCACAATGTTCATTGTAGAACAGTATACATGCAATAGCATCAAATATCACAATGTTCATTGTAGAACAGTATACATGCAATAGCATCACAATGTACATTGTATAACAGTATATACATGCAATAGCATCAAATATCACAATGTTCATTGTAGAACAGTATACATGCAATAGCATCAAATATCACAATGTACATTGTAGAACAGTATACATGCAATAGCATCAAATATCACAATGTACATTGTAGAACAGTATACATGCAATAGCATCAAATATCACAATGTACATTGTAGAACAGTATATACATGCAATAGCATCAAATATCACAATGTTCATTGTAGAACAGTATATACATGCAATAGCATCAAATATCACAATGTTCATTGTAGAACAGTATATACATGCAATAGCATCAAATATCACAATGTTCATTGTAGAACAGTATATACATGCAATAGCATCAAATATCACAATGTTCATTGTAGAACAGTATACATGCAATAGCATCAAATATCACAATGTACATTGTAGAACAGTATACATGCAATAGCATCACAATGTACATAACAGTATACATGCAATAGCATCAAATATCACAATGTACATTGTAGAACAGTATACATGCAATAGCATCAAATATCACAATGTACATTGTAGAACAGTATACATGCAATAGCATCAAATATCACAATGTACATTGTAGAACAGTATACATGCAATAGCATCAAATATCACAATGTACATTGTAGAACAGTATACATGCAATAGCATCAAATATCACAATGTACATTGTAGAACAGTATACATGCAATAGCATCAAATATCACAATGTACATTGTAGAACAGTATACATGCAATAGCATCATATATCACAATGTTCATTGTAGAACAGTATATACATGCAATAACATCAAATATCACAATGTTCATTGTAGAACAGTATACATGCAATAGCTTCAAATATCACAATGTACATTGTATAACAGTACACATACAATAGCATCAAATATCACAATGTACATTGTATAACAGTATATACATGCAATAGCATCACAATGTACATTGTAGAAATACATGCAATAGCATCACAATGTACATTGTAGAACAGTACACATACAATAGCATCAAATATCACAATGTACATTGTATAACAGTATATACATGCAATAGCATCAAATATCACAATGTACATTGTATAACAGTATACATGCAATAGCATCAAATATCACAATGTTCATTGTGGAACAGTATATACATGCAATAGCATCAAATATCACAATGTACATTGTAGAACAGTATACATGCAATAGCATCAAATATCACAATGTACATTGTAAAACAGTATATACATGCAATAGCATCAAATATCACAATGTTCATTGTAGAACAGTATATACATGCAATAATATCAAATATCACAATGTTCATTGTAGAACAGTATACATGCAATAGCTTCAAATATCACAATGTACATTGTATAACAGTACACATACAATAGCATCAAATATCACAATGTACATTGTATAACAGTATATACATGCAATAGCATCACAATGTACATTGTATAACAGTATATACATGCAATAGCATCACAATGTTCATTGTAGAACAGTATACATGTAATAGTATCAAATATCACAATGTACATTGTGGAACAGTACATATACAATAGCATCAAATATCACAATGTACATTTTAGAACAGTATATACATGCAATAGCATCAAATATCACAATGTACATTGTAGAACAGTATACATGCAATAGCATCAAATATCACAATGTACATTGTAGAACAGTACATATACAATAGCATCAAATATCACAATGTTCATTGTAGAACAGTATATACATGCAATAGCATCAAATATCACAATGTTCATTGTAGAACAGTACACATACAATAGCATCAAATATCACAATGTTCATTGTAGAACAGTATACATGCAATAACATCAAATATCACAAAGTACATTGTAGAACAGTATATACATGCAATAGCATCAAATATCACAATGTACATTGTATAACAGTATATACATGCAATAGCTTCAAATATCACAATGTACATTGTAGAACAGTATACATGCAATAGCATCAAATATCACAATGTACATTGTAGAACAGTATACATGTAATAGCATCACATATCACAATGTACATTGTAGAACAGTATACATGCAATAGCATCAAATATCACAATGTACATTGTAGAACAGTATATACATGCAATAGCATCAAATATCACAATGTACATTGTAGAACAGTATACATGCAATAGCATCAAATATCACAATGTACATTGTAGAACAGTACATATACAATAGCATCAAATATCACAATGTTCATTGTAGAACAGTATATACATGCAATAGCATCAAATATCACAATGTTCATTGTAGAACAGTACACATACAATAGCATCAAATATCGCAATGTTCATTGTAGAACAGTATACATGCAATAGCATCACAATGTACATTGTATAACAGTATATACATGCAGTAGCATCAAATATCACAATGTTCATTGTAGAACAGTATATACATGCAATAGCATCAAATATCACAATGTTCATTGTAGAACAGTATATACATGCAATAGCATCAAATATCACAATGTTCATTGTAGAACAGTATTCATGCAATAGCATCAAATATCACAATGTACATTGTAGAACAGTATATATGCAATAGCATCACAATGTACATTGTATAACAGTATACATGCAATAGTATCAAATATCACAATGTACATTGTAGAACAGTATGCATGCAATAGCATCAAATATCACAATGTACATTGTAGAACATTATACATGCAATAGTATCAAATATCACAATGTTCATTGTAGAACAGTATACATGCACTAGCATCAAATATCACAATGTACATTGTAGAACAGTATATACATGCAATAGCATCAAATATCACAATGTACATTGTAGAACAATATACATGCAATAGCATCACAATGTACATTGTATAACAGTATACATGCAATAGTATCAAATATCACAATGTACATTGTAGAACAGTACATATACAATAGCATCAAATATCACAATGTTCATTGTAGAACAGTATATACATGCAATAGTATCAAATATCACAATGTACATTGTAGAACAGTATACATGCAATAGCATCAAATATGACAGTGTTCATTGTAGAACAGTATACATGCAATAGCAACAAATATCACAATGTTCATTGTAGAACAGTATACATGCAATAGTATCAAATATCACAATGTTCATTGTAGAACAGTATACATGCAATAGTATCAAATATCACAATGTTCATTGTAGAACAGTATACATGCAATAGCATCAAATATCACAATGTACATTGTAGAACAGTATATATACAATAGCATCAAATATCACAATGTTCATTGTAGAACAGTACACATACAATAGCATCAAATATCACAATGTTCATTGTAGAACAGTATACATGCAATAGCATCAAATATCACAATGTACATTGTAGAACATACATGCAATAGTATCAAATATCACAATGTACATTGTAGAACAGTAAATACATACAATAGCATCAAATATCACAATGTTCATTGTAGAACAGTACACATACAATAGCATCAAATATCACAATGTTCATTGTAGAACAGTATACATGCAATAGCATCAAATATCACAATGTACATTGTAGAACATACATGCAATAGTATCAAATATCACAATGTACATTGTAGAACAGTATATACATGCAATAGCATCAAATATCACAATGTACATTTTAGAACATACATGCAATAGCATCAAATATCACAATGTACATTGTAGAACAGTATACATGCAATAGCATCAAATATCACAATGTTCATTGTAGAACAGTATACATGCAATAGTATCAAATATCACAATGTACATTGTATAACAGTATGCATGAAATAGCATTAAATATCACAATGTTCATTGTAGAACAGTATACATGCTATAGCATCAAATATCACAATGTTCATTGTAGAACAGTATACATGCAATAGTATCAAATATCACAATGTTCATTGTAGAACAGTATACATGCAATAGTATCAAATATCACAATGTTCATTGTAGAACAGTATACATGCAATAGCATCAAATATCACAATGTACATTGTAGAACAGTATATATACAATAGCATCAAATATCACAATGTTCATTGTAGAACAGTACATATACAATAGCATCAAATATCACAATGTTCATTGTAGAACAGTAAACATACAATAGCATCAAATATCACAATGTTCATTGTAGAACAGTATACATGCAATAGCATCAAATATCACAATGTTCATTGTAGAACAGTATATACATGCAATAGCATTAAATATCACAATGTACATTGTAGAACAGTAAATACATACAATAGCATCAAATATCACAATGTTCATTGTAGAACAGTACACATACAATAGCATCAAATATCACAATGTTCATTGTAGAACAGTATACATGCAATAGCATCAAATATCACAATGTAGATTGTAGAACATACATGCAATAGTATCAAATATCACAATGTACATTGTAGAACAGTATATACATGCAATAGCATCAAATATCACAATGTACATTGTAGAACATACATGCAATAGCATCAAATATCACAATGTACATTGTAGAACAGTATACATGCAATAGCATCAAATATCACAATGTTCATTGTAGAACAGTATACATGCAATAGTATCAAATATCACAATGTACATTGTATAACAGTATACATGCAATAGCATCAAATATCACAATGTTCATTGTAGAACAGTATACATGCAATAGCATCAAATATCACAATGTTCATTGTAGAACAGTATACATGCAATAGTATCAAATATCACAATGTACATTGTAGAACAGTATATACATGCAATAGTATCAAATATCACAATGTACATTGTATAACAGTATATATACAATAGCATCAAATATCACAATGTTCATTGTAGAACAGTATACATGCAATAGTATCAAATATCACAATGTTCATTGTAGAACAGTATATATACAATAGCATCAAATATCACAATGTACATTGTATAACAGTATATACATGCAATAGCATCAAATATCACAATGTACATTGTAGAACAGTATATACATGCAATAGCATCAAATATCACAATGTACATTGTAGAACAGTATACATGCAATAGCATATAATATCACAATGTACATTGTAGAACAGTATACATGCAATAGCATCAAATATCACAATGTACATTGTAGAACAGTATACATGCAATATCATCACAATGTACATTGTAGAACAGTATACATGCAATAGCATCAAATATCACAATGTACATTGTAGAACAGTATATACATGCAATAGCATCAAATATCACAATGTTCATTGTAGAACAGTATATACATGCAATAGCATCAAATATCACAATGTTCATTGTAGAACAGTATATACATGCAATAGCATCAAATATCACAATGTACATTGTAGAACAGTATACATGCAATAGCATCAAATATCACAATGTACATTGTATAACAGTATATACATGCAATAGCATCAAATATCACAATGTACATTGTAGAACAGTATATACATGCAATAGCATCAAATATCACAATGTTCATTGTAGAACAGTATATACATGCAATAGCATCAAATATCACAATGTACATTGTAGAACAGTATACATGCAATAGCATCAAATATCACAATGTACATTGTAGAACAGTATATACATGCAATAGCATCAAATATCACAATGTACATTGTAGAACAGTATATACATGCAATAGCATCAAATATCACAATGTACATTGTAGAACAGTATACATGCAATAGCATCAAATATCACAATGTTCATTGTAGAACAGTATATACATGCAATAGCATCAAATATCACAATGTTCATTGTAGAACAGTATATACATGCAATAGCATCAAATATCACAATGTTCATTGTAGAACAGTATACATGCAATAGCATCAAATATCACAGTATATACATGCACCAATAAGTAACACTTCATAACCTCACCTGTACTGGATAGGTAATAATGAAAGTACAATTAAACACAACACCAAATTGTATCAATATGTTATACTATTTGATTTAAGCAGCGAGGAACGACCAACCGACATGTTTTAACCATTTCCTTCATAGAGATTTAGGTTAATATGCTATTATATCTCCATACAAACGATAGCCATTTAGCTATCATGCAGTGGATAAGTAGTCACTATATCTATCCCACCTCCATAGATATTATTGGGACTACATGAGATTTAGGTTAATATACTATTATATCTCCATACAAACGACAGCCATTTAGCTATCATGCAGTGGATAAGTAGTCGCCATATCTATCACACCTCCATAGATATTACTGGGACTACATAGAGATTTAGGTTAATATACTATTATATCTCCATACAAACGACAGCCATATAGCTATCATGCAGTGGATAAGTAGTCGCCATATCTATCCCACCTCCATAGATATTACTGGGACTACATAGAGATTTAGGTTAATATACTATTATATCTCCATACAAACGTCAGCCATTTAGCTATCATGCAATGGATAAGTAGTCGCCATATCTATCCCACCTCCATAGATATTACTGAGACTACATAGAGATTTAGGTTAATATACTATTATATCTCCATACAAACGTCAGCCATTTAGCTATCATGCAGTGGATAAGTAGTCGCCATATCTATCCCACCTCCATAGATATTACTGGGACTACATGAGATTCCGCCCCTATTATGAACACTGGTTTGGCTACTACATTGTCAATGTATGTCGTATTGTTAATGGCGTCAAGAGGTGCTTCTATGAGGGAAAGGGTTAATATATGTCGTATTGGTAATGGCATCAAGAGGTGCTTCTATGAGGGAAAGGGTTAATATATATCGTATTGGTAATGGCATCAAGAGGTGCTTCTATGAGGGAAAGGGTTAAGCACCGAGAAATGACCGACTGACGTGTTTAACTAACACTTCAACAATAAACAATATTAATCATAATAATCACAATAGCGTTTAAATGCACGCGGTGTACACATATTGCATGCAAATATACAAACGTTACAACTAGTATTCCTAATACACATCTCTTTAGTAAATAAGTTCACATATGTTTATCAATAAACTACATCTACATATGGTGACTATTTCAGTAGATATCCATGAACATAATATTTCGTATGTATAACATTCACCTTAATAATAAGTACTTGTCTTGAAAATCTAACATTTGCACCCACAACAAGGGATACAAAATCCTTACCATTCAAATACATAATTACAAAAATACACCCGAATCAGTCGTAGCCAAAATGCTGAATGCCCTCGTCTATTCTCGAAAATGTTCACTTCTTGCAAAATACGCCACCCATCGGCATTAAGCCCACCTATCGACTTTACGCCACCCATCGGCATTTACCTAGCTCGGGAAATTAATTTCCATATAATTTTCTTCATCAAACAAAAGAAATTATATTTGACAAAATGCCGAGTCATGTTCGAATAATACATATACAGACAAAATGCCGAGTCATGTTAGAATAATATATATACAGACAAACTGCTGAGTCATGTTAGAATAATACATGTACAGACAAAATGCAGAGTCATGTTAGAATATTACATATACAGACAAAATGCTGAGTCATGTTAGAATAATATATATATACAGACAAAATGCTGAGTCATGTTAGAATATTACATATACAGACAAAATGCCGAGTCATGCTAGAATAATACATATACAGACAAAATGCTGAGTCATGTTAGAATAATACATATACAGACAAAATGCCGAGTCATGTTAGAATAATACATATACAGACAAAATGCTGAGTCATGTTAGAATAATATATATATGGACAAAATGCTGAGTCATGTTAGAATAATACATATATGGACAAAATGCTGAGTCATGTTAGAATAATACATATACAGACAAAATGCTGAGTCATGTTAGAATAATACATATACAGACAAAATGCCGAGTCATGTTAGAATAATATATATATGGACAAAATGCTGAGTCATGTTAGAATAATACATATATGGACAAAATGCTGAGTCATGTTAGAATAATACATATACAGACAAAATGCTGAGTCATGTTAGAATAATACATATACAGACAAAATGCTGAGTCATGTTAGAATAATACATATATGGACAAAATGCTGAGTCATATTAGAATAATACATATATGGACAAAATGCTGAGTCATGTTAGAATAATACATACATGGACAAAATGCTGAGTCATGTTAGAATAATACATATACAGACAAAATGCCGAGTCATGTTAGAATAATATATATATGGACAAAATGCTGAGTCATGTTAGAATAATACATATATGACAAAATGCTGAGTCATGTTAGAATAATACATATACAGACAAAATGCTGAGTCATGTTAGAATAATACATATACAGACAAAATGCTGAGTCATGTTAGAATAATACATATATGGACAAAATGCTGAGTCATGTTAGAATAATACATATACAGACAAACTGCTGAGTCATGTTAGAATAATACATATACAGACAAAATGCTGAGTCATGTTAGAATAGTACATGTTACTGTATATCCATACATGCTACTGTATATCCATACATGCTACTGTACATCCATACATGTTACTGTATATCCATACATGTTACTGTATATCCATACATGTTACTGTATATCCATACATGTTACTGTATATCCATACATGCTACTGTATATCCATACATGTTACTGTATATCCATACATGTTACTGTATATCCATACATGCTACTGTATATCCATACATGCTACTGTATATCCATACATGCCACTGTATATCCATACATGTTACTGTATATCCATACATGTTACTGTATATCCTATATCCATACATGTTACTGTATATCCATACATGTTACTGTATATCCATACATGCTACTGTATATCCATACATGTTACTGTATATCCATACATGTTACTGTATATCCATACATGCTACTGTATATCCATACATGCTACTGTATATCCATACATGCTACTGTATATCCATACATGTTACTGTATATCCATACATGTTACTGTATATCCTATATCCATACATGCTACTGTATATCCATACATGTTACTGTATATCCATACATGCTACTGTATATCCATACATGTTACTGTATATCCATACATGTTACTGTATATCCATACATGTTACTGTATATCCTATATCCATACATGTTACTGTATATCCATACATGCTACTGTATATCCATACATGCTACTGTACATCCATACATGTTATTGTATATCCATACATGTTACTGTATATCCATACATGTTACTGTATGTTACTGTATATCCATACATGTTACTGTATATCCATACATGTTACTGTATATCCATACATGTTACTGTATATCCATACATGCTACTGTATATCCATACATGCTACTGTACATCCATACATGTTACTGTATATCCATACATGTTACTGTATATCCATACATGTTACTGTATATCCATACATGTTACTGTATATCCATACATGTTACTGTATATCCATACATGCTACTGTATATCCATACATGTTACTGTATATCCATAAATGTTACTGTATATCCATACATGTTACTGTATATCCATACATGCTACTGTATATCCTATATCCATACATGTTACTGGTTACTGTATATCCATACATGCTACTGTATATCCATACATGTTACTGTATATCCATACATGTTACTGTATATCCATACATGTTACTGTATATCCTATATCCATACATGTTACTGTATATCCATACATGCTACTGTATATCCATACATGCTACTGTACATCCATACATGTTACTGTATATCCATACATGTTACTGTATATCCATACATGTTACTGTATATCCATACATGTTACTGTATATCCATACATGCTACTGTACATCCATACATGTTACTGTATATCCATACATGTTACTGTACATCCATACATGTTACTGTATATCCATACATGTTACTGTATATCCATACATGTTACTGTATATCCATACATGTTACTGTATGTTACTGTATATCCATACATGTTACTGTATATCCATACATGTTACTGTATATCCATACATGTTACTGTATATCCATACATATTACTGTATATCCATACATGTTACTGTATATCCATACATGTTACTGTACATCCATACATGCTACTGTATATCCATACATGTTACTGTACATCCATACATGCTACTGTATATCCATACATGTTACTGTATATCCATACATGTTACTGTATATCCATACATGTTACTGTATATCCATACATGCTACTGTATATCCATACATGCTACTGTATATCCATACATGTTACTGTATATCCATACATGCTACTGTATATCCATACATGTTACTGTATATCCATACATGTTCAGTATCTCCATCTCCACTGTTTGTTTGACTATTTTATTACGGGTATGTATGTAGAGATGTTCTTTGTGGGAAAGATTTAACGGATGTTACATATTAAAGATCGGAACCTCTCGGCATCGAGACAGACACTGCACAGTTTACAGAAGCTCTATGACACTGCACAGCTTACAGAAGCTCTATGACACTGCAAAGCTTACAGAAGCTATATGACACTGCACAGCTTACTGAAGCTCTATGACACTGCACAGCTTACATAAGCTATATGACACTGCACAGCTTACAGAAGCTCTATGACACTGCACAGCTTACAGAAGCTATATGACACTGCACAGCTTACATAAGCTCTATGACACTGCACAGCTTACAGAAGCTCTATGACACTGCACAGCTTACAGAAGCTCTATGACACTGCACAGCTTACAGATGCTCTATGACACTGCACAGCTTACAGAAGCTCTATAACACTGCACAGCTTACAGAAGCTCTATGACACTGCACAGCTTACAGAAGCTCTATGACACTGCACAGCTTACAGAAGCTCTATGACACTGCACAGCTTACATAAGCTATATGACACTGCACAGCTTACAGAAGCTCTATGACACTGCACAGCTTACAGAAGCTCTATGACACTGCACAGCTTACAGAAGCTCTATGACACTGCACAGCTTACAGAAGCTCTATGACACTGCACAGCTTACAGAAGCTCTATGACACTGCACAGCTTACAGAAGCTCTATGACACTGCACAGTTTACAGAAGCTCTATGACACTGCATTGCATACAGAAGCTCTATGACACTGCATTGCTTACAGAAGCTCTATGACACTGCACAGCTGACAGAATCTCTATGACACTGCACAGCTTACAGAAGCTCTATGACACTGCACAGCTGACAGAAGCTCTATGACACTGCACAGCTGACAGAAGCTCTATGACACTGCACAGCTTACAGAAGCTCTATGACACTGCACATCTTACAGAAGCTCTATGACACTGCACAGCTTACAGAAGCTCTATGACACTGCACAGCTTACAGAAGCTCTATGACACTGCACTGCTTACAGAAGCTCTATGACACTGCACAGCTTACAGAAGCTCTATGACACTGCACAGCTTACAGAAGCTATATGACACTGCAAAGCTTACAGAAGCTATATGACACTGCACAGCTTACAGAAGCTCTATGACACTGCATTGCTTACAGAAGCTCTATGACACTGCATTGCTTACAGAAGCTCTATGACACTGCACAGCTGACAGAAGCTCTATGACACTGCACAGCTTACAGAAGCTCTATGACACTGCACAGCTGACAGAAGCTCTATGACACTGCACAGCTGACAGAAGCTCTATGACACTGCACAGCTTACAGAAGCTATATGACACTGCACATCTTACAGAAGCTCTATGACACTGCACAGCTTACAGAAGCTCTATGACACTGCACAGCTTACAGAAGCTCTATGACACTGCACTGCTTACAGAAGCTCTATGACACTGCACAGCTTACAGAAGCTCTATGACACTGCACAGCTTACAGAAGCTCTATGACACTGCAAAGCTTACAGAAGCTATATGACACTACACAGCTTACAGAAGCTATATGACACTGCACAGCTTACAGAAGCTCTATGACATTGCACAGCTTACAGAAGCTCTATGACACTGCACAGCTTACAGATGCTCTATGACACTGCACAGCTTACAGAAGCTCTATGACACTGCACAGCTTACAGAAGCTCTATGACACTGCACAGCTTACAGAAGCTCTATGACACTGCACAGCTTACAGAAGCTCTATGACACTGCACAGCTTACATAAGCTCTATGACACTGCACAGCTTACAGAAGCTCTATGACACTGCACAGCTTACAGAAGCTCTATGACACTGCACAGCTTACAGAAGTTCTATGACACTGCACAGCTTACAGAAGCTCTATGACACTGCACAGCTTACAGAAGCTCTATGACACTGCACAGCTTACAGAAGCTCTATGACACTGCACAGCTTACAGAAGCTCTATGATACTGCACAGCTTACAGAAGATCTATGACACTGCACAGCTTACAGAAGCTCTATGACACTGCACAGCTTACAGAAGCTCTATGACACTGCACAGCTTACAGAAGCTCTATGACACTGCACAGCTGACAGAAGCTCTATGACACTGCACAGCTTACAGAAGCTCTATGACACTGCACAGCTTACAGAAGCTCTATGACACTGCACAGCTTACAGAAGCTCTATGACACTGCACAGCTTACAGAAGCTCTATGACACTGCACAGCTTACAGAAGCTCTATGAAATACAATGTATCAAGTGCTTGAATTCATCATGACACAGAAAAGGGTCCCAGTCTATGTATCCATGATTTATGCAGATCATTTTTAACATCTAGAATTAACAAAGCATAATCGTCGTCATCATTCTATCTTCCTTAGATGTCAACCCCCTTGTGGGGATGTAGTCGTATTCCTTCTATAATGTCTAGTTCACTAATAAATATTGACTTTAACGACTTTCCCTGTTTATAGATAGTGCCTATTTCATATTACTTTCAATATAAACATCTATATACAGAGTAACACTGATACACTTGTATAATACATAACTTTGCTTGTATTCAGTGTAATACAGTCATATCATAATGTCTTATATGTACACACGTGTAATAACACCTGGAAGGATTCTGATTGGTTGAGAGGATAATCCTTATAATTTGTAATTAAAATTTAAAGTATGCATATTTCTATTTGAATTGGTACATAACATTAATGGTAAGACAAGCCACGATTTCAAAGAAGTCTTGCTTAGTAGCAAAATTCCATAACTTGTTTCATAAAATATGGTATGAAATCAGCACTTGTGTAACATCATATATATACTACTCCATATATGGCATTATAAGTATGAAATCAGCACTTGTGTAACATCATATATATACTACTCCATATATGGCATTATAAGTATGAAATCAGCACTTGTGTAACATCATATATATACTACCCCATATATGGCATTATAAGTATGAAATCAGTACTTGTGTAACATCATATACCGAGTCAAATAAGAAACGATACCTGGTGTTTATGTGTCTATAATTTCAACATTTATTAAGAAAATTCTTTGAAAATTCATAAGATGATAGTCCATGTTTGAAAGAGGAGCACATAAAGCATAATGAGCCTCCGAAAATGTCTGCTGCGTGATGACGTAATTCGTCGGACAGGGGTCTAATGGAGTTTTCACACAGACGTCAATACCGAGTATGGGCACTATTTGCGTCTCTCACTGCAATGCATCGCCGTCGCATCGAACGGAAGAGTGTCTGAATCTCTTGCTGGTCAATATTTGTCCACTCCTGACGCAAAGCATCCCTCAGTTGGTTTAACGTTACCGGCTGACGTCGTCTGACGCGGCGGTCTAACGTATCCCACAAATGTTCTATGGGTGACAAGTCTGGTGACAAAGCAGGCCACGGCAGGGTTTTATTATTGTTCTGCTCCAATAATGTGGTGGAAATCAGAGCAGTATGACACCTGGCGTTGTCCTGTTGGAACAGTGTGACGTTTCTGTTGGCGTTAAAGAACGGCACAACAACTGGCGCAAGGATCTCATCACAGTACCGCTGGGCGTTTAGGTTCCCGTCCACCACTAACAGTTCAGTGCGACTGCCGAAGGTGATACCGCCCCACGCCATAACGCTTCTGCCCCCGAACAGATCGACCTGACGTACACATGCGTCGGCGTAACGTTAACCGCCTCTGCGATTACCCGCTCTCTGCCATCCGCTCGACGCAAAAAGAACCGCGATTCATCGTAAACATCACCGAATTCCACTGTAGCCGAGCCAGCGAGCACGTTCCGTCGTCCATTCCCGCCGTACGTCACGGTGACGTCGTGTCAGGATGGGTCAACGTATGGCCTATAGGCACAAATTCCACGTTCACCGAGCCGGTTCCTGACTGTGCACTGATGCGATTGTTGGTCATCCCAGGAGTAACGGCAGCTGTGTGCGTAGCAGGTAGGAACCGGTCACGTAAATGTGACGTCCGAATGTGACGGTCCTGTTCACGCGTCGTCACACGTTGTCGACCAGATCTTGGACGGTCGTCCACCGATCCATGTGTTCGATAACGTCTAAGTAGACGTGTTTTCGTGATCCGCGTAACCCCGAGTCGATTTGCGACGTCACGCTGACGTAAACCGCCGTCAATCATGCCAATGGCACGCATTCTCTGATTGCGGTTTAGCCTAGGTATTTTGTTAGAGGTAACAATGGGTGTGTAAGGTGTTTTTCCTCGATGATAATGCAATACCAGTACAATAAACCGGTTTTCCGATTTGTACATGTGTAGGAAGTTGTCTTTGTTGAGGAGCACGTGCAAATCGGAAATTCGGCGTTCCAGGATTATCGGGTGTTTATTTACCTGTGTTTATGGTTGGCTGATGTTGCAATAAGATACCCGGTACTGATACGTAATAATATATTAAACCTTTCTATGGTTTTATCCGTTTTACGTCATTTTTAGTTTGGTATCGTTTCTTTTTTGACTCAGTAAACGTGTTTAAACTTGACCTTACATACACATATTGCATTGTATAGCTTGGGCACCGTTATTGTTAATGTGCTACCATGCGGATCTAAACCACCGACTGCAACTTTATTAGGATTGACTAAAATGATTAATCTCTCCAGGAGGCGTCGCTCATATGGCCAACCGGTAGCGACGATAGATAAACGTAAACCACACACACACACAATCCCTTTCATTCTATTGCTGTTAAATTATATGTAAAATGTCCATTGATTGAGTACACGTACAAGTACTGAAATACATTTTACTATTTACATTATATTGTATGTCAACAAACCGCGTATACGACGTTTGCTTATTTGTTGAAATATTCAGTATTTGAGGCAAATATTTGGGAAATATTGATACCATATAATAAAAATATACATTCTGTAGAAATTTGCGTTTTCACTAATGTTGTGTCGCTTTAAGCAAGAGTTAAACTAAATATACAGAGAAACGTCACGATACGCACCCATGCATAACTCCGGTATGCTACTTAAGCTGTGTGTGTCGGAGTTTCGAAATATTCCCGGACACAACACAGTCAAAATCTAGAAGGTAAATTTTCTTTGTAATCTTCCTAAATTTTACGTAGATCATTAGGCATTTTCTTATTGGTGTCATTATAAATATATTACTGTGCACATTTGGTCAAGGGATCCAATTGACCTGAAAGCAGCATTACAT
>CM026398.1:45491639-45507414 GCA_014843695.1 Archivesica marissinica | reverse complement strand
GGTGAGATCCAGTTGTAATACCATAGCTTGTCACTGGCCACGGTGGTGAGATCCAGTTGTCATTACTATAGCTTGTCACTGGCCACGGTGGTGAGATCCAGGTGTCATACCATAGCTTGTCACTGGCCACGGTGGTGAGATCCAGGTGTCATACTATAGCTTGTTACTGGCCACTGTGGTGAGATCCAGTTGTAATACCATAGCTTGTCACTGGCCACGGTGGTGAGATCCAGTTGTCATACCATAGCTTGTCACTGGCCACGGTGGTGAGATCTAGTTGTCATACCATAGCTTGTCACTGGCCCCAATGGTGAGATCCAGTTGTAATAACATAGCTTGCCACTGGCCACGGTGGTGAGATCCAGTTGTCATACCATAGCTTGTCACTGGCAACATGTGAGATCCAGTTGTAATACCATAGCTTGTCACTGGCCACGGTGGTGAGATCCAGTTGTCATACCATAGCTTGTCACTGGCCACGGTGGTGAGATCCAGTTGTCATACCATAGCTTGTCACTGGCCACGGTGGTGAGATCCAGTTGTAATACCATAGCTTGTCACTGGCCACGGTGGTGAGATCCAGTTGTAATACCATAGCTTGTCACTGGCCACATATGATTACTTTTCAAAGACAACCATGATTGAATCCCTTGTCATATGATCACGTGTCACCGGTTATCATGGTATGACCCGGTTGTCATGCGGTCACTTGTCAATATTGTTTAACCCGGTTGTCATGCAGTCACTTTTAACCGGTTATCATAGTATCACCCGGTTGTCATGCGGTCACTTGTCAATATTGTTTGACCCGGTTGTCATGCAGTCACTTTTAACCGGTTATCATAGTATCACCCGGTTGTCATGCGGTCACTTGTCAATATTGTTTGACCCGGTTGTCATGCAGTCACTTTTCACCGGTTATCATGGTATCACCCGGTTGTCATGCGGTCACTTGTCAATATTGTTTGACCCGGTTGTCATGCAGTCAATATTCACCGGTTATCATGGTATGACACGGTTGTCATGCGATCACTTGTCGAGGGCTTATGGTTAGACAAACAACTACATTATAGTCAAATATACACACGAGTAGTTCGATCGCCATATGGACTGATTAATGACAGAGTGAGTGATCTGTCTTATACAACATAAGAAGCAAATGTTTGATTAACAGACGTTTCATATATTATTAGGTATCTCATGTCCGTCTCAGAATGGTACTGGTTCGGTAATACGATATTTGTTACCATTTGTACACGTAAATGAAACCAAGGATGCTGATGACAGCTTTAGGGTGCTATGTGAAAGACAGATACGGCAAACACTTACCTCAACAGCAGGAACTACACACATAGCAACACAGTCACTACAGCCTTCACAACAACGATCAACAGCAGCGTCATCACCGACATTACAAACAATATCTGCACACAAGATACTGTCAACACTATCAGGAACACAGACAGCATCAGTGACAATGAAAGCGACGCCATCCGCATATTTGGCAAAACAACACACGACTATGCGCCCTCACGAAAGATCTCCGACAATGAAGCCGTCACTTACAGCATCAAGTACGCCATTGCTGAGTACAAACATAAAACTGCATTCTGCCCCATCCTTGTTGTCTACAAAACCCACTGAAAGAATCGCAATTACCAACGATTCAGGTAACATTGATGTGTAGACAAGTCTTCATAATATGCACTTTGATGTAAATCAAGCATTGTTGGTGTATTGGTATAGATTCTTGAATATTCTTTGTCTGGTGGAAGCGTATTGACTGGTTTTAATATACTATGTACAATGTATGCACAGCATACATATGATACTTATTCAACAGATATTATAGTGATACATTATGATAAAAGTATTGACCGGACCGATGTTAGCCATTGGCGTAGCTTCCTATAGGCCGTGGCCTACACTTTCCCCGAAAAATCGAAAAAATAAAAATGCCAAATCTGCAATAAAAATCGGGAGGCCAGGATTAAATTTAATACGACCCCCGGACCCCCTCCCGGCTTAAGTTTTAAGTTGGCCTACACATCGATTTCAGCCAAGCTACGTCCCTGTTAGCATGTTTTAGTGTAATTGCTGGACTAATACGCGGTACTAAGAGATACAGACAACTTGAAATTTCGTTTTTCTCGGCATATGACTTCACTGTTTACAACAATTTGGCGTCCGCCTCCGTGGTCGAGTGGTTAAGGTCGCTGACTTGTATACCACTGTAACCTATCATCACTGATGGTCACGGGTTCGAGCCCCGCTCAGGCCGTGTCTCATTTATATGAAAAAGTTGGCAGTTTCTTACGGAGGTTGGTGCACCCAAGTACTGGTTAACCGCTGGAGCCTGCCCAGGAAAGGTGTTGTTAGGTAAACTGCCCGCCGGCGATATAGCCCAAAATGGTGCTGATGCAGGCGTAAAACCCGAATCATAACATAACATAACAACAATTTGGTGAAATCACGTGTCATTTTCTAATTCAGAACCAGCATGGCTAGAAGTTGGGCTGTACGAATATTTCATCAACTACGACAGCAAGACTTATAGAGAAGATAAATGTCACACCAACTATTTCAAAATCCTTCAAAGCCCCGCATCAAGTTCAAACTCCTTCTGGGTTGGTGGTAAGTCAAGTACTGATGTATTGCAGTTTGGAGTCATGTTTTATTGTATTACGCATGGCCTCCGATCTTTAACAGCGTCATGTCCAGAAGTGAACTGTTTTAGAAAATATTGGTGTGCAAAGGATGGTATGTGGTGCAAAGGAAATAACGACAAAAACAGAGGACACCGATTAAGAGGACATATCTACTTATATGGAGTATCCAGAGAATATTGGTCTGCTGGAAGTGTGTGGTGCAAAGGAAATAACGACAAAAACAGAGGACACCGATTAAGAGGACATATCTACTTCTATGGAGTATCCAGAGAATATTGGTGTGCTATCGTTTGTGGTGCAAAGGAAATAACGACAAAAACAGAGGGCACCGATTAAGAGGACATATCTACTTCTATGGAGTATCCAGAGAATATTGGTGTGCTCTCGTTTGTGGTGCAAAGGAAATAACGACAAAAACAGAGGGCACCGATTAAGAGGACATATCTACTTCTATGGAGTATCCAGAGAATATTGGTCTGCTGGAAGTGTGTGGTGCAAAGGAAATAACGACAAAAACAGAGGGCACCGATTAAGAGGACATATCTACTTCTATGGAGTATCCAGAGAATATTGGTCTGCTGGAAGTGTGTGGTGCAAAGGAAATAACGACAAAAACAGAGGGCACCGATTAAGAGGACATATCTACTTCTATGGAGTATCCAGAGAATATTGGTCTGCTGGAAGTGTGTGGTGCAAAGGAAATAACGACAAAAACAGAGGGCACCGATTAAGAGGACATATCTACTTCTATGGAGTATCCAGAGAATATTGGTCTGCTGGAAGTGTGTGGTGCAAAGGAAATAACGACAAAAACAGAGGGCACCGATTAAGAGGACATATCTACTTCTATGGAGTATCCAGAGAATATTGGTCTGCTGGAAGTGTGTGGTGCAAAGGAAATAACGACAAAAACAGAGGACATCGATTAAGAGGACATATGTACTTCTATGGAGTATCCAGAGAATATTGGTGTGCTATCGCATGTGGTGCAAAGGAAATAACGACAAAAACAGAGGACACCGATTAAGAGGACATATGTACTTCTATGGAGTATCCAGGGGCAGTAACCCACTCATGTTTCTCACTGCATTGGTTCTAATCACATATACGTGTATTCATCATACTTCGTGTTGCTTTCAGCTCATACATTTGAAGATAGACGACTTGCTGACGACGATGTTTCTTATTATGACTACAAGAATGAACCCGTCCACTTCTCACTGTCTCGGCAGCAAGTTCAGGGTATGTGGCAGGAGCTACGCCGGCAGAGAACTATTCCCATACAACAGCCGTGAGGACGTATTCTAAATGAAAGGCGCACTTACTTTGACTATATTGTGAGACGAGTGACACACCAATGATATAATTTATTTTATTTATATGACTGTCTCTGTACAGACACAATACTATGTATATATAGATCTTAACCCTTTCAACACCACAGGCCTCTAAATAGGCTTATGAAAAGTGTAGATCCAGATGAGCCGGCTCGTGACGAGCCGTCTCACCAGGATCTGCACTTTTTGTCAGTAATAATACTATTTTTAGATAAAATTACCCATTTTTATCAATGAACTGGTCCAAAGGTAATTTTCTTAATCATTTTTGGTCTAAAAATATCATGGACCAGTCCATGTGAGTTACTTGGGGTTGAATGGGTTAATAGGCTTAATATGTTTTATGATCTTATCTATAGCTATGTTGAAACAGCATTGTACCATAACACTATACACTCTATTACACGGAGATCTTAACGATGATTGCAACGCAAACATATCTCAAGCAGTCGGACGGATATGTAGTCCAGTGGTAACTCGATCCCCCGTCTGACCCTAATACAATTAACAGTCTTTCAGATAGGACGTTAATTAAACCGAGGTCTCGTGTCGGTGCTTTACACCGTGCACGTAAAAGAACCAGAGGAGACTCTGGAATGGGTCTCTGTCTGTATCATTGCACTATCCTCCAACATCTAAAATGACTAATCTCTTCAGGAGGCGTCGCTCATATGGGCAACCGGTAGCGACAATAAATAAACGTAAAACACACACTCAAGCAGTCCAAAACTACATCCGGGAAAGCAGACGATTTGTATGAGCATCTGTTCACTAAATGTTGCATGCTTGCCCCTACCATTGAACTATCCGAATGAATCTAGCATGTTCCTCTTTCTATCATTTCTCCTTTCTTCTGACTCAATATCAAGTTCAACCTTCTGAATTAGTTACTACATGTATGTGTACTTGCTTCACCTTAATAATCTCTTTGTCTTATTGATATTCTAATTTACAGTTCATGATTAAAGCATTTGCTTACCATTAACTGAAATTGAAATTAGTAGTTTAGAAAATATTACAACACTGTCATATCGTAACTGCATTAAGTACCTTGCTATAGGAGAATACTTCTATACGCTATAGCTTTCGGTTCTAATCCTTTTTCATTCATGTAATTAGATTGTGTGTAAAATGTATATTTGTATATGTTTAAAGTTTCAAACTAAACTGTTGGGGCGCCGTTTTGCTATTTATTCAGTATTTATGGATATCCATAAATCGAATTATGTGATATCCATAAATGCTTAAATAGCAAAATGGCGCGCCTGTAATTATGGATATCCAAAACTCGAAATTATGGATATCCATAATACTGTATAAATAGCAAAACTGCGCCGCATATGAAACAACAGACGGATCTGTAGCCCAGTGGTAACACGCTGGACTGGTAATCCAAGGATCACAGGTTCGATCCCCCGTCTGACCCTAATAAAATTAACAGTCTTTCAGATGGGACGTTAAACCGAGGTCTCGTGTCGGTGCTGTACACCGTGCACGTAAAAGAACCAGAGGAGATTCTGGAATGGGTCTCTGTCTGTATCATTGCACTATCCTCCAAAAATCTAAAATGACTAATCTCTTCAGGAGGCGTCGCTTATATGGGCAACCGGTAGCGACGATAAATAAACGTAAAACACACACGCATATGAAACAGCTACGACAGCTATGCATCATTTCTCTAATACTGAAAGCATTACCTAACATCGGAACTGGCGAACTTTTTTAATTGTGTTTTAATTTATTTACATATTAATTTTATCATGAGGGGTCAGGGTCAGGATCGAGGTTTCCCAGCGATGGTTTGTTTGTCCTTTGTGATAGCGGAGCGTTGCTGTAAGCTGCGAGCCCGATCCTGAGCTCTTACGGAAGTGACGTTTTGTATTTGTTTATTTGTATATTTTGAAAAAATACATCATTGTCGAAACATGTAATGATACTATTATTTCACAATTTGTGCGTTGACTTGATTTTTAATTTATTATAATATTTTTAAGACATACAATGTATGCACAATACATTCTTCCATAATTATTACAGAGCTACTTTTTGGTCAAAATATGTTCAGTAGGCCCTAATAATACTGTTTAGCCAGATGACTGGTTAGTTATATGACTGGTTAGTTAAACGACTGGTTAGTCAGATAACTGGTTAGTCAGATGACTTGTTAGCCAGATGACTGGTTAGTTATATAACTGGTTAGTTAAACGACTGGTTAATCAGATGACTGGTTAGTCAGATGACTGGTTAGTGAGATGACTGGTTAGTTATATGACTGGTTAGTTAGATGCCTGGTTTGTTAGATGACTGGTTAATCAGATGACTGGTTAATTAGATGACTAGTTAGTTAGATGACTGGTTAGTGAGATGACTGGTTAGTTAAATAACTGGTTTGTTAAATAACTGGTTTGTTATATGACTGGTTAGTTAAACGACTGGCTAGTCAGGTGACTGGTTAGTTGGATGACTGGTTAGTGAGATGACTGGTTAGTGAGATGACTGATTAGTTAAATGACTGGTTAGATATATGACTGGTTAGTTAAATAAATGGTTGGTTATATGACTGGTTAGTTAGATGACTGGTTGATTAAATGACTGGTTAGTGATATGACTGGTTAGTGAGGTGACTGGTTAGTTATATGACTGGTTAGTTAAATGACTGGTTAGTTAGATGACTGGTTAGTCAGATGACTGATTAGTTAGATGACTGGTTAGTTAGATGACTGGTTAGTGAGATAACTGGTCTTACTTTACTGCATGATGACTTGGTGATAACATAATATGCGAATACACCTGGTGACTGATCCAAGTATGAGTTTTTGTTTCAAAATACCGGTCGTACGTTTTGATTATGTCTATAGTTGGCACCATGACGCAGCTAGTTCCCTTCATACATAGCAAGGTATATCTGCCTCAACATGTCCAATATGATGTATATACGCTTGCTTTATTTCCCTGCATTACATGTCGAGTAAAATAATGCGAATTACATATGAATTTCACATATAAACGGATGTTTATCTTCACAATTGACGTCACCCCATTCGTACTTGACGTCACTATACTGCAAGAGGAGACAGTTCTGCGCGTTTCCCACATTGTTCGGCTGTCCAACATGCCACTTGGTGTAGTTAACTGGATACGGATAGCCTGTATCAGCCCAAACAAATTGTCCCTCGGTCCTCTCATCTGTACCGCTTGTGTACCAGCCATTGCTGCCAATCGCCGTGTAAGCTGTAACATTCGTCATGCAGTTATATTCACTAACAATGATCTGATTGTGTGTATACATGTTTATTTACACAGGTTGAATACAGAAAAAGAAACAGCAGCTGTCAATTTTGGCAAACTGTTATTTAGCTTACTTCAAAATCAGAATTAGCTTAAAAAAACAAGCCATGAATAATCGATCTCTACTGTATACGATGGTCACCAGATCAGAGAGGTGTGTTTTCTCCGGGTACTCCGGTTTCCTCCCACATGAATGACCACATATACGCTTTCATCCGCGCCAACGAAAGTGATTAATATAAGTTGTTAAAACTTGCTTCGCAATCGTTGTAAAATAAATAAAGTATAAAAAAAGACCACATGCACAAGACACAAATTAAATAAACAAATTAATTGTTTTGCCCTATAGTCATAATTATAGTAAGTAATGTTTACAAAAAATTGTTTTTGCCCTATGGGCATATGTATATAGTAAGTATTACTACATGTATATGACCATTAGGGCCAAAATAATGTGTGTCTTGTGCCTGTGTTTCAGACGATGTGCGTCGATTCTTTCTCAAAATGGGTATTACAGGACATTAGGGAACGTATTATTATATAGCCCATTTTGTTCTGAGTCTGTAATAGAATTTATGAAATGAAACATTCACCTATTAGAGTTATTTACAGTCTACATCCGTTATGTCAAAGTCGGTTATGTCGAATTCTCCGGTTATCTCAAAGTCGGATCAAAGTCCCGTTTCAGAATCTATCATTTCACATATAACTGGATATGTTTATATCGGTTATGTCGAAGTATTTATTTCGGTCCGACGGAATTCGACATAACGGATGTACAGTCAAACCTGTCTTAAACAGCCAGCCAACGGAATCACACTGAAAGTGGCTGCTTAGCACAGGTGGCTGCTTAATAGAGGTCAAATGTATAACAAATCAACAAATTGGGAATCTGGCAACTGACTGCTTAAAACAGGTTGGCTGCCTAATGAAGGTGACCACTAACACAGGTGTGACTGTAGACTGTACTTGTAATATGCAGACACGTACCGGCATCCCCCTGTATAGTATCTACGAGGAACTCTTGCTCCGTTTTCGAGTTGATACTCGCCAAGTGAGCGCTTGGTGACTCTGACTTGCAAACTTCTACTGCGTCAGACCATTTCCTCGGAGTCACGTGGAACGTGTAGCACGAGGTCACGTTGTTCTGTGTCATTTTCCGCGAACCGGCGGGACATTCCGGAACGTCTGAAAGTAGACACGTGTGAACAATTATTTCGTAACATTAAAGCAACATTACATCGTAATAAAGGATGTTTTTGGTAAAATATAAATACTAATGTGTGTGTGTGTTTACAAAAATCGAAATAGTCGCTCAGAAACGATACAATTCCAATAAATATAAACAGTCGTATACGCGAATTTGTTTATCAACAAACGAAATTTGTTTCTCAACGTCGCATGCACATGTATATAGTATGCATTTCTGGTTATACTTACACAACAGACGGATCTATAGTTCAGCGGAGAAGAATTATATACATGTAACACTCTAATCCTACAGACGGATCTGTAGTTCAGAGGAGAAGAACTATATACATGTAACACTCTAATCCTACAGACGGATCTGTAGTTCAGAGGAGAAGAACTATATACATGTAACATTCTAATCCTACAGACTGATCTGTAGTTCAGAGGAGAAGAATTATATACATGTAAGAATCTGTCTTTCATTCTAATCATACAGACGGATCTGTAGTCCAGAGGAGAAGAATTATATACATGTAACACTCTAATCATACAGACGGATCTGTAGTTCAGAGGAGAAGAACTATATACATGTAACACTCTAATCCTACAGACGGATCTGTAGTTCAGTGGAGAAGAATTATATACATGTAACACTCTAATCCTACAGACGGATCTGTAGTTCAGAGGAGAAGAACTATATACATGTAACACTCTAATCCTACAGACGGATCTGTAGTTCAGAGGAGAATAATTATATACATATAAGAATCTGTCTTTCATTATAATCCTACAGACGGATCTGTAGTCCAGTGGTTAGCACGTTGGACTGGTAATCCTGGGATCGCAGGTTCGAGCCCCCGTCTGACCCTAATTATATTAACAGTTTTTCAGATGGGACATTAAACCAATGTACGATGGTCGCCAGATCGGACAGGTGGGTTTTCTCCGAGTACTCCGGTTTCCTCCCACATGAATGACCACATATACGCTTTCATCCGAGCCAACCAGAGTGATTAATATAAGTTGTTAAAACTTGCTTCGCAATCGTTGTAAAATAAATAAAGTATAAAAAAACCCAAGGTCTCCTGTGGGTGCTTTACACTGTGCACGTAAAAGAACCAGAGGAGACTCTGGAATGGGTCTCTGTCTGTATCATTGCACTATCCTCCAAAAATCTAAAATGACTAATATCTTGTTATATTTAATCTAATGGTATTTCCTTCTACAACTATCTGCACTCTCTTGGTATATCTAATCTAATGGTATTTCCTTTCTACAACTATCTGCAATCTCTTGGTATATCTAATCTAATGGTATTTCCTTCTACAACTATCTGCAATCTCTTGGTATATATAATCTAATGGTATTTCCTTCTACAACTATCTGCAATCTCTTGGTATAAAAGTAAAGTAAAGTGTTTGTTTATTATAGTGTCACCCCTATTTAAAGGGCCAGTCATTTCTGACTTATGAGACACCTCTTTTTATATCTAATCTACTGGTGTTTTCTTCTACAACTATCTGCAATCTTTTGGTATATCTAATATAATGGTATTTCCCTCTGCAACTATCTGCAATCTCTTGGTATATCTAATCTAATGGTATTTCCTTCTACAACTATATGCAATACGCGATTACTAGGAGTCTCCAGACAATACACTCGTACATCAACTATCTGTTATATATTGTAAGTTGAGCTAAATTCACTTACCGGAGCATGTCGTGTTGTATATGTAAATATCATCAAAGGCAATGTAGCCACGCATGTAGTGATTTTCATGGTGACTGCTTAGATGTGAATATTTGTAATACGAATTGGTATTTCCTTCAACAACGATCTGTAATACATGATTGCAAGGTGTGTCGGCAAAGTTATATGTTTTCACATGGAATTGCGAGATATGAGACGGATCTGTAGTAACACGCTGGACTGGTAATCCAGGGATCGCAGGTTCGATCCCCCGTCTGACCCTAATAAAATTAACAGTGTTTCAGATGGGACGTTAAACTGAGGTCTCGTGTCGGTGTTTTACACCGTGCACGTAAAAGAACCAGAGGAGACTCTGGAATGGGTCTCTGTCTGTATCATTGCACTATCCTCCAAAAATCTAAAATTACTAATCTTTTCAGGAGGCGCCGCTCATATGGGCAACCGGTAGCGATGATAAATAAACGTAAAACACACAGAGACATGAGACACACATATTGTAAGCAGTTGTTTAGATTAAATCAACTACAACTCATATATATCATATTTATTAAAGTAATATATTATGGTGTAGGCGAAGAGCGAAGAATCGACTGGATGGGGCTGTCCCGGACCCATAACTGTTCCAGATTGGGGAAGGCAGCAACATTAATTAGTAGGCTCCAAGGGGCTAGGCCCCATCGACATGCTCCAAACTAAGGCTAAAGCCTATGGAAATTGTCATTAATGTTCACACGTTCGCTGCTGTCCTCCCTGACATTGGCTCCACACATACTCTATTCGTTTCCTCGCGGTTATATATTCTACTACTAACGACAATTTACCAATATAACATATTTTAATTAGTATAATTAAGCATATAGTAAATGACAGAGATAGCAACTCTAATTGCAACCTGCACACTATCGCGTGCCTATTAGTATTGGATAAGCATCATTTATTGTGTATTACAAAGAAATGGTGTGCATATTTCTGGATTGCAATTTATGTACGTTTGGAGTTACAAGTGAAAAGTTTGAATACCACCAATGAAATCTTTGCCAATATAGCTTCTTAGCTGGTTTATCGTTGCTTTAAGTAACACGATGTACATTTTGTTTCTCATGCCATGTATACTATTATGTATGCGTATTGTATTGTCAAAGGCAAGGTTATTGCCGATTTTGCAATAAAACATATTGTATTGGTAATTGTCTAATAAATTTGGTAAACTTTAAAATGATTAATCTCTTCAGGATATGGGCAACCGGTAGAGGCAATAAATAAACGTAAAACACACATGGTATTAGTGAAATTAATGCAATATCTGCGCTCGTAATGGAAAGGATAGTCTGCAAATTCACAGATGAACATCTTCACATCATGTGTAGATTCAGAATTGTAGGACGTGTACCAGTGACGACCGGACGCCTTCCGGGGCCCCTGGATATAATTATTATGGGCCCCCACCCCTCGGACACAAAACGCACCTGGCCGACAATGGTTCGGCCCGGTGGGAGAACATTTTGGAAATGGGGGGGGGGGAGGGAGTCAAATCGTTCAATCTGGAATTGGACAATAATTCAGTTGTTCATTAATTGAAGGTCTTCTCATATATGACTGCATGCATCGACCACTGCCATTGTTTTTTTCTGGGAACTCGGGTTTTGACGTACATATGATACATATGATAACATATCGTAGTTTACAATACACGCAATAAATAGTTCTCCAAGAGATAGTTGACTTCGAATGAATTATAGATTATGTGAATAAAAACAGAAAATAGAAAACACTATGTACATCTACATGTGGCACATATGCATATGTAAAACAACGGTATAAAACTTACCTTTGTGGATTCAATTTTTATTAACTTGAAACTCCGATATATCATTTAATCTTTGTCGTTGGGAGTAACTTGAGACCACGAGTGTTTTTTCGGTTCTTCAACTGACATCGTGTTTGTACTTTCGGTTTAATAAAATATGTTTATCGGGGGGAAACCCGGAAAAGTACGGAACAGAGATTTGGTAGAAAAACTGTTTTCAGTTCGTGTACATGAGGCGCAGTTGGGGGCCCAAATTTCCAGAGGGGGCCTCAGAAAACTCCTAATTTCCCCCTTCTGGTCTTCGGGGGCCCCCTTTGGGCCCGGGGCCCATGGCTATTAGCCAACCACTCCCCATGGACCGATCGCCAATGACGTGTACTTTTGAATGGATTGGCAACACAAGTGTTAAAAGTCAAGAGAAATAAATCCACTATAAATGGAGGAAAACTACATAAAACCCAGGTACGTGACTTCAAATGCTGACAACCATTTCTGTAAATATGACTTTTTATACTAAATTTTTGTATGTTGTGTTTTGCGTGTAGGTTTTTTTCACAGAAGGGTTTTTATTTTCTCATGATTCAAAATCGGGCAAGGTAGGGTCACAATACACAATGACATTTTTTATAACATTGCACACTGCTGTCATAGAATGAACACTGTTTCTATATACATCATTTCACTCTATGGTGGCGGATGAATAACACGACATACCTTGAATGGTTGAGCGGTATATTCGGCGTCGAGTGAAATCTGCGCCATATGCCAGTATTGATCCTGTGGGCCATTCCTTTCATACACCGGATATCCATCACCTCCTCCAACCTGCCATACAGTATGAACGAACCGTGTTATTCAATTAAATATAGTCGTATCAATTAAATATAGTCGTATCAATTAAATATAGTCGTATCAATTAAATATAGTCGTATCAATTAAATAGTCAAATAAACGAATTGCATTACTCAATTATATATATAGTTGTATAAACGAATTGCATTACTCAATTATATATATAGTTGTATAAACGAACCGCATTATTCAATTAAACAGCGTGTTATCTAGGAACTTTAAGTTCGGACGTTTACAGCCGGATCTGTAGTCCAGTGGTAACACGCTGCTGGACTGGTAATCCAGGGATCGCAGGTTCGATCCCCCGTCTGACCATAATAAAATTAACAGTCTTTCAGATGGGACTTTAAACCGAGGTCTCGTGTCGGTGCTTTACATCGTGCACGTAAAGGAACCAGAGGAGACTCTGGAATGGGTATCGGTCTGTACCATTGCACTATCCTCCAAAAATCTAAAATGACTAATCTCTTCAGGAGGCGTCGCTCATATGGGCAATCGGTAGCGACGATAAAGAAACGTAAACACAGGTTCAAACACACACGTATAATATTGTAATAGTGATATCGGTATCTTACTAGTATTAACATACCTGAGCATATACCCTAAGTCTACCTATATCTGTGCCATACATCGTGTACCACAAACGTACGCAGTAGTTGTGTGCAGGTGGCATGGTTGGTGAAGTGATACGTGCATTTCTGTAATGATGTGTAGTCGACGACGATGAACTGTATACAGGTTGCTGGCTCGGATCAATGTACATATAGTGTCCTGTGAGTTATGTAACTATGTCAACATTTATCAGTATATTATGTTATTTTCTCTCCTTTAAACAGCTGATAATAAAGATATATAATGTAGGACCGTAAGGCTAAACCGAACGCAAAACACTATTAAAATTAGTTAATGCCGATTGACCTGTCACTTTTAGAGGTCATACGAATATTCATGAGACACAACCTGTTGTAGAAAATACATTTATAATTGTCAATAAAGTGCACTAGCTTTAAGTGCATGCATATAATAGGCAAGTGAGACAGATGAATCCACAACTATGCACATCAATTTAGACAATAGAATATTGCTGCAGCCGGATCTATAGTTCAGTGGTTAACACGTTGGACTGGTAATCCAGGGATCGCAGGTTCGACCCCCCGTCTGACCCTAATACAAATTAACAGTCTTTCAGATGGGACTTCAAACCGATGTATAATGTAGGTGCTTTACACCGTGCACGTAAAAGAACCAGAGGAGACTATGGACTATGTCTGTATCGTGCACTATCCTCCAAAATCTAAAATGACTAATCTCTTCAGGAGGCGTCGCTCATATGGGCAACTGGTAGCGATGATAAATAAACGTAAAAAGCCAGGAGCGGAAGGGTCATCCCGGGACTACATAAGGCGTATTGTCTGCAAATTCAACCTATTCACTGACCGAAAGCTAGTAAGAAAATCGAGTCATAAACTGAAGGTTCATCATTCTATGTCACTGAACAATTTCCACCAGATGTGGCTGCCAAGCGTCGAGGTCTCGTACAGATGATGATGAAAGCCAAATCTGATTGGGGGTAAACCGCCTCGATCAGCTATGATACATGTTATGTGAATGGACGACCCGTCAAAGAGGCGTGGGGAGGGGGGTTGGCGAGGGTGTAATAAAGTGTTTGTATGCAACTGTAATGGACTCACATCCAGTAAATGCGGCAACACTGATTTTGTAGAACTATTGACTAAGCACGATGTAATCGTTTTATTGGAGTCATGGACGAGTAAATGTAGTAACATTGATGTATATGGGTATCACTGTTTTAATTTCTACCGTAAGTTTAAGCATCGCAATGCTAAGAGAAATAGTGGGGGGATTGTTATTTATTGTAAAGATGAGCTTAAAGGTGGTATTTCTATTGTCAAAAATGTCCATGACACTATAATATGGTTAAAATTTGATAAGCTATTTTTTGGATATGACACCGATATATATTTTGCAGCAGTATACATGTGGAGTGAAAATTCACCAATTACTAATACTATTGATGTAGATCTCTATGAACAGTTACAACATGATATATATAATTATGATTCGAAGGGGGTTGTGCTAGTGGCAGGGGATTGTAACGTTCGGGTTTCATGCTAAAAAAAGATTACATAGACACTGATATTGTTATAGAGATATAGACGAAGGCGATTATGTACCCGATAACTCTTTACCGCGAGTAACGCAGGACAAGGGAAGTAACTCGTACGGCACTAAATTGACTGACCTGTGTAAGGCTACAACGTTGCGTATCGCTAACGGGCGTTTGTGTAATGACGTGTGTGGTAGTTATACTTATTACAATGCACATGGTTCCTCAGTAATTGATTACTTACTTCTTCGCGAACGCGACTTCAATACCGTGAATACATTTCAAGTTGGAAATCTTAACGAATTCCGCGATCATTCACCCCTACATATACATATATATTCGCCGTGTAACGAGGACACATTGAATTCGTGTCACATCGAACATTATACAAATTGGTCCGATGAATATAAGGATGAATTTCGCCCAGGTATAATAAGCAAATTATCAGATTTTAATCGCATCATTAGTGACTACACAGGTAATAACAATAGTACAAACGATACAAATATGTTAGTCAACTCGTTTACTTCTATTATGTTAGTCAACTGGTCTACTTCTATTATGTTAGTCAACTCGTTTACTTCTATTATGTTAGTCAACTCGTTTACTTCTATTATGTTAGTCAACTGGTCTACTTCTATTATGTTAGTCAACTCGTTTACTTCTATTATGTTAGTCAACTCGTCTACTTCTATTATGTTAGTCAACTCGTTTACTTCTATTATGTTAGTCAACTCGTTTACTTCTATTATGTTAGTCAACTCGTCTACTTCTATTATGTTAGTCAACTCGT
>CM026398.1:45308137-45490639 GCA_014843695.1 Archivesica marissinica | reverse complement strand
CAATGTACATATAGTGTCCTGTGAGTTATGTAACTATGTCAACATTTATCAGTATATTATGTTATTTTCTCTCCTTTAAACAGCTGATAATAAAGATATATAATGTAGGACCGTAAGGCTAAACCGAACGCAAAACACTATTAAAATTAGTTAATGCCGATTGACCTGTCACTTTTAGAGGTCATACGAATATTCATGAGACACAACCTGTTGTAGAAAATACATTTATAATTGTCAATAAAGTGCACTAGCTTTAAGTGCATGCATATAATAGGCAAGTGAGACAGATGAATCCACAACTATGCACATCAATTTAGACAATAGAATATTGCTGCAGCCGGATCTATAGTTCAGTGGTTAACACGTTGGACTGGTAATCCAGGGATCGCAGGTTCGACCCCCCGTCTGACCCTAATACAAATTAACAGTCTTTCAGATGGGACTTCAAACCGATGTATAATGTAGGTGCTTTACACCGTGCACGTAAAAGAACCAGAGGAGACTATGGACTATGTCTGTATCGTGCACTATCCTCCAAAATCTAAAATGACTAATCTCTTCAGGAGGCGTCGCTCATATGGGCAACTGGTAGCGATGATAAATAAACGTAAAAAGCCAGGAGCGGAAGGGTCATCCCGGGACTACATAAGGCGTATTGTCTGCAAATTCAACCTATTCACTGACCGAAAGCTAGTAAGAAAATCGAGTCATAAACTGAAGGTTCATCATTCTATGTCACTGAACAATTTCCACCAGATGTGGCTGCCAAGCGTCGAGGTCTCGTACAGATGATGATGAAAGCCAAATCTGATTGGGGGTAAACCGCCTCGATCAGCTATGATACATGTTATGTGAATGGACGACCCGTCAAAGAGGCGTGGGGAGGGGGGTTGGCGAGGGTGTAATAAAGTGTTTGTATGCAACTGTAATGGACTCACATCCAGTAAATGCGGCAACACTGATTTTGTAGAACTATTGACTAAGCACGATGTAATCGTTTTATTGGAGTCATGGACGAGTAAATGTAGTAACATTGATGTATATGGGTATCACTGTTTTAATTTCTACCGTAAGTTTAAGCATCGCAATGCTAAGAGAAATAGTGGGGGGATTGTTATTTATTGTAAAGATGAGCTTAAAGGTGGTATTTCTATTGTCAAAAATGTCCATGACACTATAATATGGTTAAAATTTGATAAGCTATTTTTTGGATATGACACCGATATATATTTTGCAGCAGTATACATGTGGAGTGAAAATTCACCAATTACTAATACTATTGATGTAGATCTCTATGAACAGTTACAACATGATATATATAATTATGATTCGAAGGGGGTTGTGCTAGTGGCAGGGGATTGTAACGTTCGGGTTTCATGCTAAAAAAAGATTACATAGACACTGATATTGTTATAGAGATATAGACGAAGGCGATTATGTACCCGATAACTCTTTACCGCGAGTAACGCAGGACAAGGGAAGTAACTCGTACGGCACTAAATTGACTGACCTGTGTAAGGCTACAACGTTGCGTATCGCTAACGGGCGTTTGTGTAATGACGTGTGTGGTAGTTATACTTATTACAATGCACATGGTTCCTCAGTAATTGATTACTTACTTCTTCGCGAACGCGACTTCAATACCGTGAATACATTTCAAGTTGGAAATCTTAACGAATTCCGCGATCATTCACCCCTACATATACATATATATTCGCCGTGTAACGAGGACACATTGAATTCGTGTCACATCGAACATTATACAAATTGGTCCGATGAATATAAGGATGAATTTCGCCCAGGTATAATAAGCAAATTATCAGATTTTAATCGCATCATTAGTGACTACACAGGTAATAACAATAGTACAAACGATACAAATATGTTAGTCAACTCGTTTACTTCTATTATGTTAGTCAACTGGTCTACTTCTATTATGTTAGTCAACTCGTTTACTTCTATTATGTTAGTCAACTCGTTTACTTCTATTATGTTAGTCAACTGGTCTACTTCTATTATGTTAGTCAACTCGTTTACTTCTATTATGTTAGTCAACTCGTCTACTTCTATTATGTTAGTCAACTCGTTTACTTCTATTATGTTAGTCAACTCGTTTACTTCTATTATGTTAGTCAACTCGTCTACTTCTATTATGTTAGTCAACTCGTTTACTTCTATTATGTTAGTCAACTCGTCTACTTCTATTATGTTGTCAACTCTTTACTTCTATTATGTTAGTCAACTCGTTTACTTCTATTATGTTAGTCAACTCGTTTACTTCTATTATGTTAGTCAACTCGTCTACTTCTATTATGTTAGTCAACTCGTTTACTTCTATTATGTTAGTCAACTCGTTTACTTCTATTATGTTAGTCAACTCGTCTACTTCTATTATGTTAGTCAACTCGTTTACTTCTATTATGTTAGTCAACTCGTTTACTTCTATTATGTTAGTCAACTCGTCTACTTCTATTATGTTAGTCAACTCGTCTACTTCTATTATGTTAGTCAACTCGTTTACTTCTATTATGTTAGTCAACTCGTTTACTTCTATTATGTTAGTCAACTCGTCTACTTCTATTATGTTAGTCAACTCGTTTACTTCTATTATGTTAGTCAACTCGTCTACTTCTATTATGTTAGTCAACTCGTTTACTTCTATTATGTTAGTCAACTCGTTTTACTTCTATTATGTTAGTCAACTCGTCTACTTCTATTATGTTAGTCAACTCGTTTACTTCTATTATGTTAGTCAACTCGTTTACTTCTATTATGTTAGTCAACTCGTTTACTTCTATTATGTTAGTCAACTCGTCTACTTCTATTATGCGCGAGGTGACAGACCCTATTTGTCATAAGATCTCAATAAAAGCTTCAATATTCTTAAACACTCACGATGACACAAAGAAATGGTTTGACGAGAAATGTCGGATACATAATCTCAATTATAAACAAGCATTGTCGGTGTTTAACCTGAATAAATCTACAGAAAATCGAGTGCATCTGTCGCAACTTAAGTCGGTGTATAAGCGTTGTATTAGAATTAAACGTAGACGCTACAAATTGAAACAAGCACAATAATTCGAATCATTAAAGAAATGCAAACCTCGTGCATTTTGGAAGCATTTCAAAAAGAATAATGTTAAGAAAAGTACAAATATTTCATCGGATGATTTCTTAAAGCATTTTGATGGAATGTTTGATAGCATACAATCTAAACACGCTGAGTCAGAGTCATTTCAGGGAACACACGATTTTAATGAAAATAATGTCATATATGCAGAGCTTGACTTGCCTATCACGTATGACGAAGTACTTACAGCTATTAAAAAGCTTAAACGCAATAAGTCTACTTCTGAGGATATGCTTCTTAATGAATACTTCTTAGAATCTAGTGATATTTTAGCCGCCCCATATAGTTGATATTTTTAATATAATTTTAAATTCGGGTAACTTTCCTGACTGCTGGACAAAGGGTTTAATTGTACCTGTATATAAGAAAGGAAATAAAGATAATGTTAAACATTATAGGGGCATCACGTTGCTAAGTAATGTTGGCAAGTTATTTACGTATGTATTAAATAGTCGTATTTCTAACTGGTGTGAAACACATGATATCTTGTCAGATGCACAGTTTGGTATTCGGAAGGGGCGTTCCACCGTCGATGCAGCTTTTATTTTACACACTTTAATTGAGCATAAATATTATATTAAATACTAAACGTAGTAATAGATTGTATTGTGCCTTTATCGATATCAAATCTTGTTTTGACTCAATATACCGTAATGCATTGTGGCTAAAATTATATAACCTGGGCCTTAGTGGTAAGCTCCTACGGATCATAAGATCAATGTACCAGTCAGTGAAGTCGTGCGTGAAGATTAATTGTAATACATTCACTGATTTCTTTGATATATCGGTTGGTTTACGACAAGGCGAAACCGTGTCCCCGATCATGTGGGCATTATTCGGAGGTGACCTGGAATTGTATTTACAGAATTCAATTAATAGCGGTATTAATATTCATGATATATGTTTAATTTTATTATTATTTGCAGACGACATGGTTGTTATTGGTTTAACTCCAGGTGATTTGCAGGATTCGTTAAATAACCTGAGTGCATACTGCAATAAATGGGGTTTAGAGGTGAATGTTTTAAAATCCAAAGTAATGGTGTTTCGAAAAAGAGGGGGACTAAAGCTGGGGGAACAGTGGACATACAATGGAGAGCCAGTTGAGGTGGTTAATGATTTTAACTATGTAGGCATAGCACTCAATTACACCGGTTCATTTAATTTGAATGCACAGAAGCTGCATGGTAACGATCTGAAGGCAATGAATGTTTTAACCGCTAACCTCCGTACATTTGAAACTAAACCCAAAACAGCACGTCAGCTCTTTGGAAGTGAAATTTGGGGATTTTCGATGGTAAAATGTTTAGAAAGTTAATATTTAAAATTCTGCAAGTTAGTACTAGGAGCTAAACCATCTACGAGTAATGTTGCAGGGTACTTTGAACTCGGAAGATTCCCGTTATATATATATGCAGATACATTACAATTTTAACTTTTTGGTTTAAATGTATATCCACATGTAATATTATTATCCAGTGTATGATACAAACCAGTCTTGATGACGTAGCAAGTGGCAAGAGTAATTGGTTATTAAGAGTTAAAGATTTGTTAAGTAAATACGGATGTGTGTATGTTTGGGAGCACCCACATACTATTAATTTTACTAACTTTTTATCAGAATTCAAACAACGCGTTATTGATGATTTCTCACAAAAAAACCAGTCTGATTTAACCGCTAATACGGTTCTTGTATTGTATAAACACATTAAACAAGATTTTGGGTACGAATCATATCTTGATAGAATCACAAGTATGAAGTTTAGAATCGCTTTTACCAATCTGAGGATAAGTGCCCATAATCTAATAATAGAAACAGGCCGCTATGGTAGAAATCGTATTGAACAAATTGAATGCCTATGTTTATTATGCAATAACAATGATATCGAAGACGAATTTCACTTCATGTTTAAATGTTCTGTGTTTACTGCATTAAGGCAAAACTATATCAAACGATTTTATAGAATCCGTCCGAGTATGCATACACTGATTTTGTTGTTCCAATGCACAAATTACCATGAATTACTAAATATTTGTAAATTTATCCATGAGGCGCTTTCATTACGTAATAAAATCACGTAATCATGTACATAGACGTTTTTGATTTTGAAAGCATTACCCTCATCTTTGTTCCATGTTAAATTTGTATGTATAAATCCATAAGTTCATCCTCATCTCACCATCGCATCATTGTCATTGTTATAGAATGTAACATTGTATGTTTGTATATAACGAAAAACTGTACAGTTTAAGTTATTAAAGCATTCTTCTTCTTCTTCTTCGTAAAACACACAATACGGAGTTTATTACGCGTATTGGAGACTGTAATGTACACACAGTTGTCAAATGGAGGGAATACTAGTTCGGGCTATTATTCTAGTCGCAAACAGAGATAGCGTGTGATAAGGGTCTGTTAAGGGGGTTCATTAATGAGCCTTGATAACTAATGAGCGAGTAATACTCTGCGAGGGTGGATATGATGTACCTAGCGTAATAATTAGGACTAGGTTGATACTTGGAGAGGTAGTGGAATACCACGGAGTTAGAGGGACAGATACGTTGTTGCTATATTCTGGATATTTATAGAATGTGTATATATGGATATTATTATATAATATAACTACAAACACAACGGAAAGTACTAAACTGGTTATTGAGACCTCCATCATTATGATATCACAAGCCCCCGGTGTCACGCATTATGCTATGATTTAGAAAGCATAATACCATTTGGAGCCCCGAATGTGTGATCTTCTATGGGTCCTGAATAGATGTCCTGTCTACCCGTGCCCCGGTTCCAGCACTCCTCATTCGACCCACTGCAAGTGTCCAGTGTATAATTACAATAATGAGCGTCCTCAAAATCACAGCGGTGTGTCACAAAGGTACCATATAATACTGAAATATAGTTATATATTTTTACGTGTGATTTATTTTTATATTGAGGTCTCAGACTTTTGATTTTTGTATGAGGGTCACAATAAAATCGGCGATAACCAGTATGTGCTATGTAACAACAGTAAAAACAAAGGATTCCAACTAAAAGAATCAATATACATTTCGGGATGATTTGGACAGTATCTGTTAAGGGAGGTAAATAATCCAGTAGTGCCATTCATTACAATCCGATTCAGTCACACGGATTGACTCTTTCACCGCCAATGTCGCATAAAAGCGACTTTGTAAATAAAGTAGAGAACCCGATTGGACAGAACAGAACATGCCGTCTGATCAGGCTATATGCTGATTGCTCTTCAGACAGTGGAGCTGAAGCACCTGTCCGAATAGCAAACAACATAGATCCTGATCAGACGCGGCGTTACGCCGCGGCTGATCTGGATCTATGCTGTTTGCACATGCTCTGAATTTATTCGGCGCTGAAAGAGTTAAACCGAGTGAACCATGGTGTTTATCTTGTTGTTTGGTTCTATATGTCTGTGCGTCTGGTGCCACATTTCGTTTTCCTTAGAATGTCTAGTCTCTACCAGGGCGTCAACCATGGTCAAATTACCGTTATCTGTTAGCGAAATACAAATGTAATGTAAGGATGGCAACGAATATTCGAATATTCCAATACCGAAATCGCTATTCGTTGCCATCCCTACTAATATGTATTATTTATGTTACCCAAGTGGCCCTGCCCTGTTAATACCGCTAGGTACAACTGATGTTAGTTTAAACTTTATTTATTTTACAACGATTGCGAAGCAAGTTTTAACAACTTATATTAATCACTCTCGTTGGCGCGGATGAAAGCGTAAATGTGGTCTTTCGTGTGGGAGGAAACTGGAGTACCCGGAGAAAACCCACCTGTCCTATCTGGCGATCACCATACCATCTCACATTCTTCCCGGTCCGAGTATCGAACCCGGGTTGCATTGGTGAGAGGCGAGCGCGCTAATCACTGCGCTAACTGATGTTAACCAGAGTAGAGTTAATTAAACGGAATCCGTATGTACGATATGGTAGATACAAATGCTAGGTAAGGAAATATACGCTGCATATAGCATGATGTAAGATGCTTATGATATTCCATTTTTCGTTGTGCAATATGGATACGTTGTCTTCTTCGTAACAGAGTTCGAACTAGGCCAAAACCACCATTGTAGTGTCATTAAGGTACTTAGGTCCACATTATGTCGTGTCTCCCCCTCGTGTCAATGAATTCCAATATCATTGAGGTCTAATCGAGATTAGATTAATGTAAGAACTTGCTTCATAACCGGACTAGAATCACCATTGTAGTGTCATTCCGGTACTTAGGACCACAGTATGTCGTAGTAGTACGGGCATCTCTTTGGGTGTAAACAAACGGGCGCCATTTTGAATACGATTTATAGTAACTCATTTGCATATAAGGTAATATAAAGTAGGTCACGCGCGTGCGCGTATATTTTTAGAATACGCGTCACCTGATGACGTATCGTGCAACTACCGAGCTCCGTGTACGAAGGCGTATGTCCATCTCGGACGATCTAGTAACAGCGTCTCTACGCGGCGTCCATTTTGGACGACCTCACGATTAAGTCCGGGCTTATCGGATAATGTATACTGAACCAAAAAAGAAACTTTCGCGAGACTTCAATGGGACTGTTTCCACATATGTGTATATTAACAGTTTTTATTCGTATTTGTTATTGCACAATAATTTAAAATCAATTCATCAAAGTTCATTTACAGTCTGAAAATTATCAATTTCATTGGATTTTTCAATTTCATTTGAGGTAGGTGTCGATTCAATTTTATTTTGCTTTAGTAACGATTATGCCCACTGCGAGCATTGCTAACAGCTTGGCAGCGACGACGCATTGAGTGGATGAGATTATTAATTTGAGCCTGGGGTATATTATTCCACTCTTCTAGCAAAGCGTCACGGAGCTCATTGACGTTACCAGGCGGATTTTGACGTTGCCGTACACCTGTGTCAAGATTATACCAAAGGTGCTCGATGGGATTTAGATCCGGGCTTTTTGAGGGCCAGTCGTCTATGAAATCAATATTGTTGTTTCGCAAGAACTGGATATTGTCACGGGCGACTTGAGGTCTGGCGTTGTCTTCCTGAAACACATAAATAATTCCGTGATTGTGTAAGAGAGGATCAACGTGTGGGGCAAGGACACGGTCTCTATACTTTTGAGCATTCAAATTGCCATCAATGACCACTAATTGGGTACGATACACATAACTTATTCCGGCCCAGACCATCACGGAACCCCCACCACCAAAACGATCCCGCTGAAGAACGCAACAGTCAGCGTAACGTTCATTCCTACGTCGGTAGACCCTGATCCGACCATCACTATTGGACAATGCAAACCTGGATTCTTCTGAAAAAAGAATCGTCCGCCAGTCTTGCCTTGTCCAGTTGATGTGTCTATCAGCCCATTGAAGCCTGTCACGGCGATGACGATCCGTTAATACTGTTCAGACGTAGGGACGACGTGCACGTAAATTGTTCTCAGCCAAACGATACGTACGGTTTGAGGGGAAATCCTGGGGTTATAAGTACCTGGGGTGACAGACGCTGTAGCTGTCGCAGTTAAAAAACGATTTCGTAAATGTTGGTTCAAAATATAGCGGTCTTGCGCCGGCGTGGTTACACGTGGTCTACCGCTACGTGGAAGATCTTCCGTGCTTCCGGTCTGCACAAACCGCCGTCTCAGACTTCTAACTGCCTGCACAGATGATCCAACGTGCGCACCAACCACTTCCGTTGAAGCTCCTGCCTCCAGCATCCCAACGGCTCTCTCTCTCTTAAATGTTTCGCAATTCGAGGCATTGAAATTTTGCCCAAATTGTATCGATATAAAGGTGTTTAGGTATTTTTATGACTGTAGTCGTCAAGTGCAATAACTTGCAGTGAAAAAGTTAACACATGTAAACCAGATATGTCCACCCGTGCGTGTACGTGAAAATGGAGGTTTTGTCAAAACAGACGATATCGTTCGACATGAGGTGATTATCTGACCGATTTCCCAAAGTAGGACGTCAGTGTAAACTACTACATATACACATTTTTCTACATGTTGTATTTAATCTTATAAGTTTAAGACCTACTTTGCGAAAGTTTCTTTTTTGGTTCAGTATACATCTTATAATTCGCGCATAATGCGACATATGCACGCTATTACATATCCGGAGCGTTGTCGCATTTCTTCGAAGACACGTACGTCAGAATAATCGGTACCCGGTGGCCCCGCCACGTACCCGGATGACACCCTGCGTCTCATGCTTCCAGTCGGATCCGTTCTCGGGTCAATAACATACATACAGAGCCGCTTCCAACTGGTCCGTACTGGAGGGTTCCGTACCTACATTCTCCGCCCACACACGGATTCAGATCCGGGCTTACCGCTGGCCGGGGTAGAGTTATCGCTGCATCGGCCCTCATGTACGTGCTATGTGAGGCCTGTCGACCGTGTACCGAGGTCGTGTAGCGAGTGGATGGTTGTCGCGGGACAACGACTGGTTGTCACGGATGTCCGGTTACCTGATGGTGACCAAATCCATCTCGCAATCATGGGACAGGCACCTCCGGACGACAGGAAGTCGCGATAGCGCAGCTTCATGTCCGGAGTTCGAGCCCCGCTGGAGCCGTTACGAGCGTTGACATTTGAATTCTCTCTCCGTCAGGAACGAGGTCTCGAGAGTCGGAATAACTCGTTTCGCGATCGAGCTAAAATAAATTTGTATAAAAACCGGATGAAGTTAAGCGAAGCGAAACGACGTTCTTTTACGACATCGGTATACTGATCGGTACAGTAGCAGAGTGAAAGTGGTGTATAAGAAAACGAAGCGTACGTTATTACTACATACCCTATTACACCGACCAATGGGAACGAACCGCTCTATAAATAGCGAGCGCGTACGTTTCTATGAATAACGAATACGAACCGCTTTATAAATAGCGATCGCGTACCATTCTATAAATATAGACTACGAACCGATCCATAAATAACGATTACGAACGCTTCTATAAATATAGACCGATTAGAATGGACTTAGGCCTCAATCGTCTCATAAGCTTCACGAACTTCAACCATGCTGTCAACGGGTAAGTTCATTATATTATTCAAACTCGGCGTACGTTTTTATCGAGTAAGAAATCCTAATTATACGCTATATACAAACTTAACCTATGTACTTTAGCGAAAATGAATAATATATATTTTACATCGTTACGTATAATTCCATAAAAACGCGATAAATTATTAATAATCCGTAATGTACGTTTTAGAGGGGCATGTCACTAGACACCTCATAGCCATAGCGTATATGAAACACGAATAAAGTACACGTATTTTATCGTATAGAGTGATACAACGATTAATATAAATGTCTAATACGCGGTGTTCCATGCCCGTCTTCAAGACACGGAGCACAGCTACCACCGCACGATACATCTCAGTTTAGGCACCTCACCCAACACCATCAGTACAGAAAATGAAGGCGAAAACCGTTTGCAACAGTATTTACTACAAAATCCGTCATTAGTGTCATGGAAGGCCATAGAAATACTTAAACATAGAGAAAACAGCATGGAACCAAACACTGACACATTCATACAGGTAATTATAAATATGATTCTAAAGTAATTAACGCGTTTACATACCACGGTTGTCATCTCTGAGCTGCAACATAACTGATTAACTGATAAGCACAGAGTGCGCACATAACTTAATCAGGAGGTCGTCTAACAACATTTCTCTAAGCTACAACTAGCGGATTAACTGATAAGCCCGGAGTGCGTACATAACTTAATCGTGAGGTCATCCGCAATTAATCAGCTGTTTGGTGCGATGTAGCGCGCTTGTATAGCCTCAATAATGCAGTAGCTTAGATAAACAGACTCTTGACGTAGTGTGTATACGTTACAAATCAAAATCCAGGTAACTGTCTATTTAATGAATGGAAATGCTCTCTCCGTGGGAAGCAGATCCGCTGTCTGCCTGCCTGCCGGTCGGTTTAAATAAAACAATTAGTACAGACCCCAAACGCCTGTGTCTGTTAGTTGTGGGGGAACACCCAGGGTGCCCCTCGATACATATATGTGATATAATATAGAAGCTAGTTGCCAAAATGGACACTCGGACATATGGTTAATGGGAAGAACGTGTTTAAATTAGACTAAAATTACACATTTCCCCTGCCCCTGTCTGTCTGCCTGCCTGTCTGTCTTTCTGTCTGTCCGTCCGTCCGTCCGTCTGTCTGCCCGTCCGTCCGTCCGTCCGTCTGTCTGTCTGTCTGTCTGTCTGTCTGTCTGTCTGTCTGTCTGTCTGTCTGTCTGTCTGTCTGTCTGTCTGTCTGTCTGTCTGTCTGTATGTCTGTCTGTCTGTCTGTCCGTCCGTCCATCTGGCGGTCTGTCTGTCGGTGGAGCATCTTCTGCCTCGTACACTGACCTCCAAAACAACGGCTGTGCCGATGTATATGTAATGGTCATTTAGCGCGCATATGTCGTATTACACGCGAATTATAAGATGTACATGTATGTAAATGCTGTATGTAGGCCTACAGCGGTACTCAAATCAATCAAAAAACAGCAACAATTAGAAAATCAATTTTTCGGATCGGCGTTACAGCGTAGAAATCTGTATACATCGACATAGCTCGGCGAAACCTATCCGACGATATCTTTCTTTTATTTATACGGCGATTAGTGTTCGAGATATAGAGGTTTAAAGAATTTATATATCCTTAAAGTCCCGTTTTGAAAATGAAAAAAATATTTAAACGTAACTATACTTTAGTTCTAATATACGCGTATCGTCGTCACGAGTCCGACGCTACCCTTCATTTTGATATTTCGATATATCTATAATACTGATTATCTCCCTTTAATCGTAAATAAGTTTGAAGAAAAATGAACTTTCGAGGAAACTGGCCGTGTTTGGTATAGTCGGAAAGAGCTCGGCGAGACCTATCCTTAAAGTCCATATGTGAAAATGAAAATAAAAAATTTAAACCTAAGTAACGTTACTATACGTTAGTTCTAACATACGCGTATCGTCGTCACGAGTCCGACGCTACCCTTCATTTTGATCTTTCTATATATCTATAATACTGATTATCTCCCTTTAATCGTAAATAAGTTTGAAGAAAAATGAACTTTCGATGAAACTGGCCGTGTTTGGTATCGTCGGAAAGATCTCGAAGAGACAATGACGAATCCGCGACTCAATTAATGGTCCGACCTCATACCGGAAGTAGTGATCCGAAAAACCGTAAGTACCGATATAAATTCGTTATATAAGCTTTATTATAGGTCCTATCTATCCGGGGGTTTCGATAATCGTACTAAACGAGTATACGTTCAGCGCCTACGATTTTCAAAATGGAGGATAAAAATGGCGGGAAAACACTATCTCGCTTATTAATGGTCCATTCGACTCGGTGTGTGTCGCTCCATTTATGTCCGTATCTACCGTTAATTCTAATTACGTAGCTAATGTCCGTACACACTCCCTCTACACATTCTCATTATACCGATAAAATGATTATATTTATTATCGTCATTTCGATCGTAAGATGTTGATATTATATAATTCGTATAGGTACCTAAATATCCTTACACTTTGGCATCCGATACTTAAGTCGCAAAGGACTGAGCGTGTTTATAGTTTCCGGAATATTGCATCAGTCAGTCGTTGGCGTCACGAAATCATGTCCAGACACGTATAGACCTATCCTATAAATGACCTACGTTACTATAAATAGAAAACTAGTTGGAACAGGCTATTTATATTCATCCGATCAGAACGTATTGCTATAAATAATAATGACATACGTTACTATAAATAGAAAACTAGTTAGAACCGGTATTGCTATTTTTATTTATCCAATGACGTTATAACCGACCAATCAGAATCTAGGATAGTGACGTACGTTACTAAAACTAATCGACCGATGAAACGAGAGAACGTAGTATATTCTACATTCATTACTACAAGATCTACACACTATTTCACCATATATACATTCATTACTACAAGATATACACGCTGTCTCACGATATCTACATACATTACTACAATATATACACACTATATCACCATATCTACATATATTACAACAATATATATCCACTATCTCACCATATCTACATACATTACTACAAGATATACACGCTGTCTCACCATATCTACATACATTACTACAATATATACACACTATATCACCATATCTACATATATTACAACAATATATAACCACTATCTCAACATATCTACATACATTTCTACAAGATATACACACTATCTCACCATATATACATACATTGCTACTAAATGTACACACCATCTCACTATATTTACATTCACTACTACAAGATATACACACTATATCACCATATCTGCATACATTCCTACAAGATATATCCACTATCGCACCATATTTACATACATTACTACAATAACTACACACTGTCTCACCATATCTACATACATTTCTACAAGATATACACGCTATCTCACCATATCTACATACATTACTACAAGATGTACACACTATGTCACCATAGCTACAAACATTGCTACAAGATATAGACACTATATCACCATATCTACATACATTCCTACAAGATATATCCACTATCGCATCATATTTACATTCATTACTACAAGATCTACACACTATATCACCATATCTACATACATTCCTACAAGATATATCCACTATCTCACCATATTTACATACATTACAATAATAACTACACACTGTCTCACCATATCTACATACATTTCTACAAGATATACACACTATCTCATCATATCTACGTACATTACTACAAGATATACACACTATCTCACCATATATACGTACATTACTACAAGATATACACACTATATCACCATATATACGCACATTACTACAAGATATACACGCTGTCTCACCATATATACATACATTACTACAATATATACACACTATATCACCATATCTGTATATATTACAACAATATATATCCACTATCTCACCATATATACATACATTTCTACAAGATATACACACTATCTCACCATATATACATACATTGCTACTAAATATACACACTATCTCACCAAATGTACATACATTACTACAAGATATATCCACTATCTCACAATATTTACATACATTACTACAAGATATACACACTATGTCACCATAGCTACAAACATTGCTACAATATCTACACACTATATCACCATATCTACATACATTCCTACAAGATATAACCACTATCGCACCATATTTACATTCATTACTACAAGATCTACACACTATATCACCATATCTACATACATTCCTACAAGATATATCCAATATCTCACCATATGTACATACATTACGACAATAACTACACACTGTCTCACCATATCTACATACATTACTACAAGATATACACACTATCTCACCATATATACATTCATTACTACGAGATCTACACACTATTTCACCATATATACATTCATTACTACAAGATATAACGCTGTCTCACCATATCTACATACATTACTACAATATATACACACTATATCACCATATCTACATTCATTACTACAAGATCTACACACTATTTCACCATATATACATTCATTACCAAAAGATATACACGCTGTCTCACCATATCTACATACATTACTACAATATATACACACTATACCACCATATCTACATATATTACAACAATATATATCCACTATCTCACCATATCTTCATACATTACTACAAGATATACACGCTGTCTCACCATATCTACATACATTACTACAATATATACACACTATATCACCATATCTACATATATTACAACAATATATAACCACTATCTCACCATATCTACATACATTTCTACAAGATATACAAACTATCTCACCATATATACATACATTGCTACTAAATATACACACTATCACACCATATCTACATACATTCCTACAAGATATATCCACTATCTCACCATATTTACATACATTACTACAATAACTACACACTGTCTCACCATATCTACATACATTTCTACAAGATATACACACTATCTCACCATATCTACGTACATTACTACAAGATATACACACTATCTCACCATATCTACGTACATTACTACAAGATATACACACTATCTCACCATATATACGCACATTACTACAAGATATACACGCTGTCTCACCATATCTACATACATTACTACAATATATACACACTATATCACCATATCTGCATATATTACAACAATATATATCCACTATCTCACCATATCTACATACATTTCTACAAGATATACACACTATCTCCCCATATATAAGTACATTGCTACTAAATATACACACTATCTCACCAAATCTACATACATTACTACAAGATATATCCACTATCACACAATATTTACGTACATTACTACAAGATATACACAGTATCTCACCATATCTACATACATTACTACAAGAAATTATTCACTATATCACCATATATACATTCATTACTACAAGATATACGCACTTTCGCACCATATCTACATAAATCCCGCATCTTCCAACACAAAACATGGATCTTACCATAACATTAGGTCGTCAGAACATGTATTACACCGTAGCGTTTCAGTTTTTGTATCTAACGTTTCAATTTTTTGACAGTAACGTTTCAGTTTCTGACACAAGCGGTTCAGTTTCTGACACAAGCGTTTCAGTTTCTGACACAAGCGTTTCAGTTTTTGACACTAGCGTTTCATTTTTTACCCGTTAACACGTAATTCTCCATAGAGTCCGTTTCAGTTTTTGACACTAGCGTTTCAGTTTCTGACACAAGCGTTTCAGTTTCTGACACAAGCGTATCAGTTTTTGTCATTGTTATTTCAGTTTTTGTCTCCGTCGTTTCGATATGCGACGCTACAATCGCATGTTTGTGTCGTTAATCTGATAAAAAAAAAAATTACTACAAGATATACACACTATCTCACTATATATACGTACATTACTACAAGATATACACACTATATCACCATATCTACATATATTACAACAATATATATCCACTATCTCACCATATCTACATACATTTCTACAAGATATACACACTATCTCCCCATATATAAGTACATTGCTACTAAATATACACACTATCTCACCAAATCTACATACATTACTACAAGATATATCCACTATCACACAATATTTACGTACATTACTACAAGATATACACAGTATCTCACCATATCTACATACATTACTACAAGAAAGTATTCACTATATCACCATATATACATTCATTACTACAAGATATACGCACTTTCGCACCATATCTACATAAATCCCGCATCTTCCAACACATAACATGGATCTTACCATAACATTAGGTCCTCAGAACATGTATTACACCGTAGCGTTTCAGTTTTTGTATCTAACGTTTCAATTTGTTGACAGTAACGTTTCAGTTTCTGACACAAGCGTTTCAGTTTCTGACACAAGCGTTTCAGTTTCTGACACAAGCGTTTCAGTTTTTGACACTAGCGTTTCATTTTTTACCCGTTAACACGTAATTCTCCATAGAGTCCGTTTCAGTTTTTGACACTAGCGTTTCAGTTTCTGACACGAGCGTTTCAGTTTCTGACACAAGCGTATCAGTTTTTGTCATTGTTATTTCAGTTTTTGTCTCCGTCGTTTCGATATGCGACGCTACAATCGCATGTTTGTGTCGTTAATCTGATAAAAAAATTAAATTACTACAAGATATACACACTATCTCACTATATATACGTACATTACTACAAGATATACACACTATATCACCATATCTACATATATTACAACAACATATATCCACTATCTCACCATATCTACATACATTTCTACAAGATATACACACTATCTCCCCATATATAAGTACATTGCTACTAAATATACACACTATCTCACCAAATCTACATACATTACTACAAGTTATATCCACTATAACACAATATTTACGTACATTACTACAAGATATACACAGTATCTCACCATATCTACATACATTACTACAAGAAATTATTCACTATATCACCATATATACATTCATTACTACAAGATCTAAACACTATCGCACCATATATACATTCATTACTACAAGATATACACACTATATCACCATAGCTACATATATTACTACAAGATATACGCACTTTCGCACCATATCTACATAAATCCCGCATCTTCCAACACAAAACATGGATCTTACCATAACATTAGATCGTCAGAACATGTATTACACCGTAGCGTTTCAGTTTTTGTATCTAACGTTTCAATTTTTTGACAGTAACGTTTCAGTTTCTGACACAAGCGGTTCAGTTTCTGACACAAGCGTTTCAGTTTCTGACACAAGCGTTTCAGTTTTTGACACTAGCGTTTCAGTTTTTACCCGTTAACACGTAATTCTCCATAGAGTCCGTTTCAGTTTTTGACACTAGCGTTTCAGTTTCTGACACAAGCGTTTCAATTACTGACACAAGCGTTTCAGTTTTTGTCATTGTTATTTCAGTTTTTGTCTCCGTCGTTTCGATATAAGACGCTACAATCGCATTTTTGTGTCGTTAATCTGATAAAAAAAATTAAACATACGATTGTAGCGTCTTATATCGAAACGACGGAGACAAAAACTTTAAGGATATATAACATCTTTAAACGGCGATATCTCGAAAACTACTAGACGTATAAATAAAGGAAAGATATCGTCGTATACCAAACACGACCAGTTTCCTCGAAAGTTCATTTTTCTTCAAACTTATTTACGATTAAAGGGAGATAATCAGTATTATAGATATATCGAAATATCAAAATGAAGGGTAGCGTCGGACTCGTGACGACGATACGCGTATATTAGAACTAAAGTATAGTTACGTTTAAATATTTTTTTCATTTTCAAAACGGGACTTTAAGGATATATAAATTCTTTAAACCTCTATATCTCGAACACTAATCGCCGTATAAATAAAGGAAATATATCGTCGGATAGGTCTCGCCGAGCTACGTCGATTTATACAGATTTCTACGCTCTAACGCCGATCCGAAAAATTGATGACGTCAGATTCGTAGGCCAAGTCGTTTAGCTCCACTATAAATAGCGTAGATCGTACGCGGCGCTACCCCTATATCTAATAATCGAATTATGGATATCCGTATAAATACTAAAGAAATAGCGAAACGTGGCCCCCTAATTGTTGCTGTTTTTAGATTGATTTGAGTACCGCTGTAGGCCTACATACAGCATTTACATACATGTACATCTTATAATTCGCGCGTAATACGACATATGCGCGCTAAATGACCAATACATATACATCGGCAAAGCCGTTGTTTTGGAGGTCAGTGTACGAGGCAGAAGATGCTCCACCGACAGACAGACCGCCAGATGGACGGACGGACGGACAGACAGACATACAGACAGACAGACAGACAGACGGACGGACGGACGGACGGACAGACAGACAGACAGACAGACAGACAGACAGACAGACAGGCAGGCAGGCAGACAGACAGACAGACAGGGGCAGGGGAAATGTGTAATTTTAGTCTAATTTAAACACGTTCTTCCCATTAACCATATGTCCGAGCGTCCATTTTGGCAACTAGCTTCTATATTATATCACATATATGTATCGAGGGGCACCCTGGGTGTTCCCCCACAACTAACAGACACAGGCGTTTGGGGTCTGTACTATTTTTTTTATTTAAACCGACCGGCAGGCAGGCAGGCAGGCAGGCAGGCAGGCAGGCAGGCAGACAGCGGATCTGCTTCCCACGGAGAGAGCATTTCCATTCATTAAATAGACAGTTACCTGGATTTTGATTTGTAGCGTATACACACTACGTCAAGAGTCTGTTTATCTAAGCTACTGCATTATTGAGGCTATACAAGCGCGCTACATCGCACCAAACAGCTGATTAACTGCGGATGACCTCACGATTAAGTTATGTACGCACTCCGGGCTTATCAGTTAATCCGCTAGTTGTAGCTTAGAGAAATGTTGTTAGACGACCTCCTGATTAAGTTATGTGCGCACTTTGTGCTTATCAGTTAATCAGTTATGTTGCAGCTCAGAGATGACAACCGTGGTATGTAAACGCGTTAATTACTTTAGAATCATATTTATAATTACCTGTATGAATGTGTCAGTGTTTGGTTCCATGCTGTTTTCTCTATGTTTAAGTATTTCTATGGCCTTCCATGACACTAATGACGGATTTTGTAGTACATACTGTTGCAAACGGTTTTCGCCTTCATTTTCTGTACTGATGGTGTTGGGTGAGGTGCCTAAACTGAGATGTATCGTGCGGTGGTAGCTGTGCTCCGTGTCTTGAAGACGGGCATGGAACACCACGTATTAGACATTTATATTAATCGTTGTATCACTCTATACGATAAAATACGTGTACTTTATTCGTGTTTCATATACGCTATGGCTATGAGGTGTCTAGTGACATGCCCCTCTAAAACGTACATTACGGATTATTAATAATTTATCGCGTTTTTATGGAATTATACGTAACGATGTAAAATATATATTATTCATTTTCGCTAAAGTACATAGGTTAAGTTTGTATATAGCGTATAATTAGGATTTCTTACTCGATAAAAACGTACGCCGAGTTTGAATAATATAATGAACTTACCCGTTGACAGCATGGTTGAAGTTCGTGAAGCTTATGAGACGATTGAGGCCTAAGTCCGTTCTAATCGGTCTATATTTATAGAAGCGTTCGTAATCGTTATTTATGGATCGGTTCGTAGTCTATATTTATAGAATGGTACGCGATCGCTATTTATAAAGCGGTTCGTAGTCGTTATTTATAGAAACGTACGCGCTCGCTATTTATAGAGCGGTTCGTTCCCATTGGTCGGTGTAATAGGGTATGTAGTAATAACGTACGCTTCGTTTTCTTATACACCACTTTCACTCTGCTACTGTACCGATCAGTATACCGATGTCGTAAAAGAACGTCGTTTCGCTTCGCTTAACTTCATCCGGTTTTTATACAAATTTATTTTAGCTCGATCGCGAAACGAGTTATTCCGACTCTCGAGACCTCGTTCCTGACGGAGAGAGAATTCAAATGTCAACGCTCGTAACGGCTCCAGCGGGGCTCGAACTCCGGACATGAAGCTGCGCTATCGCGACTTCCTGTCGTCCGGAGGTGCCTGTCCCATGATTGCGAGATGGATTTGGTCACCATCAGGTAACCGGACATCCGTGACAGCCAGTCGTTGTCCCGCGACAACCATCCACTCGCTACACGACCTCGGTACACGGTCGACAGGCCTCACATAGCACGTACATGAGGGCCGATGCAGCGATAACTCTACCCCGGCCAGCGGTAAGCCCGGATCTGAATCCGTGTGTGGGCGGAGAATGTAGGTACGGAACCCTCCAGTACGGACCAGTTGGAAGCGGCTCTGTATGGATGTTATTGACCCGAGAACGGATCCGACTGGAAGCATGAGACGCAGGGTGTCATCCGGGTACGTGGCGGGGCCACCGGGTACCGATTATTCTGACGTACGTGTCTTCGAAGAAATGCGACAACGCTCCGGATATGTAATAGCGTGCATATCCGGAGCGTTGTCGCATTCCTAAATGTGATCCTATTTGGTGATATTTCTTTGCCATCTGAACATAATGAAATAATAGTCTTAGCTGTCCACAAATTCATAGAAAAGTCTAAACGTTTTTAGTATTCTGTGAACAGAGACTGACGCACTAGCAGAGTGATTCACTTCAAATAGTGTGCTTACGTATGGTTCATCGCTTTCTACCCACCCTCCCCAACCTCCCTTTTACTGTTAGCTTTTCACCTGATAACAAGCTATATTTTCAACTACTTATTATATATTTTGGTATTACTACATTATATGTTTACCTCTTAATCGCCATTTGTGCACAACATTATATATGCAATGGAGAAAATCTCAATAAGCTTTAAGCTTCCGATTTAATCCATTTTCGTTTTGTATACAATGTATATGTAATGTACATTATTATCGAATACATATGTTTAAACCAATAGCGTGCATATGTCGCATTATGCGCGAATTATAAGATGTACATTATCCGATAAGCCCGGACTTAATCGTGAGGTCGTCCAAAATGGACGCCGCGTAGAGACGCTGTTACTAGATCGTCCGAGATGGACATACGCCTTCGTACACGGAGCTCGGTAGTTGCGCGATACGTCATCAGGTGACGCGTATTCTAAAAATATACGCGCACGCGCGTGACCTACTTTATATTACCTTATATGCAAATGAGTTACTATAAATCGTATTCAAAATGGCGCCCGTTTGTTTACACCCAAAGAGATGCCCGTACTACTTGTGGTGTCGCCCCCTTGTGTCAATGAATTCCAATATAAGTGAGGTCTAGGCGAGATTAGATTAATGTAAGAACTTGCATAACCGGACTATAACCACCATTGTAGTGTCATTCCGGTACTTAGGTCCACAGTAGGTCGTGTCTCCCCCTCGTGTCAATGAATTCCAATATAAGTGAGGTCTAGGCGAGATTAGATTAATGTAAGAACTTGCATAACCGGACTATAACCACCATTGTAGTGTCATTCCGGTACTTAGGTCCACAGTAGGTCGTGTCTCCCCCTCGTGTCAATGAATTCCAATATAAGTGAGGTCTAGGCGAGATTAGATTAATGTAAGAACTTGCATAACCGGACTAGAACCACCATGTTAGTGTCGTTCCGGTACTTAGATCTACAGTATGTCGTGTCTCCCCCTCGTGTCAATGAATTCCAATATCATTGAGGCGTAGGTGATGTTTGAAACATGTAAAAACTTGCTTCATAAACGGACTAGAACTACCATTGTAGTGTCATTAAGGCACATAAGTCAACATTATGTCGTGTCGCCCCCTCGTGTCAATGAATTCCAATATAAGTGAGGTCTAGGCGAGATTAGATTAATGTAAGAACTTGCATAACCGGAATAGAACCACCATGTTAGTATCGTTCCGGTATTTAGGTCCACAGTATGTCGTGTCTCCCCCTCGTGACAGTGAATTCCATCAGTAATAAGGTATCGGTGGAGACTAAACTTGTTTCATAATCGGGTTAAAACCACCATGTTAGTGTCGTTCATGTACTGAAGTCCACAGTATGACGTTTTTCTCCCTCGTGTCAATCAATTCCAATATCATTGAGGTCTAGGCGAGGTTAGATTAATGTAAGAACTTGCTTCATAACCGGACTAGTACCACCATTGTAGTGTCGTTCATGTACTTATGTCCACAGTATATCTCCCCCCGTTATGTCAATGAATTCCATCAGTAATAAGGTATCGATGGAGATTAGATAAATGTAAACACGCTAGACTATATTTGTAAAACCTAACTATAATTGGACCTGGAGATGTTGTATGTTGGGCATCCAGTACGTGCAATGATGTTTTACATATTTTCAAGTCATCATGAGTGGTCTTCAGTGCTGTTCTCACTCGTTCGAGCTCTGTATTCAGAGTGGCCACCGTGTTAGCCAAATCAACCTGGAAATATTTCGGTAATTTTCAAAATTATTATTTGAAATCTCTGGACACATAATAAATATGCCCACTGTACCTAATTAACCGTTTAATAATTATGAACTTAACTTTCTTTCTTGGATATGGGCTTTTGTGCAAAATGAAACAGATCTACAACAGTAATAGTTGACGGTTCGCATATTTCGTGCTGATAATGTCTTTATTACCTGAAGTGTGGCCAGTAGTAGTTGACTGTTGGCATATGTCGTGCTTATAATGTTTTATTACCTGAAGTTTGCCCAGTAATAGTTGACGATTGACAAGTTGTGTCCTTATAATGTTTTATTACCTGAAGTTTGCCCAGTAATAGTTGACGATTGACAAGTTGTGTCCTTATAATGTTTTATTACCTGAAGTTTGCCCAGTAATAGTTGACGATTGACAAGTTGTGTCCTTATAATGTTTTATTACCTGAAGTTTGCCCAGTAATAGTTGACGATTGACAAGTTGTGTCCTTATAATGTTTTATTACCTGAAGTTTGCCCAGTAATAGTTGACGATTGACAAGTTGTGTCCTTATAATGTTTTATTACCTGAAGTTTGCCCAGTAATAGTTGACGATTGACAAGTTGTGTCCTTATAATGTTTTATTACCTGAAGTTTGCCCAGTAATAGTTGACGATTGACAAGTTGTGTCCTTATAATGTTTTATTACCTGGAGTTTGCCCAGTAATAAATGACGATTGACAAGTTGTGTCCTTATAATGTTTTATTACCTGGAGTTTGCCCAGTAATAAATGACGATTGACAAGTTGTGTCCTTATAATGTTTTATTACCTGGAGTGTGACCAGTAATAGTTGACGATTGACAAGTTGTGTCCTTATAATGTTTTATTACCTGGAGTGTGACCAGTAATAGTTGACGATTGACAAGTTGTGTCCTTATAATGTTTTATTACTTGACTTTTACCCAGTAGTAGTTGACGATTGGCAAGTTGTGCGCTGATATTGTGCTTATCTATTAGCAGGGCAGCCAGTTCTGCTTCCTTCATCCCAAGTGTGGTCTGTGTAATGTTTAGCTGCTTCGACAGAGCTTCAAAGTTATGCTGCAGCGTGTTCATATTCGACCAAAGGGAGTTCACGTTAGATTTCAGACTACCAACATCTTTGCATGAACAATTCTGAATCAACAGAACACGAGAATAAAAGTAAATGAAAGTAAAGTGTGTGTTTATTATTGTGTCACCCCTATTGAAAGGGCCAGCCATTACTGACTTATGAGACACCCGAATCCTATGCCTGTATGCGCCAGGCTGATATGCAAACAGTAGCCATAATTTAACCAGCAGGCGGCTCACTACAATATCAGAACGAATCCCTGACGAGGTTTGAACATACGATCTCCCGCTCCGTTGGCAGACGCCCTAACCACTAGGCCACGGAGAATATACATGTATAAGTTGCTATAATGAGCATCTATTCATAGCCCAAGTCGTACGACACTTGAATTTTCCAACATTGATGAATACCACAACAGAGTAACATATGCTATATTTTTATGTATGGATATCATTACTGTTAATCAATGTCAATGTTCTTAAAATCTAATGGTTCCTACCCAAAATGCTATCAACATGTTATTCATAGAATCCAAAATAAATTTAGAACACATAAAAGTCACATACAAATCATAACTTGCCATTTTAGGCAAAATAAGTACGAGTCCATTTTCGTAGCCATTTTTGCGTATCTCATACCATTAGGGGGCCAGTAATAGCCGGTAATGAACGATAGTGTGCATACTATTCCAAATGATGCCATTCAAACGTGTATAGTTACTAAATTAAAATGTCCTTAATTAAAACCAGCTAGGAAAATAATTATTGTGTGTAATATTCAGAAGAAAATCTGGAGTAATCTGTCTTGCATAGCTGCAGTCAAACCTGCGTATAGAGATGTAGTTTTTTGAATGGCATACAATGGAAATAATGGCTGTCAGACTAGCGCAGTGGTTAGCGCGCTCGTTTCTCACCAATGTAACCCGGGTTCGATCCTCGGACCTGGAAGTATGTGAGATGGTACGGTGGTCGCCAGATCGGACAGATGGGTTTTCTTCGGGTATTCCGTATTCCTCCCACACGAATGACCACATTTCCGCTTTCATCCGCGCTAACTAAAGTGATTAATATAAGTTGTTAAAACTTGCTTCGCAATCGTTGTAAAATAAATCAAGTTTAATGGAAATAATACGAACGAAGCATTGCCACAAATATAAGTTGTCAATATTACCTGGAAACCAGTAGTACCACCAATAGCAGTACCGTCTGCAGTAGCACGTTTACCGGTGTCATCACAGTGAGTCGCGTGTCCCAATTTGACGTTGTAGACACACTGACCGTTAGAAAAGCTACAGCCGGGATCGAACGACTGCTGTCCTAGAGCCCGGTACAGACAGAAGACTAGGAGAAATACGCGAAACATATCTGAACAAATTGGCAAAAGACAAACCAAAATTGAAACACGTTTGTATAAGACTAGATTAGAAAGAATTGAGAACACGTCTTAAGATACTATTTCACTGATGACTTTGGCATTGATAAGAACAACGGCATGCTTAAATTGAGGACATTTGATTTCATAACATGATAGTGTACCTTGCCAACATGTAGGTAGAAGCACTGTTTCAATTTTCAACGTTTTTACAGAGAGTATTTCCACTTTGACCATAAGCTGTGTCAATGAGTATGAAAGCATATAGTATGTAAGAATATAAACTTTTCTTCAACCGATATTTACTTATTACCTAAAGCATGTTTAGAAATTTAACACATTTTAAGAAAATATATACATGTACTGTGTTACACATTTGAGCTAAAACGAACCTTCAATTAACTGCATGCACTTCAATTTAAGTCAAATCGAGTGCTTGGTGCAAAACTAGTGTAACCACATGGATACAGTGAAGGGGTTGCGGTAGTTTTGCACTAATCCCTTGAATTATACGTTTAGGATGTTTTGAGATTATCCTCCAATATAATCAACATTATTAATATATTAAACATTTAAGCGCTCCAATTAGTAAACACACTTATAATAATACCTTATATGTATATATAAATGGGTAATGTATGTCAGAGATTTACAAATGTAATACAAGATTGATTGGTTAGTATTTAGTATTATTATATTCATTTGTTTGTAGACCATAAACTGTTTATGTCTTAATAAACAATTCTTCTTCATAGTATGTTATTGCTCTATATACATGTAGATAAAAATCACAATAGTTGTACAAATAGAAATTTAGCAAATGGGTGGGGCCACAAGTTCTAACAACACTAGTGATTGGCCCTCCCCATAAAATAAATTAAGAACAACAGAATGTAAGTGGCGTAGTTAATGCTGAAAGCATGTACATACTGCATTTTACAAGATTTAATATAGTTAGTCTGTGAATTTTCAAAGAAATGTGCTAGTTTGCTCAATCCACTGTCCGGTTTCCCAAGAATTGCACACCAGGACCAAGCCCAAACTTGACTGAAAACGAGAACATATTGGAGAGTTACTATTTCAAATAGCGGAAGTATCTATTAATATAATAGTAATCAGTTAAAACAGTTTGTTTAATAAATATCTGTACAGCTGTGAGAATTACTATGTTGTCTTCGTGTTTCAAAGTATCTCTACCGAATATATACACATATCTACATATACTACATATAAACACAAGACGATGATATACTCTTATTTCCTGAAATAGAACAATTCTTGGAGCATGGTATTTATAACATTGGAAGAAAAAGTGTTGAGCATTTTCAATTGGAAAATCGCATTCACACTAAGGGTTTGGGGACATTGTTCTAATTTAGCTTCGTGCAGAGTGACAGGCAATTTTTATTGTTTTAAGTTTATTAACTTCGACGGACAGTTTACCTAAACTTGAGGCAGTAGACACCCGCTATTACATGCATGTCGTAAATAGTTTGTGTATTTCTAGAACACGATGCTTTCTGGTCCTTTTTTGTTTTTCATGGAATTTATTATATCAGCACTTTTTGAGAGACCTGGAATGGAGCTGTGGCACTTTCCGTTTCTGAAATATTTGCGAAATGGAGCTGTGGCACTTTCCGCTTCTGAAAGATATGCGAAATGGAGCTGTGGCACTTTCCGCTTCTGAAAGATATGCGTAATGGAGCTGTGGCACTTTCCGCTTCTGAAAGATATGCGGAATGGAGCTGTGGCACTTTCCGCTTCTGAAATATATGCGAAATGGAGCTGTGGCACTTTCCGCTTCTGAAAGATATGCGAAATGGAGCTGTGGCACTTTCCGCTTCTGAAAGATATGCGGAATGGAGCTGTGGCACTTTCCGCTTCTGAAAGACATGCGAAATGGAGACCTGATTATATTATATATAAGACTTACTTTAGGCTAAGAGTACATTTGAGTAGTGATGGCAGTCAGGTTGAGGTATTATTATACGTATGCTTTAACTCATAGAAGCACCCCCTGACGCCATTACCAATACGACATAAAATTGACAAAGTAGTAGCCAAACCAATGTTCATAATACAGGCCAGAATCTCATGTAGTCCCAGTAATATCTATGAAGGTGGGATAGATATGGCCACTACTTATCCACTGCATGATAGCTAATGGCTGTCGTTTGCATGGAGATATAAAAGTATATAAACCTAAATCTCTATGAAGTCCCAGTACTATCTATGAAGGTGGGATAGATATGGCCACTACTTATCCACTGCATGATATCTAATGGCTGTCGTTTGCATGGCGATATAATAGTATATAAACCTAAATCTCTATGAAGTCCCAGTAATATCTATGGAGGTGGGATAGATATGGTGACTACTTATCCACTGCATGATAGCTAAATGGCTGTCGTTTGCATGGAGATATAATAGTATATAAACCTAAATCTCTATGAAGTCCCAGTAATATATATGGAGGTGGGAAAGATATGGTGACTACTTATCCACTGCATGATAGCTAAATGGCTGTCGTTTGCATGGATATATAATAGTATATTAACCTAAATATCTATGAAGTGTCTCAATGTCTTAGTAAGTTTAAATGTGGGTTGTTTGATTAAACTGTTTATATATATTATGACCGTCTGTAGCACAAACACAATCTCACAGATATATTAACCCTCTACATGTTGAAACTTGAAATGGGTTGACAAACAATATTGATACAGATTAGCCGGACACACGAACGACCGTGCTTGACTGGTCACAGGGGGCACCCAAGGTCTTCTTCCACCAATAATTGTTGGAGAGTCGCCAGATGACCTAAGCTGTTGGAGCAACGATTAACCCTAAAACCTAACTGATATCAGCTGAAAATTCTCCTAAAGTCGCTGGTAAAAACACAACACAATGCAAATGATGCATTTGGTTAGCGTTTTAGGTGTATAATATGTGTTTGTCACTAGGCGCTTGGTGTAATGGCAAATGTCGCGTTGTAAAGCGACTTTTCGCACACAGAGTAGTGTTCAAACGACGGGTATTGTTTGTAGTATTTGTATTAACTCTTTCACCGCCAATGTTGCATAAATGCGACTTTGCAAAAAGCAGAGAACCCGATCAGACAGAACAGAACGTGCCGTCTGATCAGGCTATATGCTGATTGTTCTTCAGGCAGTGGAGCTGAAGCACCTGTCCGAATAGCAAACAACATAGATCCTGATCAGACGCGGTGTTACGCCGCGGCTGATCTGGATCTATGTTGTTTGCACATGCTCTGAATTTATTCGGCGCTGATAGAGTTAAAGCGGAATTACATAGCACAATGCCAAAACAATGCATTGTTTACGTATAATAACATTGTTACCACAAATCAGTCCGAAATAATCGAACACAGTGAGCTGTGTTTTTGCGGTCTACAACTCTCAAAAGTGAACGAGTGATTCCTCCATATATGATTAAACAGTCAGCCACGCTCCTGAATTGACGGTTTTGTTATCATTGGAGTCTTTGCTAAATGCATGATACTGTCCATTACAGATACTAACAATAAATATGCGTTGGCAACAACGTGAGACATAACAGTAAATATGTACAATGAATCTTGGTTAACCGCTGGAGCCTGCCCAGGAAAGGTGTTGTTAGGTAAACTGCCCGCCGGCGATATAGCCCAAAATGGTGCTGATGCAGGCGTAAAACCCGAAATATAACCTAACATAACAACGAATCTTGCTTGTTATTCAGGATACGCACGTTTTTATTGCGCATGTATGTTGACCTGTTTACATTATTTTGCTATGTCAGCATACGTCATATACGCCGTTTGTTTATTACGGTAGTTGACACACCTAGATCCAGTGGCACATATTTGAAACAAAATATACTGTAACAGGAAATTGCATTACTATTTCACCGATGTGTTACACTGTAAATTGACTAATAGGAAAACACACTATCATCCCTCACCGTCGACGCAATTTCCCCATCCTGATAGTACCCAGCACCATCCCCCGAAAAGTGAAAACAAGAAAAACTATTACATATACATATGTAATAGAAGGACGATTGAAAATTCACTTTGCATAATATACATTCGGTTAGTGTATTAAGTTTTTTTTGTTTTTTAAACTTTATTTATTTTACAAGGATTGCGAAGCAAGTTATAACAACTTATCTAACACTCTCGTTGGCGCGAATGAAAGCGTATATATGGTCATTCGTGTGGGAGGAAACCGGAGTACTCGGAGAAAACCCACCTGTCCGATCTGGCGACCACCGTACACATACTTCCCGGTCCGAGGATCGAACCCTGGTTGCATTGGTGAGAAGCGAGCGCGCTAACCACTGCGCTAATCGGACAGCCAAGTGTATTAAGTGAATGTATTTCTCGAAGGAAAACTTGAACAAAATATGTGATTATTAACAATTTTTGAGGATTAATTGATTTAACAGTATGACAGTGTAAATGTAATTGTGTTATGTGGTTTTATTAACTGGAATTGTTTGTTGTAAGATGGACTTGGATATGTTTTTTCCATTCAGCAGATAAGTAAATCTATATATAGTTATATTGCATAAATATCTCGTGCATACCACTCAATTATCTAGCGTGTGTACTTCACGACTGGTTGGACAAGTTATATTTATCAGGAATGTGAACTGATTTTACCCATAACCGTGGGAACCAAAGCGCGAACCGTATAGAAACACGATCAAAGGTTACGTCACGAAAACATCAAAAGAATTGTATATTATGTTACAATTGAACAATCCGAACGAGCATTCACAGCCCACTACACCTGCTGCTGGTTATTCAAAGAAAACGGACTTGGCATCACCGGAAGAATACTTATTCATCAGTAAGAAATACAGAAACGTTAGCCCAACCTCTGTGTCTAGTCTGGCGTTCTCTAGTGACACAACTACAATGGCATCACAAAAGAGATTTCATAGAATTTTTCAATTTGTTTTGAACATTTCTAAAGCAGCGCAATTCGCGTTGAAACGAGCGTTCTGATTGGATTATTAAAATTTAACAAGACGTTTGAGGAATAATCATAATCCAATCAGAACGCTCGTTTCAACGCGAACTGCGCCGCTTGAGAAATTTTCAAAACAAATTGAAAAATTCTCCGAAATCTCTTTTTGACGTACATTTTTGCCGAATAAACCTACACGTTAGTGGAAACACATTTTATTGATAATGTTATTCACTGTTAAAACTCTCCCGTCGAAGATTTGTTGTTGTTGCTGACAGAACCCGTGTCCTAGTATGGAAATGTGACCTGCTATGGCCAATGTATGTGGCAATTGTTTGCAAAGTATACATGCATGCAGCTTAATGTTGTGTTTTATTTGAAGAACAATATAAAGACTCGGGATAGGCGTTATATTTGGACAGATGTGTACAAAATTGTTTCAGATAGGGCCATTTTACTGATCGATGCGAAATCTGACAGCCCACAGAGTAGAATCCCTGTACTTAAATATATATACTAGTACCCCCAAACGTGCCGAATCCCTGTGGTCTAGCGTATATGCATGTTTCTATTCGCAAATTATGAGAAGAGGTTCTTAGTCTAGCGAGAGGAATCCTCAGTTCAGAGATTTATTTGATCCCATATCTGCATGCCATTTCTGTAGGACTTCATCAATTAATCTTTGCTTAAAAATTGCAACAAAATATTTTTCGTTGGCAATACTAGGATTATTCCAGATATATGCAAAACCGTACCTTTCCAATAATTGTTTAACATTTGTAAACCAATTTGGTTTGCCTTCTACGTCGTCATGTACAGAGCTTTCCGCTATCGTTTTTTAAAATTAAATTATTAATTGACAAAATCTTAAAGCAATATTTTATTATTCGTACATATCTGTATATAATGGGAATATTATATTATTATATAGAATTATGTGTTATATTATTATTATAATAAATAAAATGTTGTTCTGTTCTGATCATAATTACAATATTTATAATTAATAGTTTTAGTTTTTAGTTTATTTTATTAAATTCCAATAGGCTGTCAAGCCCATGAGGACATATATACATATTATATACAGTTAGCGAACAGTGCAAACATAAAGCATACATTTTATACAAATGAGCTCCCACAGCCATTTATATTTTAATATTAAGTTAATTAATATACTGTTACCAATCGCAGGATGGTCGTGGAATACACCTAAAGCAATATGATTAATATATTAATTAGTTTTTTTATTTCATGCATAATGTATAAATAATCAAATTCTAAATTGGCAAACCATAACTTCTGGAAGCATGGTACGAATAGCTGCTCTTTTTCTGACAGGTATGATTAATTTTCAATGTCTTCTATTGATCCTGAAATCATACGTATGCGTTTTACGTTTATTTATCGTCGCTACCGGTTACCCATATGTATACATCCAGCCACTGTGATTACTTTTCTACTCCCCAGCAGTACTGCCCGCATTCAAATATCCCATTCCTCTGTAGTCTGACAGTCCATGAATACTCAGATGCAATGGACATGGCTCTTGTATCATCCGTTTCAGGAATCATACTTGGTCTGTCCAGTAATTATGTATTTCACTCATATTTGTGTGTGATTATAAGTATGTATATATGATTATACTGTTCATTAGGCAAAGACATGCATGATGTCGATTTGCTAAATAAACTCTGTTGTTGTTTTATATAATTGGACAGGCAATCAATTTCCTAAGAATCTTTGATTTCTAATTTATTTACAACAAATAACACCAATACAAAATAAAGGATAAGAATGAAAGCTTTGCTTTGTTTGTTGGTTTTGGGGGTTTAAAATCACCCTAGCTATTTTGGTCATGTGGCTGCTCTACACCTATTATTAGTGCAGTTTGATCCCTGTGCCATTGCGAGCAGTTTTGCAGACATGGATAGGCACTCATGTAGAAACACTGACCTTCCGCAAGCCTTCAGGGTAGCTTCCAAAATTAACATCCTAGTTAGATTCGAACTAACACCGGTGAAGGGAAAGTGATTTGAACCGGCGACCTTAACATTAACAACTCGTATAAGGACTTCGAATAACGGAAGAAGCTGTTAAGAGCTTTAGAAATTAGTATATGCATATCCCGTTATGTGAAGTGTTCATGTCATTTGCCATCTACTGAAGGCGATTTTCTGTGTGTTATAGTTTGAATTGTAACCTTATTTTATCAAGGTCTGGATTTGGACTACATACTCTATCATTGAATAAATTACATAAGCTAATGAAGTCCCGATGTTATTGTACTTCGCTTCTCTTGTAGTTACCACCGTTACTGTACCCAATATTTTAAAATCCACCAATCCACTGCAACCCTGCGCGTCAACAATAAACACAACTATGTCACGGTATCAACACATTGGATGGCAGTATCATGGCCTCATTGCCTGGTCAAATACGAGAACAACATTTCCGAATACACAATCGCCATTGTATATGTTTCACTAATTAATCGATCGATATAGTTTTCTTTGAAGTCGCCTCCGCCGAGGCATTTGGGAGACTGGTTTCTCTAAGTAGTTTATGTAGTGATCTACGTTGTTTATGTGGACAGCTGGAAATGCATCTTCGTTCTTCTCAGGGTGACAAGTCCGGTATCATCTTTCGAAGTGGTCCCTTGTAGGGCCACATCATCCACGATTTGTCAGCTCACAGCAACAATAATAGTTCCGGTTTCTTCGCTGGGGTCCTCACGCCATCAAGAAGTCTGCGCCCGCCGTCTTCCTTGAAGGAGACCCGTCCCCTTGAAGGAGCCGGCTAAAAGAAAACCAGCTATCTGCCACCGGCAACACTAAGTGTTGCTGTCTTGCCAAGTAGGGAAGTTAGTAGTAAGGTACTCTATATGTAAATGTATAGAGTCACGCGATTCCGATGGCGCGGCTTCCGTCAGCGAAGTCCTTGAACCATATTCCTGCTGTGAGCTGTGCCGAGGTCACGACATGCACATTGTGGAGGAGAGACCTAGGGCTAATTAATCTGCTCCATTTGTGGCATCTATATGCCGCATGAGATGGATATACAGCTTTTCCGCATCCCCTACCAACACAGCAAAGCCCTAATAAACAGGGGATCTCTTTAATATGTGTTCTATTCTCGTCTAGCATAATATTCACCACACAAACACAGTGTCCGGGGACATGACATTTCACTCCAATATTATATTAATCCCCTTGCTCAGAGCTAGCATATTGACAATCCCCGGCGAACTATAGTGTGGACACGTCACGGACCAGAATATAATTTGTAAATATCACCGACATTCATGGACCCATAACCAATTTTGTTACAGCCTCCGTGGAGAACCACGAATAGTCACTAGATAGAATAGAAATGCATCCGTATTTGGATGCACAATCTGATGACATTAAAGAAAGCGATAGTGATGTTCATGTGTATGTGTATATGTATATGTTTATCTTCTCGTGTTATAATTCTTCGTTTCTTGATGGTGGTAGCGACTTGTGTTATCGAAACATGGGTCGCTTACATCTGGAAAACAAATGAAATTTGGATTAGAAGCCAATATAATGGTAATTAGAGAAGAACAATGTGTATGTGAGTGGGCTCTTGTATATGAATGGTGTATGCATCAAGGAAGGACAATGTGTATGTGAGTGGGCTCTTGTATAGGAATGGTGTATGCATCAAGGAAGGACAATGTGTATGTGAGTGGGCTCTTGTATAGGAATGGTGTATGCATCAAGGAAGGACAATGTGTATGTGAGTGGGCTCTTGTATAGGAATGGTGTATGCATCAAGGAAGGACAATGTGTATGTGAGTGGGCTCTTGTATAGGAATGGTGTATGCATCAAGGAAGGACAATTGTTAAAAGTGGGTTGCACTTTTCATTGATGCATAGTATCTGATCATATGCTGATTGCAATTCTCTGGTTGAGATATAAGCATGGCAAACATTGTTATACCTCAAACTGAAACATTTCTCTGGTTGAGATATAAGCATGGCAAACATTGTTATACCTCAAACTGAAGCATTTCTCTGGTTGAGATATAAGCATGGCAAACATTGTTATGCCTCAAACTGAAACATTTCTCTGGTTGAGATATAAGCATGGCAAACATTGTTATACCTCAAACATTTCTCTGGTTGAGATATAAGCATGGTAAACATTGTTATACCTCAAACTGAAGCATTTCTCTGGTTGAGATATAAGCATGGCAAACATTGTTACACCTCAAACATCTCTCTGGTTGAGATATAAGCATGGCAAACATTGTTATACCTCAAACTGAAACATTTCTCTGGTTGAGATATAAGCATGGCAAACATTGTTATACCTCAAACTGAAGCATTTCTCTGGTTGAGATATAAGCATGGCAAACATTGTTATGCCTCAAACTGAAACATTTCTCTGGTTGAGATATAAGCATGGCAAACATTGTTATACCTCAAACATTTCTCTGGTTGAGATATAAGCATGGTAAACATTGTTATACCTCAAACTGAAGCATTACTCTGGTTGAGATATAAGCATGGCAAACATTGTTACACCTCAAACATCTCTCTGGTTGAGATATAAGCATGGCAAACATTGTTATACCTCAAACTGAAGCATTTCTCTGGTTGAGATATAAGCATGGCAAACATTGTTACACCTCAAACATCTCTCTGGTTGAGATATAAGCATGGCAAACATTGTTATACCTCAAACTGAAACATTTCTCTGGTTGAGATATAAGCATGGCAAACATTGTTATACCTCAAACTGAAGCATTTCTCTGGTTGAGATATAAGCATGGCAAACATTGTTATGCCTCAAACTGAAACATTTCTCTGGTTGAGATATAAGCATGGCAAACATTGTTATACCTCAAACATTTCTCTGGTTGAGATATAAGCATGGTAAACATTGTTATACCTCAAACTGAAGCATTTCTCTGGTTGAGATATAAGCATGGCAAACATTGTTACACCTCAAACATCTCTCTGGTTGAGATATAAGCATGGCAAACATTGTTATACCTCAAACTGAAACATTTCTCTGGTTGAGATATAAGCATGGCAAACATTGTTATACCTCAAACTGAAGCATTTCTCTGGTTGAGATATAAGCATGGCAAACATTGTTATACCTCAAACTGAAGCATTTCTCTGGTTGAGATATAAGCATGGCAAACATTGTTATACCTCAAACTGAAGCATTTCTCTGGTTGAGATATAAGCATGGCAAACATTGTTATACCTCAAACTGAAGCATTTCTCTGGTTGAGATATAAGCATGGCAAACATTGTTATACCTCAAACTGAAGCATTTCTCTGGTTGAGATAAGCATGGCAAACATTGTTATACCTCAAACTGAAGCATTTCTCTGGTTGAGATATAAGCATGGCAAACATTGTTATACCTCAAACTGAAGCATTTCTCTGGTTGAGATATAAGCATGGCAAACATTGTTATACCTCAAACTGAAGCATTTCTCTGGTTGAGATATAAGCATGGCAAACATTGTTATACCTCAAACTGAAGCATTTCTCTGGTTGAGATATAAGCATGGCAAACATTGTTATACCTCAAACTGAAGCATTTCTCTGGTTGAGATATAAGCATGGCAAACATTGTTATACCTCAAACTGAAGCATTTCTCTGGTTGAGATATAAGCATGGCAAACATTGTTATACCTCAAACTGAAGCATTTCTCTGGTTGAGATATAAGCATGGCAAACATTGTTATACCTCAAACTGAAGCATTTCTCTGGTTGAGATATAAGCATGGCAAACATTGTTATACCTCAAACCGAAGCATTTCTCTGGTTGAGATATAAGCATGGCAAACATTGTTATATCTCAAACTGAAGCATTTCTCTGGTTGAGATATAAGCATGGCAAACATTGTTATACCTCAAACTGAAACATTTCTCTGGTTGAGATATAAGCATGGCAAACATTGTTATACCTCAAACTGAAGCATTTCTCTGGTTGAGATATAAGCATGGCAAACATTGTTATACCTCAAACTGAAGCATTTCTCTGGTTGAGATATAAGCATGGCAAACATTGTTATACCTCAAACTGAAGCATTTCTCTGGTTGAGATATAAGCATGGCAAACATTGTTATACCTCAAACTGAAACATTTCTCTGGTTGAGATATAAGCATGGCAAACATTGTTATACCTCAAACTGAAGCATTTCTCTGGTTGAGATATAAGCATGGCAAACATTGTTATACCTCAAACTGAAGCATTTCTCTGGTTGAGATATAAGCATGGCAAACATTGTTATACCTCAAACTGAAGCATTTCTCTGGTTGAGATATAAGCATGGCAAACATTGTTATACCTCAAACTGAAGCATTTCTCTGGTTGAGAAATAAACATGGCAAACATTGTTATACCTCAAACTGAAGCATTTCTCTGGTTGAGATATAAGCATGGCAAACATTGTTATACCTCAAACTGAAGCATTTCTCTGGTTGAGATATAAGCATGGCAAACATTGTTATACCTCAAACTGAAACATTTCTCTGGTTGATATATAAGCATGGCAAGCATTGTTATACCTCAAACTGAAGCATTTCTCTGGTTGATATATAAGCATGGCAAACATTGTTATACCTCAAACTGAAGCATTTCTCTGGTTGAGATATAAGCATGGCAAACATTGTTATACCTCAAACTGAAGCATTTCTCTGGTTGATATATAAGCATGGCAAACATTGTTATACCTCAAACTGAAGCATTTCTCTGGTTGAGATATAAGCATGGCAAACATTGTTATACCTCAAACTGAAGCATTTCTCTGGTTGAGATATAAGCATGGCAAACATTGTTATACCTCAAACTGAAGCATTTCTCTGGTTGAGATATAAGCATGGCAAACATTGTTATACCTCAAACTGAAGCATTTCTCTGGTTGAGATATAAGCATGGCAAACATTGTTATACCTCAAACTGAAGCATTTCTCTGGTTGAGATATAAGCATGGCAAACATTGTTATACCTCAAACTGAAGCATTTCTCTGGTTGAGAAATAAACATGGCAAACATTGTTATACCTCAAACTGAAGCATTTCTCTGGTTGAGATATAAGCATGGCAAACATTGTTATACCTCAAACAGAAACATTTCTCTGGTTGATATATAAGCATGGCAAGCATTGTTATACCTCAAACGGAAGCATTTCTCTGGTTGAGATATAAGCATAGCAAACATTGTTATACCTCAAACTGAAGCATTTCTCTGGTTGATATATAAGCATGGCAAACATTATTATACCTCAAACTGAAGCATTTCTCTGGTTGAGATATAGGCATGGCAAACATTGTTATACCTCAAACTGAAGCATTTCTCTGGTTGAGATATAAGCATGGCAAACATTGTTATACCTCAAACTGAAGCATTTCTCTGGTTGAGATATAAGCATGGCAAACATTGTTATACCTCAAACTGAAGCATTTCTCTGGTTGAGATATAGGCATGGCAAACATTGTTATACCTCAAACTGAAGCATTTCTCTGGTTGAGATATAAGCATGGCAAACATTGTTATACCTCAAACTGAAGCATTTCTCTGGTTGAGATATAAGCATGGCAAACATTGTTATACCTCAAACATTTCTCTGGTTGAGATATAAGCATGGCAAACATTGTTATATCTCAAACTGAAGCATTTCTCTGGTTGAGATATAAGCATGGCAAACATTGTTATACCTCAAACCGAAGCATTTCTCTGGTTGAGATATAAGCATTGCAAACATTGTTATATCTCAAACTGAAGCATTTCTCTGGTTGAGATATAAGCATGGCAAACATTGTTATACCTCAAACTGAAACATTTCTCTGGTTGAGATATAAGCATGGCAAACATTGTTATACCTCAAACTGAAACATTTCTCTGGTTGAGATATAAGCATGGCAAACATTGTTATACCTCAAACTGAAGCATTTCTCTGGTTGAGAAATAAACATGGCAAACATTGTTATACCTCAAACTGAAGCATTTCTCTGGTTGAGATATAAGCATGGCAAACATTGTTATACCTCAAACTGAAGCATTTCTCTGGTTGAGATATAAGCATAGCAAACATTGTTATACCTCAAACTGAAACATTTCTCTGGTTGATATATAAGCATGGCAAGCATTGTTATACCTCAAACTGAAGCATTTCTCTGGTTGATATATAAGCATGGCAAGCATTGTTATACCTCAAACTGAAGCATTTCTCTGGTTGAGATATAAGCATGGCAAACATTGTTATACCTCAAACTGAAGCATTTCTCTGGTTGAGATATAAGCATGGCAAACATTGTTATACCTCAAACTGAAGCATTTCTCTGGTTGAGAAATAAACATGGCAAACATTGTTATACCTCAAACTGAAGCATTTCTCTGGTTGAGATATAAGCATGGCAAACATTGTTATACCTCAAACTGAAGCATTTCTCTGGTTGAGATATAAGCATGGCAAACATTGTTATACCTCAAACTGAAGCATTTCTCTGGTTGATATATAAGCATGGCAAGCATTGTTATACCTCAAACTGAAGCATTTCTCTGGTTGAGATATAAGCATGGCAAACATTGTTATACCTCAAACTGAAGCATTTCTCTGGTTGAGATATAAGCATGGCAAACATTGTTATACCTCAAACTGAAGCATTTCTCTGGTTGAGATATAAGCATGGCAAACATTGTTATACCTCAAACTGAAGCATTTCTCTGGTTGAGATATAAGCATGGCAAACATTGTTATACCTCAAACTGAAGCATTTCTCTGGTTGAGATATAAGCATGGCAAACATTGTTATACCTCAAACTGAAGCATTTCTCTGGTTGAGATATAAGCATGGCAAACATTGTTATACCTCAAACTGAAGCATTTCTCTGGTTGAGATATAAGCATGGCAAACATTGTTATACCTCAAACTGAAACATTTCTCTGGTTGATATATAAGCATGGCAAACATTGTTATACCTCAAACTGAAGCATTTCTCTGGTTGATATATAAGCATGGCAAGCATTGTTATACCTCAAACTGAAGCATTTCTCTGGTTGAGATATAAGCATGGCAAACATTGTTATACCTCAAACTGAAGCATTTCTCTGGTTGATATATAAGCATGGCAAACATTGTTATACCTCAAACTGAAGCATTTCTCTGGTTGAGATATAAGCATGGCAAACATTGTTATACCTCAAACTGAAGCATTTCTCTGGTTGAGATATAAGCATGGCAAACATTGTTATACCTCAAACTGAAGCATTTCTCTGGTTGAGATATAAGCATGGCAAACATTGTTATACCTCAAACTGAAGCATTTCTCTGGTTGAGATATAAGCATGGCAAACATTGTTATACCTCAAACTGAAGCATTTCTCTGGTTGAGATATAAGCATGGCAAACATTGTTATACCTCAAACTGAAGCATTTCTCTGGTTGAGATATAAGCATGGCAAACATTGTTATACCTCAAACTGAAGCATTTCTCTGGTTGAGATATAAGCATGGCAAACATTGTTATACCTCAAACTGAAACATTTCTCTGGTTGAGATATAAGCATGGCAAACATTGTTATACCTCAAACGGAAGCATTTCTCTGGTTGAGATATAAGCATGGCAAACATTGTTATACCTCAAACTGAAGCATTTCTCTGGTTGAGATATAAGCATGGCAAACATTGTTATACCTCAAACTGAAGCATTTCTCTGGTTGAGATATAAGCATGGCAAACATTGTTATACCTCAAACTGAAGCATTTCTCTGGTTGAGATATAAGCATGGCAAACATTGTTATACCTCAAACTGAAGCATTTCTCTGGTTGAGATATAAGCATGGCAAACATTGTTATACCTCAAACTGAAGCATTTCTCTGGTTGAGATATAAGCATGGCAAACATTGTTATACCTCAAACTGAAGCATTTCTCTGGTTGAGATATAAGCATGGCAAACATTGTTATACCTCAAACTGAAGCATTTCTCTGGTTGAGATATAAGCATGGCAAACATTGTTATACCTCAAACATTTCTCTGGTTGAGATATAAGCATGGCAAACATTGTTATACCTCAAACTGAAGCATTTCTCTGGTTGAGATATAAGCATGGCAAACATTGTTATACCTCAAACTGAAGCATTTCTCTGGTTGAGATATAAGCATGGCAAACATTGTTATACCTCAAACTGAAGCATTTCTCTGGTTGAGATATAAGCATGGCAAACATTGTTATACCTCAAACTGAAGCATTTCTCTGGTTGAGATATAAGCATGGCAAACATTGTTATACCTCAAACTGAAGCATTTCTCTGGTTGAGATATAGGCATGGCAAACATTGTTATACCTCAAACTGAAACATATATGATACCGTGTTTAGTATTGCTATATATTTAGTATTTTGTATATTTCAATGATTAGTAAATCCATTTCCTTGCACACGTTTGATTATTTCCTTTCAGCATGTTTGATATATCTGGCCAGACCGAGTACGATTCCTGAAACGGATGATACAAGAGCCATATCCATTGTATCTGAGTATTCATGGACTGTCAGACTACAGAGGAATGGGATATTTGAATGCGGAGCAGTACTGCTGGGGAGTAGAAAAGTAATCACAGTGGCTGGATGTATAGATAAAAGGTATATATAGATGACGCATTATACATATTGCTATCTATCTATCTATCTTCCGCTAATGTCGAACCCCTCGCGGGGACGTAGACATGTTGCGCGTCAAAAACCGCAAAGAAGTTAAAAGTATGAGTAGTTAAAAGTATAATTTAAGAAGGTAATGAAAATAAGTTGTTGTAAAAGTTTAAAAGCAGCTACGCAGAACAACTAGGGACTGGCATGTTCAATATGGCAAACTGCCGTATTGAATTGCTCTATGGTAGGGAGATGGACAATGTCAGTAGGGAGGTGGTTCCAATGGTAGATTGTTCTTGGAAAAAGGAAAACTTGTAGTAGTCTGTAGTTGCTGTAATTAACCTATAGCTTAAGGAATGGCAATGGCGAGCAGGACGGGAGAGAGGAACTAGGTAATTTTCAATGGGAATAGCAACAAGATCAGTATGAATTTTATACATAAGGGATAACCTATTGTCAATACGCCGTTGATCTAGTCTGCGTAGCCGGGTGTTAAAATTTCACATTATACTGAATATATGTTGTAAATATGTTGGAAAACACAAGTCACTATAATAAACAATTATCTATTATATTAATGTGAGATGGTACGATGGTCGCCAGATCGGACAGGTGGGTTTCTCCGGGTACTCCGGTTTCATTGTGTTTCTTACGTTTATTTATCGTCGCTACCGGTTGCCCATATGAGCGACGCCTCCTGAAGAGATTAGTAATTTTAGATTTTGGAGGATAGTGCAATGATACAGACAGAGACCCATTCCAGAGTCTCCTCTGGTTCTTTTACGTGCACGGTGTAAAGCACCGACACGAGGCCTCGGTTTAACGTCCCATCTGAAAGACTGTTAATTTTATCAGGGTCAGACGGGAGATCTAACCTGCGATCCCTGGATTATCATCCAGCGTTTTACCACTGGGCTACAGATCCGTCCGGTTTCCTCCCACATGAATGACCACATATACGCTTTCATCCGAGCCAACGAGAGTGATTAATATAAGTTGTTAAAACTTACTTCGCAATCGTTGTAAAATAAATAAAGTATAAAAAAAACTTTCTTCATAGTAATATGATAGTCATAAATACTAGTATTGCTGAAATTTGTATTCCCATGACAATGTCAAGACAGTCTTCGGATGTCCGGATTTAACCCGATCATGGTATATATAACCAGATTATGGTATATATAACCCGATCATGGTATATATAACCCGATTATGGTATATATTTCGAAAGTTGTCTACATCGAACCGTATTGATGTGCATGCTGACGTGTTGTGCCGTATTGCTGTGCATGCGGACGTGTTGTGCCGTATTGCTGTGCATGCGGACGTGTTGTGCCGTATTGATGTGCATGCGGACGTGTTGTGCCGTATTGATGTGCATGCTGACGTGTTGTGCCATGTTGATGTGCATGCTGACGTGATGTGCATGCGGACGTGTTGTGCCGTATTGATGTGCATGCGGACGTGTTGTGCCGTATTGATGTGCATGCGGACGTGTTGTGCCGTATTGATGTGCATGCGGACGTGTTGTGCCGTATTTATGTGCATGCGGATGTTTCCCCCATAGAATCACCTCTTGGCGCCATTACCAATACAACATGCATTGACAATGTAGTAGCCAGACGAATGTTCATAATAAAGGTCAGAATGTCATGTAGTCCCATTACTATCTATGGAGGTGGGATAGATATGGCGACTACTTATCCACTGCAGATATAATAGTATATTAACCTAAATCTCTATGTAGTCCCAGTACTATCTATGGAGGTGGGATATAAATGGTGACTACTTATCCACTGCATGATAGCTAAATGGCTGTCGTTTGTATGGAGATATAATAGTATATTAACCTAAATCTCTATGAAGGAAAGGGTTAAGTGATACATGACAACATGACCACCGCGTCATCAGACGTGAAATAATCATGTTATAACAACATCACAGCATTATAACCCATTTATTACCAATAACCCATTTGTAAACCCATTGTGTTACAGTTCCTATCAGTCGTACGTCAATATGCGACTGATGTGTCGCTACAACAGTTTGTCTCGTATAAATTGCTTTAATTTAGCATTGCTGTCTCGGCAAGTAGGTAAGTTAGTATGTTGATACTCGTATAGTCACCCGACTTCTGCTGACCCGATAGCTCGGCTTCCGTCGGCGAAGTCCTTGACCCATATTCCTGATGTGTGCTGTGCCTAGGCCACGACGTGCACGTTGTGGAGGATATACCTGGTGTACAATTGTTATTATTATTATACTGTATGTTTTATATAGAGCTGATGATATCATATGTTGTAAGAACTTGTTTCGCAATCGAGCAAAAATATATTTGAATGAACTAATAGAATGCATACTAAAATTAAGACACACACTGAGCAACATAACTAACTTGCCATTTTAGGCAAAAGAAGGACTTTCTTCCACCAATTACAGGTATCTTCCACCAATTACAGGTATCTAACGAGCCAAATTTGGTGACTCATACCTATTGATTCGTCAGTTATGAGTGGTTATTGTCAACAATTTCAGCAAACTGGATGAGTACAGCTTGGTGTTTGGTTATCTAAACGGAGATGTGAAGACTACAGATATAGCAAGTATCAGTGAGGTGAGGAAACACATAGAATAGGTGCATCAGATGTGCATCGTTGTCATGGTAATACACGTAATCTAATATATAACAGGCGCGCTAAAATGTGTCCGGAAGGTAAGGCAATCATTTATCATACAATAGACCCACTAGAAAGTAGGTAATGGGAATAATTTACGAAAACCTAAACATAAAATGTGTTATTCCACTGACAATATACTGCTCCGGTTGGAAGTCGTGATAGCGCAGTGGATGCGCATTCGCTTCAGGTGCGAAAGGTCCGGAGTTCGAGCCCCACTGGAGCCGTTACGATTGTGCCCTTAGGCAAGGCATTTAAATTCCACGTTGCCTCTTCTCTCTCCCTCGTGGCGATGGATTCCATCAGGAATGAGGTCTCGAGAGTGATTTATATAAGTTGAAATAACTTGTTTCGCAATCGAGCTAAAATAAATTTATATAAAACTCCGGTTGGGTGGTAGGAAGGCAGGGCAGGAAGCGTCCGGACTAACGGACAAATAACGACAACCCAGTAGCTTTGAGAACTTGTCGGGATAAAGTACTTAATACCGTATACCTGTTTCTAGGATATACGTTAAGTATATATACTAGAGGACATAGAAAACGCACACCTTCCCCGTCTGACCCTAATAAAATTAACAGTCTTTCAAATGGGACGTTAAACCGAGGTCTCGTGTCGGTATTGTACACCGTGCACGTAAAAGAACCAGAGGAGACTCTGGAATGGGTCTCGGTCTGTATCATTACACTATCCTCCAAAATCTAAAATGACTAATCTCTTCAGGAGGCGTCGCTCATATGGGTAACCGGTAGCGACGAAAAATAAACGTAAAACACACACAAACGCATACCTACATTATATGATTATTGAATTAACCATATGTTAATGCATATGTAATACATTCGACAATACAATATTGCATACGAGCATGAATCAGATGTGAAATAAGTTAACAGATTACAATGCACATATGCATTTACAGTGTAACAAAGCAAAAGGGTCGGGCCACAAGTTATAACTATTATTATTATTATTATTATTATTATTATAAAACGAAATACGAAGGATTCCATCAAAGATATATCACATCTTTATTACAAAACACAAACTGAACAACTAAAAATAGTACATGTACAACTATGTATTAATATAGTTTTTGTTTTTCATGTAAAAACACACTTATCCGAAATGTGCGTTTTCTTTGTCCTCTAGTATATAGTTTGACAGCAAAACGCAAATTCAGATACTGTGTTGTGACTTGTGTGTTGTGTATTGTGAGATACAATTCGGACAGATGCTTACTTACTATAAACCTTTTCGAAAAGTTTTGAAGCGCCTCTGAATTTTAATTGTTCTACCACCCGTACACTTGTTCAATATCTCTTACTCTTGAGTACTGTTTATTTTAAACAAATACTAAATTTAGCGCACATTAGTATTGCCTGCTTTAATATATTTGGCTAATATAACCACTGAAATGTACTGCATTAGAGGGTTGTTGTCTAATTGCCATCGTATCTGTTCAAATGTGTGCGATCGTGGAAGTCGTGATAGCGCAGTGGATGCGCGTTCGCTTAAGGTGCGAAAGGTCCGGAGTTCGAGCCCCGCTGGAGCCGTTACGATTGTGCCCTTAGGCAAGGCAAGTTCCACGTTGCTTCTTCTCTCTCCCTCGTGGGTATACGTTCATAACAGTGAAATAATGATCAAAGTAGCTCCATAATTAAAATGTTACAAGTTGGATATCTCAAGCGAAAGTCGGTCACTGTATAAAGCATTTCTGATATACATATATACGCAACGAATAACAAAATTCCTACTCATTTATTTTCATTTATCCCTCTTCGTACCGTCTGGAACATAGGACCTTGACTACAGCTTTCCATCCTCTACGGTCCTGCGCTTTGTGCATGGCCTCTCCCACAGGAGATCCCATATGTACGAAGCTCAGTGTCTAGAGTTCTTCTCCAAGTCGTGGTTGGACGGCCTCGCCTGCGCTTCCCTTGGGGGTTCCAGTCGAGTGCCTGTCTTGTGATGTTTGTTGGGTCCCGTCGTAGAGTGTGCCCAACCCACCGCCACTTCCGCTCCTTGATGGCATCTCGAATTGGTCTCTGTTGAGTTCTTCTTCTCCAGTGCTCTTCGAAATTGTCTCATGCCATCTAATACGGAGGATTTGTCGTAGGCAGGTGTTCACAAAAACTTGGAGTTTCTGGTCTAGCGCTTTGGTGTGCATCCAAGTCTCTGAACCGTATAGTAAAGTGTGTTTGTTTTATTATAGTGTCACCCCTATTTAAAGGATTTCTGATTTATGAGACACATCTTTTTTATGAACATCAGTACTTCCCGAATCCTATGCTTGTGTGCCATACGTCAGGCTGGTAGGCAATCGGTAACCATTATTTAACTAGCTGGCGGCTCACCAACCGGCCATATCAGAACGAATCCCTGACGAGATTCGAACCTTCGACCTCCCGTTCCGTAGGCGGACGCCTTAACCACTGGGCTAGGGATACGGAGACGTATAACAGAACCGGCTTCTCATTGGAGTTGAAATTCCTACTCGGTCACCTAGTATTTTATAATATTTGGAGCCAATTAATAATTAAACAATATAAATATTTTCTTATTGTCTTTTAATGCATTTTATCCGAAAATATTATACAGCGTATAACGTATATGCGTAACGATCTGTATTAAAATATAACCAATAAGATGATATGAATATTGATATTATTTGTTTTTTAGTTTGCTCCAAATACTGTAAAACATCAGGTGACATGTTAGGACTTTTGATTAGTGTATATTAATCATTATTATTATTATTATGTACATTAGACCACAGGGATTCGGCACGTTTGGGGGTACTAGTATATATACTTAAATATATATACTAGTACCCCCAAACGTGCCGAATCCCTGTGCATTAGACCCACAGTATTATTGCCATTACGAACATTAGACCCACGTAACTGTCTGGCTTCAAATTGAATGCTTCGAAAATGTATAAATAGTAACTGCGTCCAATGACATCGTCCATCAAAGATGGCCGACTATATTTTCATGATATTACACAAGTCAAATGACCAGTTCTCCTTTGTTTTGATAATGTACACTTTGTAAAGCTCTCAATATTTAAATGAAATTATTGTGTTAAGACTAGATTTATAATCTGCATTCTGTGTTAGAATTGCTGATAGAAGGAATTAGTGTAGGTATTTCAATACTCGATAACATTGGTATGCTTATTAATATAAGTACGTAGTATTGTGGAAGTCATGATAGCGCAGTAGTAGCGCGTTCGCTTCAGGTGCGAAAGACCCGGAAGTCGAGCCCCCGTTACGAGTATGCCCTTAGGCATAGCATTTAAATTCCATGTTGCCTCTTCTTTCTTAAACTAATTAGTATTCTTTAAATTATCAGACTAAAAGTGGCAAGATTGCAATACTTGAGCCCAGCAACAAGGTTGTGATTGACGGAGTAAACATCCGACGTCTGCCAAGAATGTCCAACACGAATATGGATATGAAGCTTCCACAGAAAACGTGTATCCTAACTGGGTTTAATATGGATATGAACGGTAAGCTACATTTTGGTGTGTGTTTTACGTTTATTTATCGTCGCTACCGGTTGCCCATATGAGCGACGCCTCCTGAAGAGATTAGTCATTTTAGATTTTTGGAGGACAGTGCAGTGATACAGACAGAGACCCATTCCAGAGTCTCCTCTGGTTCTTTTACGTGCACGGTGTCAGGGTACAGATACGAGACCATCGGTTTTACGTCCTATCTGGAAGTTTGTCAGAGAAATAATGTTGTATGTGTTTTATCATGTGATATATGTTTCTAGTATTATATTTGTAAGTGACTTATGGGCCGGGTATATTTAATTGTATAATGTATCTGTAAATATTGTCTGATATGTACACAGGTCACTATAATAAACAAATTACTTACTTACTTACTTACTTACTCACTCACTCACTCACTCACTCACTCACTCACTCACTCACTCACTCACTCACTCACTCACTCACTCACTCACTCACTCACTCACTCACTCACTCACTCACTCACTCACTCACTTAGTAACCAGTACTACGCAATGTGTGCGAGGTGCCTTGTTCAATGACACCACATACGTGACCTGACCGAATATCGAACACGGGACCGTTTGATTCCAAACCCGACGCTCTACCACTGGACCACGTACACCACAAAATAAGTGTCCAAGTCAGTAATTAAATACTGACTAAGACATATTCATATACAGTCAAACCTGTCTTAAGCAGCCAGACAAGGGAGTCAGAGAAAGTGGCTGCTTAGCACAGGTGGCTGCTTAATATAGGTCAAATATATAATAAAACGACCGGTTAGGAATCTGGGAACTGGCTGCTTAATACAGGTTGGCTGCTTAATGGAGGTGACCACTAACACAGGTTTGACTGTATTCATGTAATTACTGTATATATACAGGAGAAAACACACGACTGGCCGTTTTATATGTGTATAATTTTTTCTATATTTATCAGATGCACCCGGTGTACAGAATGTACGTATCGTAGACTCCAGTCATTGTCCACAGAAGGATGGCATGTGTATTCTGACACACGCAACGTCGGCATGCATTGTACGTATAGTGGGGTGCCCAGACACTCGGTCATTTCAAATTGGTGCACACATTGCGTTGTCATCACTAGGCCTACATTGAAGGTAGCTACTGGACCTGGGAGTCGTGATAGCGCAGTGGATGTGTCCCGCTGGAGCCATTACGAGTGTGCCCTTAGGCAAGGCATTTAAATTCCACGTTGCCTCTTCTCTCTCCTTCGTGGCGATGGATTCCATCAAGAATAAGGTCTCGAGAGTGATTAATAAAAGTTGAAATAACTTGTTTCGCAATCGAGCTAAAATAAATTTGTATAAACTGTGAAGGTAATGATCAATAGACCAATTTTGGCTCTAGTGTCAAGCATTCAATACTTTCTTTCAGAGTAGCAATTTTTCAAAATTGTTAGTTACCATATTATTGTGGAAAACGATTACATTTTAAAACGAGAATGGAACCTAACAATCCATATACCCAAATAAACATGTCCATGGGTCATACTGTATAAGGAGATTGTCTAGGTAAAATGACAATATCCTTAAAATAAATTTCCAAATTCCTGGGGGTAGGAGAAACACACATATGGTAAATATATAAGGCTATATTAAATACTACAGTGTGTCAAAGATGCATCGCGATTAGTGGTTAACATGTGATACCTGCTTTGTAAGCTTTAAAGCGACATTACATCGCAAAAAGGAAATCAAATGATTTTTTTATAAATGCATTGCTATTACAAATTCTTCTGAATACATTCGAACATTAACATTGAATCAATAAACAGTGTTTTTGTGGTATACAAACTTTCAAATGTGAAAGTAGGATTTCATATAACGGACATCCACGCTCCTCAATTGACGTTTACTTGCCATTGGAGTCAATACTAAACACGCGATACTTTCGCTTAGAGATAATTTAACTAAGATTAGACACACATATGATATATCACGGTAAATATGTACCATATCTCGTGTTATTCAGAATAAACGCGTTGTGTTACGCATGGATGTCGACCCTATTTACATTAGTGTATTATGTCAACAAGCCGCGTATACGACGTTTGTTTATTTGTTGAAGTACTCAGTTTTTAAGGCAAATATTTGGAAACAATTATTCCATATAATCACAAATTACATTCTGCAGACATTTGCGTTTTCACTGATGTAGTATCGCTTTAAATATGCTTCTGTTATTAGATTAATGTAATGTAATGTGTTGCAAAACATATTAACACTTGCTTTTAGATTGTAGTTATTAAATATATTTTTATTGCTGTCCTGTCAAAAAACACACACCGAGGAAAAACTTGTTTGTCGCCCTGTGAATCAAGTTGCCAACTGTAAAGGGAGCCTACACAGAACTCACAAGCCATAACAGTCGATGGGAAGTAACTGGCGCTTATCCCAACACTCACTTCCTTGTACATCTGTCCAAGGCAGATCCATTCATATTCATATGTTTACGTTTCTTCCACACTGTCATTGTAACTTTAATGTACAGTGTAAAACAACAAATACATGTCAGATTAAATACATAGTTAAAAAAAAAAACATACCGTATATTCATTTATATTTCCAATCTTTCATTTCTTCTTCTACCAGATGATGATTTACGCTCGCCACCGGTGAACAATGTGGACGAGCACGTCCATTGTGTAGAGATATTCAAATTAAACTGAAAAACAACAAACATATTACAAATTGATTATATACATTGATACCATTTACATGTGAATGACATTACTGTATTTACAAACTGTATTCTTCCGCCAACATTATTAGTATACCTCACCCTCTGTTTGCAATGACCTGGCTACTTATATCACAACTTGTCTATAAACACCAACTAGTTTGAAGTATTCTAAAGTCAAATAATTTCTCAAACAACACAAAAGCTATACACTGCCTGTGTGTGTTTTACGTTTATTTATCGTCGCTACCGATTACCCATATGAGCGACGCCTCCTGAAGAGATTAGTCATTTTAGATTTTTGGAGGATAGTGCAATGATACAGACAGAGACCCATTCCAGTGTCTCCTCTGGTTCTTGTACGTGTACGGTGTACAACACCGACACGAGACCTCGGTTTAAAGTCCCATCTGAAAGACTGTTAATTTTATTAGGGTCAGACGGGGGATCGAACCTGCGATCCCTGGATTACCAAATAGTATGCCTGTATATGATGTGTTATGTAGTTTGTATGCTTAACTTATTCGGTGGTTGAATGAAATAATGATTAATGGCATAATTATTGCGTATTATCAATATACAATGTATATATTTTACAGGCAAGAAAGGGATCTGCAATTATGTGTCATATAAACAGACGATGGACGTTGGTTGGGTTTCTTGAATCTGAGAATTGTGCGAATGGCTACCTTTCCACACTTCGCATCTCTAAATACCGAAGAGAAATACTTGTGCATGGCGACAATAAACGTAAGTCGAGTATCTGTTTACGTTTTGTCACTCCGTATCTCTGAACACGGACACTATATAAATGAATACAACACCAGTACAGGTAAGTCGCAGTACAGGTAAGTCGTAAGTCGCAGTACAGGTAAGTCGCAGTACAGGTAAGTCGCAGTACAGTAAGTCGCAGTACAGGTAAGTCGGGTATTTGTGTTGTGTACGTTTTCGCAATCTATAACAAATGATATATAACATATCCGATGCACCTATACTGTAATGATTAATACTGCAATGGCACCATTGCAAATAGCGTACACAGTACGTTCGATGGCTATAAGTGGGTTATATATATGTATACAGTACGTTCGGTGCCTATAAGTGGGTTAGATATCTGTATACAGTACATTCGGTGCCTACACGTGGGTTAGATATCTGTATACAGTACGTTCGGTGCCTATAAGTGGGTTAGATATATGTATACAGTACGTTCGGTGCCTACACGTGGGTTAGATATCTGTATACAGTACGTTCGGTGCCTATAAGTGGGTTAGATATCTGTATACAGTACATTCGGTGCCTACACGTGGGTTAGATATCTGTATACAGTACGTTCGGTGCCTATAAGTGGGTTAGATATATGTATACAGTACGTTCGGTGCCTACACGTGGGTTAGATATCTGTATACAGTACGTTCGGTGCCTATAAGTGGGTTAGATATCTGTATACAGTACATTCGGTGCCTACACGTGGGTTAGATATCTGTATACAGTACGTTCGGTGCCTATAAGTGGGTTAGATATATGTATACAGTACGTTCGGTGCCTACACGTGGGTTAGATATCTGTATACAGTACGTTCGGTGCCTATAAGTGGGTTAGATATATGTATACAGTACATTCGGTGCCTACACGTGGGTTAGATATCTGTATACAGTACGTTCGGTGCCTATAAGTGGGTTAGATATCTGTATACAGTACATTCGGTGCCTACACGTGGGTTAGATATCTGTATACAGTACGTTCGGTGCCTATAAGTGGGTTAGATATATGTATACAGTACGTTCGGTGCCTATAAGTGGGTTATATATATGTATACAGTACGTTCGGTGCCTATAAGTGGATTAGATATCTGTATACAGTACGTTCGGTGCCTATAAGTGGGTTATATATATGTATACAGTACGTTCGGTGCCTATAAGTGGGTTATATATATGTATACAGTACGTTCGGTGCCTATAAGTGGGTTAGATATATGTATACAGTACGTTCGGTGCCTATAAGTGGGTTATATATATGTATACAGTACGTTCGGTGCCTATAAGTGGGTTAGATATATGTATACAGTACGTTCGATGCCTATAAGTGGGTTATATATATGTATACAGTACGTTCGGTGCCTATAAGTGGGTTAGATATCTGCATACAGTATGTTCGGTGCATATAAGTGGGTTAGATATCTGTATACAGTACGTTCGGTGCCTATAAGTGGGTTAGATATATGTATACAGTACGTTCGGTGCCTATAAGTGGGTTAGATATCTGTATACAGTATGTTCGGTGCCTATACGTGGGTTAGATATATGTATACAGTACGTTCGGTGCCTATAAGTGGGTTAGATATCTGTATACAGTATGTTCGGTGCCTATAAGTGGGTTAGATATATGTATACAGTACGTTCGGTGTCTATAAGTGGGTTATATATCTGTATACAGTACGTTCGGTGTCTATAAGTGGGTTAGATATCTGTATACAGTACGTTCGGTGCCTATTAGTGGGTTATATATATGTATACAGTACGTTCGGTGTCTATAAGTAGGTTAGATATCTGCATACAGTACGTTCGGTGCCTATAAGTGGGTTAGATATATGTATACAGTACGTTCGGTGCCTATAAGTGGGTTATATATATGTATACAGTACGTTCGGTGCCTATAAGTGGGTTAGATATCTGTATACAGTACGTTCGGTGCCTATAAGTGGGATATATATCTGTATACAGTACGTTCGGTGTCTATAAGTGGGTTATATATATGTATACAGTACGTTCGGTGCCTATAAGTGGGATAGATATATGTATACAGTACGTTCGGTGCCTATAAGTGGGATATATATCTGTATACAGTACGTTCGGTGTCTATAAGTGGAATATATATCTGTATACAGTACGTTCGGTGTCTATAAGTGGGATATATATATGTATACAGTACGTTCGGTGCCTATAAGTGGGATATATATCTGTATACAGTACGTTCGGTGTCTATAAGTGGGATATATATCTGTATACAGTACGTTCGGTGCCTATAAGTGGGTTAGATATCTGTATACAGTACATTCGGTGCCTACACGTGGGTTAGATATCTGTATACAGTACGTTCGGTGCCTATAAGTGGGTTAGATATATGTATACAGTACGTTCGGTGCCTACACGTGGGTTAGATATCTGTATACAGTACGTTCGGTGCCTATAAGTGGGTTAGATATCTGTATACAGTACATTCGGTGCCTACACGTGGGTTAGATATCTGTATACAGTACGTTCGGTGCCTATAAGTGGGTTAGATATATGTATACAGTACGTTCGGTGCCTACACGTGGGTTAGATATCTGTATACAGTACGTTCGGTGCCTATAAGTGGGTTAGATATCTGTATACAGTACATTCGGTGCCTACACGTGGGTTAGATATCTGTATACAGTACGTTCGGTGCCTATAAGTGGGTTAGATATATGTATACAGTACGTTCGGTGCCTACACGTGGGTTAGATATCTGTATACAGTACGTTCGGTGCCTATAAGTGGGTTAGATATCTGTATACAGTACATTCGGTGCCAACACGTGGGTTAGATATCTGTATACAGTACGTTCGGTGCCTATAAGTGGGTTAGATATATGTATACAGTACGTTCGGTGCCTATAAGTGGGTTATATATATGTATACAGTACGTTCGGTGCCTATAAGTGGATTAGATATCTGTATACAGTACGTTCGGTGCCTATAAGTGGGTTATATATATGTATACAGTACGTTCGGTGCCTATAAGTGGGTTATATATATGTATACAGTACGTTCGGTGCCTATAAGTGGGTTAGATATATGTATACAGTACGTTCGGTGCCTATAAGTGGGTTATATATATGTATACAGTACGTTCGGTGCCTATAAGTGGGTTAGATATATGTATACAGTACGTTCGATGCCTATAAGTGGGTTATATATATGTATACAGTACGTTCGGTGCCTATAAGTGGGTTAGATATCTGCATACAGTATGTTCGGTGCATATAAGTGGGTTAGATATCTGTATACAGTACGTTCGGTGCCTATAAGTGGGTTAGATATATGTATACAGTACGTTCGGTACCTATAAGTGGGTTAGATATCTGTATACAGTATGTTCGGTGCCTATACGTGGGTTAGATATATGTATACAGTACGTTCGGTGCCTATAAGTGGGTTAGATATCTGTATACAGTATGTTCGGTGCCTATAAGTGGGTTAGATATATGTATACAGTACGTTCGGTGTCTATAAGTGGGTTATATATCTGTATACAGTACGTTCGGTGTCTATAAGTGGGTTAGATATCTGTATACAGTACGTTCGGTGCCTATTAGTGGGTTATATATATGTATACAGTACGTTCGGTGTCTATAAGTAGGTTAGATATCTGCATACAGTACGTTCGGTGCCTATAAGTGGGTTAGATATATGTATACAGTACGTTCGGTGCCTATAAGTGGGTTATATATATGTATACAGTACGTTCGGTGCCTATAAGTGGGTTAGATATCTGTATACAGTACGTTCGGTGCCTATAAGTGGGATATATATCTGTATACAGTACGTTCGGTGTCTATAAGTGGGTTATATATATGTATACAGTACGTTCGGTGCCTATAAGTGGGATATATATCTGTATACAGTACGTTCGGTGTCTATAAGTGGGTTATATATATGTATACAGTACGTTCGGTGCCTATAAGTGGGATAGATATATGTATCTAAAAGCAAGTGTTACTATGTTGATTGAATACTTGATTAATTAATATATTGTCAATAACTACAGACATATGATTACAGTGACTAAATTTCACATTACTTGATTAATTAATTACAATAAATGTGTGTACCTTAATTACATATAAGATGGATCTGTAGTCCAGTGGTAACACGCTGGACTGGTAATCCATGGATCGCAGGTTCGATCCCTCGTCTGACCCTAATAAAAATTAACAGTCTTACAGATGGGACGTTAAACCGAGGTCTCGTGTAGGTGCTTTACACCGTGCACGTAAAAGAACCAGAGGAGACTCTGGAATGGGTCTCTGTCTGTATCATTGCACTATCCTCCACAATCTAAAATGACCAATCTCTTCAGGAGGCGTCGCTCATATGGGCAAACCGCTAGCGGCGATAAATAAACGTAAAACACACACACACATAATTGTAACTCTACTATACTGTGAAAGTGTATATATATTCCATCAAATATGTTGAACTGTACACTTGCATCATGGCAAACGCTCAAGTCGGAGTACGGTTTATAGAGGACAGTCGTGGATCTCAGACGCTCGTACACAATGAATACTTGTTCAATTTGAAGACAAGAAGAGGCGACCGCAGCTACTGGAACTGTGTGAACCGGGATTGTACAGCGAAGATCAACACACGGAATAGAATTCCAACTAAGATAATGATGAATCACAACAACCCACAGGACCCTGTCGGAGTTACAGCGAAACAAATGATGAGCAACATTCGGAAACGAATGCGAGATTCCATTGAGCCGATACCTGCCGACGATATGTTAGCCACTCTCCGAACACAAGAATGGGATGAGGATACAGAGGCTGTCGCGATCAAGTGAGGATACAGAGGCTGTCGCGATCAAGTGAGGATACAGAGGCTGTCGCGATCAAGTGAGGATACAGAGGCTGTCGCGATCAAGTGAGGATACAGAGGCTGTCGCGATCAAGTGAGGATACAGAGGCTGTCGCGATCAAGTGAGGATACAGAGGCTGTCGCGATCAAGTGAGGATATAGAGGCTGTGGCGATCAAGTGAGGATACAGAGGCAGTCGCGATCAAGTGAGGATACAGAGGCTGTCGCGATCAAGTGAGGATACAGAGGCTGTCGCGATCAAGTGAGGATACAGAGGCTGTCGCGATCAACTGAGGATACAGAGGCTGTCGCGATCAAGTGAGGATACAGAGGCTGTCGCGATCAAGTGAGGATACAGAGGCTGTCGCGATCAAGTGAGGATACAGAGGCTGTCGCGATCAAGTGAGGATACAGAGGATGTCGCGATCAAGTGATGATACACAGGCTGTCGCGATCAGGTGAGGATACAGAGGCTGTCGCGATCAAGTGAGGATACAGAGGCTGTCGCGATCAAGTGAGGATACAGAGGCTGTCGCGATCAAGTGAGGATACAGAGGATGTCGCGATCAAGTGATGATACAGAGGCTGTCGCGATCAAGTGAGGATACAGAGGCTGTCGCGATCAAGTTACCGACATTATATTCTGCTCGTCCTGCTTTGTACAGGTAAATGAGATGATATTTATTTTTCATTTTATAAAAATGCATACATAATTTGAGCGGTCTGTTATTAGTCTGTTATCATTTGTATTTATGTAGACCGGGGAGTTTATAGATATAACAAACTCTGGTTGTTTTCGTATGTTCGTATATATGGATATAAAGAGCCAGAGTCCGGCTATCAGCTGATACATATATTATATATATGTATAAAGTTACTAGTATAGTATATATTAACGTAAACAGGATAGCTTTGCAACGTATCCGTTTGACTAGTAGAGATAGAGTGTGGGATAAGGGTCTTGAACAAATTAGTTGGAAAGTGCACCTAATTAGTTGAGTTAGTTGACTCATTCACACATCTGACCTGATTGTCACTCACAATCACTCACCCATAATACTTTATACACAATAGTAGTGAAGACTAGTATATATTATACAAAGACATAGTATGGGACCAGGCTATATAATTATGATATGATTCAGACCAGTGATTTTATTAGGCCATATAGGGAAACTATTGGGTGGTATGCTTGCAGCAGGGTTTGGAAATATTATGATGTACATGTACTAAATATCAATAATTATTACTCTTTTAGATAAATATGACATGGGTTACATAGTTCCCCCTCTTGGAGAAAAGGTCTCCTGACGTTTTAATTACCTGAAACTAAATGAATAGTGTAGATCAATCCAAATAATCAAGCTATATAATAACAATTTTATTTACTGCATCGTTCACTATCCAACATCCGACATTGTCAACTGAAATAATTTTACAACCTGAAATAAAAACATAACAACCAATACAATGTAATTAAAGATACTAATGTAACGATCATTAGTTAAGTATTACACCGTACATGGGTATGTTCAATATGGCTGGATTAAAGGTAGATGTCCACAATAATGGACATATGCTACAAATCCTGTAAAGGTAAGATTAACCTTCAAATTGTACAAACATGAACATTTACTATGAAATAAAAACAACCATTTCAAATGACATAATGAAATGTAATACTAATGTACGCGCATTGTATATATATGACATAGAATGATTCAAACATTGCACTTACACAGTAAAATACCAGAATACAGTATATTTTGAAACAATTAAAAACTCAATATCTGACACTGTCTTACACATAGTACACAACCTTGTCAGTGTTTGGTACTGCCGTCAATGGGACCACCCATTCTCCATACCGGTCCGGTGGCTTCCTTTGGCGTACCGGATGACGGGTCGGTTCAGGAGTTTGGGCATTGCCAGCAGGGACGACAACAGGTTGGTCTATTATGGACTCTAAATGTGAGACAGATCTCTGTACCGATGGTTCCGAGGTGGTGTTATCAGATATATCATGAATCTGTGAAGATTCAGGTATCGCACTACCGGTACCAGGTGAACTGGGTACAGAGGGTTCTGAGCTCGATGTCGCAGAGTTAGATCTGGTTGAGTGTTGCACTCCTGGATTGTTCTCGACGATACGGCTAGGAATATGGGCTGGACTATCAGTAGTCGCAGGAACCGTCCTAGGTATCGTCGGAGGCAGCAATCCAGGGTGATTATGCTTTCGCAACGCTGGAGGTCTGTATAGTTTGACGCTTTCGCCTTCGCTATCTAAATCGGAACTATCAGATTGGATTGCGTGAGGTACATGTACTGGTGGTGTCTTGAGATTGGTTCTGGCCAACTCCTTGCGGATAGGGCCTATCTCAGATTCTACACTTACATCCACCGTCGGTGTATCTCTGGGTACACAATTGAATGGCAGGAGCATATTCCTATGCAACGTCCGGATTGGTCCTTTGCCATTCTCAAGTTGTACACGAAATACTGGTATGTCAGGGTTCGGCATAGCTAGCACAACATAAGGGTCGCGATCCCATCTGTCTGCTAGCTTATGTGTCCCCTTGATACCGACTTTCTTTACAAGTACACGGTCTCCAACTTCTATCTTGGACTCACGAACTTTACAGTCGTACCTGTCCTTGTTCTTGGCAGCCTGCCTGCCAGCTTCATTGGCAGCTGCCCTATATGCATATTCTAGCCGGTTCTTTAGTTTGGCTACATATGTCGTAGGTGTGAATTCACCAATGTCTTGTGGATCTGTACCTAAGTAGGCATCGACAGAAAGTCGAGGATGCCACCCAAACATTAAATAGTGTGGCGAAAAACCGGTTGCGTCACTCTTGGTACCATTGTATGCCTGAACAAGAGGGGCGATATACGATTTCCAGTCGCTCATTTGGTGTTCCTCTACGGTACCAAGCATGCGCAGAAGAGTGCCGTTGAATCGTTCTGCTGAACCATTACACATAGGGTGGTACGGCGTTGTACGGCTTTTACGAATGCCCGTGAGCTTACACAGTTCCTGTATAGTCCTACTAAGAAAATTTCGACCTTGGTCACTGTGAAGTCGCTCGGGAAAACCATAAAAACGGAAATAATGGTCATACAAGGCCTTGGCAGTGGTTTGTGCAGTCTGGTTGCGACATGGCACTGCTTGAGCATATCTGGTGAAGTGATCCACTATAACCAGTATGTTTTCCACACCACCTTTGCTAGGTTCGAGCTTTAAAAAGTCGATGCACACTAGCTCCATAGGTCTAGAGGTAAAAATTGGTACAAGCTCTGCGAAAGGTTTAACAGGGGTCTTTCGTCTAATACATGAGCTACAATTGGTGATGTACTTGTTAACATCCTCTTCCAACCCAGGCCAGTAAAACCGTTGTATGGCCAGCCAAAGGGTCTTTTCCTTGCCCTGGTGACCAGCATCGTCATGAATACCCTTCAAGGCAATAGTCCTGTGGGATACAGGTAAAACAAGTTGACGAACTGACTGGCCATCCAAGAAAGCGGTTCTGTACAGAATTCCCTCATCGAGATGAAGTCGGAGAAAACGCTGTACAGCTTTTGACTCGGATCCTCTCCCTCTAGGAAGAAAATCGCTTTCGATGAGGTCAATCACCCTTACAATGATAAAATCATTCAATTGCTCAGCTTTCCAGTCAATCTTGTTAACATGTTCAGATTCAAACATCTCCTCATCGGCCGAATGAGGAGCTGCCGAATCTGATAAACAGTCGACAAGTGGTGTAGCATTTACAGCACCTTGAAAAATCGCTTTCATTTCGTCTTGAAAAACGTATCGACGAGATAATCCATCTGCGTCTCCGTTTTGGCTGCCACTACGGTATTCAATATAAAAATTGTAATTGGCTAATTCTGCTAGCCAACGGTGGCCTGTTGCATCAACCTTTGCAGAGGTTTTGACATAGGTTAAGGGATTGTTGTCAGTAACCACCTTAAAGTCATTCCCACACAAGTAGTCATGGAATTTATCTGTTATACTCCACTTAAGGGCTAGAAATTCCATCTTGTGGGCGGGATAATTCCTCTCACTGGGTCTCAAACTTCGGGATGCGTATGCAATAACACGCTCCTTCCCGTCTTGGACCTGGTACAATACTGCTCCTAATCCAAGGGAGGATGCATCCGTGTGCAGAATAAAAGGTTGGGAATAGTCTGCATATGCCAAGATTGGGTGTGATGTTAATTTATCTTTGATTGTATCAAAGGCAGCTTGCTGGGCATCACCCCATATCCATGGAACGGGTATCTTGGTCTTCTTCTTGGTCTTTTTCTTGGATTTTTTCTGGTTAAAACCATGTCCTTCTAATAAGGAGTTTAACGGCTGTACAATCTGGGCATAATCCTTTATACATTTTCTGTAGTAGCCCGAGAATCCAAGAAATTGTCTGAGAGATTTCAGATCGTGACATGCTGGCCAATCTTTAACGGCGGAAACTTTACCGGGATCCGTAGAAATACCTTGATCAGAAACGACATGACCCAAGTAAGTTACGGATTTCTTGAAGAATTCGCATTTTGAAGGTTTAAGCTTCAAGTGATGCTGATCCAACCGTTGAAAGACGGATTCAATCCTCTCTATGTGTTCCTCAAATGTAGATGAGAAAATAAGGATGTCATCTAAGAAAATTAAACATTCTCTAAGATGCATATCACCCATGCATTTTTCCATCAGTCGCTGGAAGGTTGCGGGTGCATTGGTGAGTCCGAAACCCATCCGGTTCCACTCATAAAACCCCAGTGCTCCGACATTAAAAGCTGTTTTGGCCTTATCCTCTTCTGCAACTTCGACCTGCCAGTAGGCTGAATGTAGGTCAAGTTTACTAAAATATTTGGCAGAAGAAAGGACATCAATAGTGTCATCAAATCTGGGTAACATAAAAGCATCCTTTCGGGTCTTGTTGTTCAATCGACGCCAATTCACACAAAACCTGAGTGCACCGGAGGATTTTCTAATCAAAACAACGTTAGAAGAGTAAGGACTATCAGACTCTCGAATAACGTCTGCCTCCAACATTTCCTTTATGTGCTGACGCACTTCCTCATACATGGCTGGAGGGATTCGTCTGTATGGGTCTTTAAACGGTGTATTGTCCTCTAACACTATCTTGTGCTGTACAAGATTTGTTTTACCCAAGTCCTGACTGTCTTTGGAAAATACATGTGTCCATTTACCCAGGACTTGTTGAAACCGCAAAACTTGATACGGAGACAAATTTGTATTGTCAACGTTGACACCCAGGTCTTCGAGAGAGGTATCTGAAGATGTATCCTGGCAAATATATGTAGAAAGATCATCCACAACTGTTGCTTCAGAAATTTCACAAATCTGTGTTTTGGGTTTAAAAAATAAAGTCTTCGCAGTCATATTACAAATCCTGACTGGGACTTTAACTGTGGATTGTTGATTGACTTTAACAATCCGAGGACATACTGTATAACATGTAACAGTTTCCGGTGTCTCAGTGACAACAGATGAGATGTTGTTGTCGAAATTACGGACTATCCCATTGATGGTAACTGTCTCATATGGTGCTACCGTAATCGTTTTGGTACCGCACGCTTTTACTGAGAAGGTCCGGGAGTCGAGGCTATCCATCGCCGACTTCCATTCTACTGGGATGTCAACAGTAGAATTATCTGAAGATGGGGACAAAAATGTCTTACACCTTCTAAGAACGTTTGTTCCCACAATGACCGGACACGTTCTGTTAAAACTATTGTCTGGGATGACCAGAACAGGAATATCCAATTTAAAAACAGATAAAAACGGTAATGTGATGGTAGACTCAAAATAACCTGAGTACTCCATGCGTGAACCATCAGCAATTGATAAGTCAAGACCAAGAGTGGTGAGAGGTTGTAATACAACATCTGAAAGTCTCTTGAAACAAGAAAGAGAAAGAGTGGTTACTTGACTACCAGTATCAATCAAGGCTTTAAAAGAACTGCCGTTGATAACAATATCATGTTCATTCGGTGAACCTATAAGACGGTTCACAAATTGTTGTTCTGGTGGGTGTGGGTTTGTTTGGGCAACTTGATCACCAGTCCCTGTTTGGCCCTCAACAGAGACGGTATCTAGTTTAACGATTGGCGATATTGGGAAATGCCTCTTCCGCGACCAAATAACCTTGGTCCGGAGTTCGGCTGCAGGTGTGATCCTTGCGGATTGTAATCCTGCTGACTATAACCAGAAGCTTGATTGCCACCACTGTATCTCCCAGGTCTATGACCGCGACCTCTGTTGGTACTAAATGGTTGTGGTGGTAGAGAGAATGACTGATGTTGTTGTTGCTGGTTGTGGGTAGAGTCCAGCTTCTGTAAAATCTGGTCGAACTTGGAGTTGATCTTCTGGTCCATCATGTTCTCCCAGGAAGTGAGTTTGGTATCAAACTGATCCAAGCGAGACTGCATTTTCTTTTCCAATAAAGAAAACTGTTGTTGCACGTCTGAGTCCGCAGTAACTGTATTGTTCTTAACAGAAACCTTCTTAGAGAAAGGAGTTGTCTGTAGAACATTACCAGTTGAAGAAGAGTTGAGATTAGAAGAAGTCGAAGTGCGCAACATCTCTTTCTCAACTTTGCGGATTTCTCGAAGTAATTGGTTGTAGTCCGCCAGGGTATCATACTTGTGGCGGGTTTGCAGTCGCAACATATCCGAGGATAACCCTGTCCAGAACTTATGACGAAGTATGTCATTCCTTGCAACACCTGGTAACTGACCCTTATTAATGATGGCCTGTAACAACGTTTCTAGGCGACATGCATAAGATGTTACTGATTCGTCCGCTGCCTGAGAGGAATTAAAAAATTCTGTCATCAGGTCCTCTTTGGTCGATGCATCTGAGAATATGCAGTCTAGCTTATCCATAATCTGGACAAGTGTTGACTCCTGACCTAGCGGAATCACCATCATACGGGCAGAACCACGAAGGGAACTGCGCACAGTGTACAACAGGTTGGTGGCTGATATTTCCGGATTGTTCATCAGACATTGGACTTCATATCTCCATATAACGTAAGGCACCTCCCCCTTGTTGATAGGTTCATCACCCGAGAAGCTGGGCATCTTAGGAGGGTTGGATGAAAACTGTGTCGGATATGGAAGTACATTGGGGGTTGAAACAAAAGGAAATCCAGAAGGTGGTCTATTAAGAAAAGACTGCACTGGTGGGGTACTATCTGCAAGGTTGTCTGGAATGTCAAACCGTCTGCCTCTGAAAGAAGTGAAGGGCAAGGGCGGTGGGGGTGCTTGAGCTGACTTTGGAACCAAGTCAAAATGCTCACTCAACTGTTTATAAACCTGGTCCATCATCCCCGGGGGTAATCCTCCAGGAGTGCTCTCCTTTCCTGGTGTAGCCATTATAAAAATTATAACCAGGATATAAGGACAATAAATACAAGAGTTGCACAAAAATATGCAACAGGGACAACAAAATCAATAGTGGACACGCGAATACGGCGCAAAAATACCGTCGCAACCTTACGTAATATCGCGATAAATAATTGTTGAAACGCAAAAATATTTCGCAAAAATATTACAAACGCAAGAAATATATATGCTATAAAACAAATGTATGGTTGGCCTTTAATACTCTGTTGAGAATCAACAGTAGCTAATTATAACTGTCTATACAATGTAACACCTTCAATATAAAGACTGAATTGACCAATAAATAAGTAGGTCACAATGAAAAGGTGTAAACTGATTGTATGTAAACAGATCAGGAATTTAACCTATCCACAATCAATACTGTATACCTGTAAATAAACACAGACTATATTTTAACACAATACACACAACACAAAATTTAATGGACTGTAAAAGAATACACAATTACTGGACTGTAACACAATATACATATAATCCTGAAAATAAATTTAATTGATTTAACAGTGATTATACAATATGTTGTATGGCAAATAGAAATTGGTGCTCCTACTGGCATCTATATATACCTGAAACACGAAATTTGGAACAACATTACCCTCTGAAAAGAATGACAACCACAGGCCTTAGCAAGGGCGTATATATAACCTAGTTATATGGGTAATATTATACTGGGGCGTAGGAATATATGGGGTAACACAGATCACATAAATATAATATACAATATAGATCTATCCGATACTACAACAACATCTACTCACTTACATACCTTTCTTTCTGCTACTCACGATTCAATGTTGCCGGAACAATAAGTGTAATTAATATGTGCAACTTGTGAATAATGACATGCAGGGATGTGTGTTAGTAATACAGAATAAAGAAACCCTATTTATACAACCAGGTAATCGAACTTCTATGTCGACACCGATTTGTATAAATAACATACACTTAATTGAATAAATATGGTACCGTATTTTTTGTATAGTGGTGAGTATCCCCGCCTGTCACGCGGGAGACCGGGGTTCAATTCCCCGACGGGGAGCCATTTGTAGACCGGGGAGTTTATAGATATAACAAACTCTGGTTGTTTTCGTATGTTCGTATATATGGATATAAAGAGCCAGAGTCCGGCTATCAGCTGATACATATATTATATATATGTATAAAGTTACTAGTATAGTATATATTAACGTAAACAGGATAGCTTTGCAACGTATCCGTTTGATAGTCGAGATAGAGTGTGGGATAAGGGTCTGCAACCAACCCTTAGGTTGGAAAGTGCACCTAATTAGTTGAGTGGGGACTCATTCAAACATCTGACCTGATGCAACTCACAATCCCAAGCACCCTATACTTACTACACATAGTAGGCGAAGAGCGCTATAGTATATACAAAGACCTCGTATGGGACCAGGCTAATAATTAGGATATGATTCAGACCACTGATTTTATTAGGCCATATAGGGGAAACTATTGGGTGGTATGCTTGCAGCAGGGTTTGGAAATATTATGATGTACATGTACTAAATATCAATAATTATTACTCTTTTAGATAAATATGACATGGGTTACATTTACAAAACAATGTTACAGTGAATAATATCTCATATATTTTATTCCATTTCATACAAAGGGCGAAACTACAACCTACGTTACCGAAGGTTCGACAAGACGTCATGTTGGATGGGAAATGGACCGAGACGACGACGGGCGATAAGTTCCTACACGCGAATGATGGGGAAGAAAACCGCATCACCGTGTTCGCTACGTTGGAGAACTTAATGGAACTCTCGAGAGCCGACATTTGGTATGTCGATGGGATCTTCTACTCCAGTCCATCATACTTCTACCAGATGTACACAATCCATGGTATGGTTGATGGATACATGTGTACTTATGCGTTGCTACCGAACACACGCGAGACCACCTACAGGCGGCTGTTTGAACTTGTTCAGGGCGTTGGTGACCGGCACAACATCGAAGAACTCAAACCAGAAACTGTCATGATGGACTTCGAAGTTGCAGCGAAACGTGACGTTATCGCTGTCTACCCGGACGTAACTGTGAAGGGATGTTTCGTCCATTATTCACAGTGCATCTGGAGGAAGGTTCAGTCATGTGGACTTGTGACAACCTTCAAAGACAACGACGACTTCAGAATGTTGGTGCGCCGTGCTAGTGTCCTGCCTCTTGTGCCGATCGGACTGGTTGAAGACATGTGGTTCCATGCCCTAGAAAACAACGACGACGACACGACATCCGTAGTCGCGTTCAAGGACTACGTAACGGAGCATTGTGTGGACGGCGACAAGGCGATGTGGAACCACTTCGACAATCCAGGACCACGAACCACGCCGAAAGATGGCACAACAAGGTCAATGGTCTGTTGACCCATTCCCATCCAAACATCTACAGATTGTTGTTCCAGAAGGAGCAGGCCGTAAACGAAGTACGCCTACTTCAGCATGCGAATGGTGGAAGACGGCGTCCAAAGAAGATGAAGTACCGCGTCATCGAAGACTGCCTCGTACAGCTGAAGCAGCAACTATTGGACACTGAGCTGGAAGTGACAGAGTACGCCGATGCAGCATCGTACTTGATCAAACTAGGACAGTAGAATTAGTAATGTCATTTCATCAAATGTGCTAATAGTTGACAGTGTTATTAATCAGGAGTAGTTTCAGTACTACTGATCAGGATCTACAATTTTGTTTTCATTAAAACTAAACTTCTGACTGATCAGGATCTACACATTCCACGCATATAATATGGTAAAATTACATGATTGTAAAGTAGTACTATTGATCAGGATCTACACGTTTTTCTGCACTAACACTTCTACAAATGTCTATAAAGCAGTACTATTGATCAGGATCTACACGTTTGTCTGCAATAACACGTCTTCAAATATCTATAAAGCAGTACTATTGATCAGGATCTACACGTTTGTCTGCACTAACACTTCTACAAATGTCTATAAAGCAGTACTATTGATCAGGATCTACACGTTTGTCTGCACTAACACTTCTACAAATGTCTATAAAGCAGTACTATTAGTTTATACAAATTTATTTTAGCTCGATTGCGAAACAAGTTATTTCAACTTATATAAATCACTCTCGAGACCTCATTCCTGAATGGAATCCATCGCCACGAGGGAGAGAGAAGAGGCAACATGGAATTTAAATGTCTTGCCTAAGGGCACAATCGTAACGGCTCCAGTGGGGCTCGAACTCCGGACCTTTCGCACCTGAAGCGAACGCGCATCCACTGCGCTATCACGACTTCCAGCAGTACTATTGATCAGGATCTACACGTTTGTCTGCACTAACACTTCTACAAATGTTTATAAAGCAGTACTATTGATCAGGATCTACACGTTTGTCTGCACTAACACTTCTACAAATGTCTATAAAGCAGTACTATTGATCAGGATTGATCAGGATACAATGTAAATGTATATGTTTAAGTAATTTAAAAGCTAATAAAATCTTGTTTATGCATATGTTTGTTTTACTTTTATCCAAAATGTGGCATGTAACTTTTCTCTGTGCAGAATAGCAAGTTTGACCAATTATCACCAATTAGTCCATTGTTAAACCTAACAATAGTGTCTCACTTTCCAAACATACCAAAACCCCAACTTTTTACCTGAAAAACAGAATGTTGGGAAAGTGAGAACACCCCTTAGTATTGACTCCAATGACAAGTAAACGTCAATTCAAGAGCGTGGATGTCAGTTATATGAAATGCTATTGATTCAATGTAGGTGTTCGAATGTATTCAGAAGAATGTGTAGTAGCAACGCATTTATACGTGAAAAAATTCATTTGATTTCCCCTTTGCGATGTAATGTCGCTTTAATGACAAACTAAATAAACATTTATGTAGAGCAAGATGATTAATGTAAGTAAGATCCAATATTTTTCGATTGCGAAACAAGTTATTACAACTTATATTAATTACTCTCGAGACCTCATTCCTGATGGAATACATCGCCACGAGGGAGAGAGAAGAGCGAACGCGCTACCACAGCGCTATCACGACTTCCAGACGACTATATATATATTACTTAACACCGTTTTATTATGTAGGCATAGAATGTAAAGCGTCAGAAATTGTGTGTTCTGATATGGAGACGTGTGCAACGTTGTGTGACGGAGAGGCAGCATGCGGCGATGGACTTGACGAGTTATACTGTGGTATGTATCTGATATGGAGACGTGTGCAACGTTGTGTGGCGGAGAGGCAACATGCGGCGATGGACTTGACGAGTTATACTGTGGTATGTATCTGATATGGAGACGTGTGCAACGTTGTGTCACGGAGAGGCAACATGCGGCGATGGACTTGACGAGTTATACTGTGGTATGTATTTATGCATAGGAAACAATGCGAAGTTCACGTTAGATATTGTAATCATTAGAATGATCCAGGTGGAAGGAATACAAAACAGGCATGCTTTGGACGTTTGGTACGCAGTTAAATAAATAGAAGGAGGTGCACGTTATGGACTGGTAAACCAGGGATCGCAGGTTCGATCCCCGTCTGATCCTGACCCAGTGTGTTTTACGTTTATTTATCGTCGCAACCGGTTGCCCATATGAGCGACGCTCCATGAAGAGATTAGTCATTTTAGATTTTTTGGAGAATAGTACAATGATACAGACAGAGACTCAGTGCAGAGTCTCCTCTGGTTCTTTTACATGCACGGTGTACAACACCAACACGAGACCTCGGTTTAAAGTCCCATCTGAAAGACTGTTAATATCAGTTAAACTGGGTTTCTACTGGAGAAATAAAATATGTCGCCACTTTTTAATTCGGTCGGAATTTACGGCTTGTGGTTGGTGTCGATGGATTGATGCGTGTGTTTTTTGGTGATGGGTATGTCAACGGTGGAGTTTAGTCCGTCTTAGTATTATTATAGAAGTGCATATACAAAAGCACCAGCTGTTGATCTTGTACATGAACGTGTTTTGTCGTTACAGCGCCGACATGTTCCTCGAATCAGATGATATGTAGCGGTACGACTATGTGTGCCACGCTCTGTAACGGAGCAGCTGAATGTAGCAATGGGGAAGACGAAGCTAGCTGTGGTAACATCTCTATTATAAGGATATTTCTAGTTATATTTTATAAGTTAGTGTCTATAGCCTGGACTATCTATTTATTTGACGCAATTTGATCTCTCAACACGAGACGGTTACATTACAATATACTACTTTTCACCCGTTTCTAATATAAACAATCATGGAGACATCTGTCACTGTATGTAGTAAAATACCATTATTGCATAGTTATTCCAGTATTGACCGGATACTACACATCGGGGGCAGCTCCCAATAAGCGGTCCAGTCGCATATACCTGGTGTGATGCTCAGTGGAGGCGGGGCAGCTCCCAATAAGCGGTCCAGTCGCATATACGTGGTGTGATGCTCAGTGGAGGCGGAGGCGGGTCGTAATAAGCGGTCCAGTCGCATATACCTGGTGTGATGCTCAGTGGAGGCGGGGCGGTTCGTAATAAGCGGTCCAGTCGCATATACCTGGTGTGATGCTCAGTGGAGGCGGGGCGGTTCGTAATAAGCGGTCCAGTCGCATATACTGGGTGATGCTCAGGGAGGCGGAGGCGGGTCGTAAAAGCTGTCAGTCGCATATACGTGGGTGATGCTCAGTGGAGGCGGGGTGGTCGTAATAAGCGGCCCAGTCGCATATACGTGGTGTGATGCTCAGTGGAGGCGGGGCGGTTCGTAATAAGCGGTCCAGTCGCATATACCTGGTGTGATGCTCAGGGAGGGCGGGGCGGTTCGTAATAAGCGGTCAAGTCGCATATACGTGGTGTGATGCTCAGTGGAGGCGGCGGCGGATCGTAATAAGCGGTCCAGTCGCATATACGTGGTGTGATGCTCAGTGGCGGCGGGCGGTTCGTAATAAGCGGTCCAGTCGCATATATGGGTGTGATGCTCAGTGGCGGCCGGGGCGGGTCGTAATAAGCGGTCAGTCGCATATAGTGGAGTGATGCTCAATGGAGGCGGGGCGGTTCGTAATAGCCGGCCAGTCGCATATACGTGGAGTGATGCTCCGTGGCGGCGGGGCGGTTCGTAATAAGCGGTCCAGTCGCATATACGTGGAGTGATGCTCAGTGGCGGCGGGGTGGATTGTAATAAGCGGCCCAGTCGCATATACGTGGTGTGATGCTCAGTGGAGGCGGGGTGGATTGTAATAAGCGGCCCAGTCGCATATACGTGGTGTGATGCTCAGTGGAGGCGGAGGCGGGTCGTAATAAGCGGTCATTCGCATATACGTGGTGTGATGCTCAGTGGAGGCGGGGCGGATCGTAATAAGCGGTCCATTCGCATATACGTGGTGTGATGCTCAATGGAGGCTTGGGCGGGTCGTAATAAGCGGTCCATTCGCATATACGTGGTGTGATGCTCAGTGGAGGCGGGGCGGATCGTAATAAGCGGTCCATTCGCATATACGTGGTGTGATGCTCAATGGAGGCTTGGGCGGATCGTAATAAGCGGTCCAGTCGCATATACGTGGTGTGATGCTCAGTGGAGGCGGGGCGGATCGTAATAAGCGGTCCATTCGCATATACGTGGTGTGATGCTCAATGGAGGCTTGGGCGGATCGTAATAAGCGGTCCAGTCGCATATACGTGATGTGATGCTCAATGGAGAATGGGGGCGGATCGTAATTAATGTGTGCACAAAATAAGCGAGTAGTGGGTGAGATTGTTCCTGAGGAACAGGGTGGCTCCCAATAAGCGGCCCAGTTGCGTCTACGTGGTGTGAGGCTCAGTGGAGGCGGCGGCGGATCCTAATACGCGGCCCAGTCGCGTCTACGTGGTGTGAGGCTCAGTGGAAGTGGACGGCTCCCAATAAATGTGTGCATTCACTCCTCCACAAAAATAAGCGAATATAGGATGGATGGATGGATGGTAGTGTTCCAGAGGAACAGGGCGACACCTAATAAATGATCCAATCGCGTTTACGTGGCGGGAGGCTCGGTGAAGGCGGCAGGGACGGCTCATTATAGTGTCTACTGGCTGGGAGGTTCAGATGAGTTGGGGCGGAACCTAAGTGGTCCATTCCCGTTTACGTGGTGGGAAGCTGTGGTGGCGAGGGCCGATCTCAATATCCTCTACTGGCTGGGAGGCTCGGATGAGTCGGGGTGGAACCTAAGTGTCCATTCGCGTTTACCAGGTTGGAAGCTGTGGCGGCGAGGGCCGATCCCAATATCCTCTACTGGCTGGGAGGCTCGGATGAGTTGGGGTGGAACCTAAGTGTCCATTCGCGTTTACCAGGTTGGAAGCTGTGGAGGCGAGGGCCGATCCCAATATCCTCTACTGGCTGGGAGGCTCGGATGAGTTGGGGTGGAACCTAAGTGTCCATTCGCGTTTACCAGGTTGGAAGCTGTGGCGGCGAGGGCCGATCCCAATATCTTCTACTGGCTGGGAGGCTCGGTGTGGGCCGGGACGTCTCCAATAAGCCCATGCATCCCCCTACTTATACTATTTTCATATCTCCCAGATGACCCTTCTGGGGTTCTGAGTTTTCAATTGGCGACATCAATGTACATATTCCCACATTAATTAAGACCTCCACAAGGACTATTGACACCCATCTGCAGATAATTAGATTATGTACTATTGATTTGCAATAAAATAATATATTATGGTTAAATAAAAAATTTTTTAGATTAGATGCTAGTGTTCATTTAGTACTTACCCTAAACTAGTAGACCGAGTACAAGTTGCATTTCGTAATTTAGACACCTTTAATCGCACCTTCTGGACAATATATTTCAAAAATGAAAATGCTTCCTTATTGTGGATGTCATGATAGCGCTGTAGTAGCGCGTTCGCTTCATGTGCGAAAGGACCAGAGTTCGAGCCCCGCTGGAGCCGTTACGATTGTGTCCCTAGGCAAGGCATTTAATTTCCACATGGCCTTTTCTCTCCCCTTCGTGGCGATGGATTCCATAAGGAATGAGGTCTCTAGAGTGATTAATATAAGTTGAACGAATTTGTTTCGCTAAAATAAATTGGTATAAACTAAAATGCTTCATGTTAGTCAACATATGAAATAATCGGCCCACAACTAACGCGAATAAAACACTTTAATCTGTAACAAAGCACAGAACAGATATAATGACAGTTTTAATAGTAATTGAAATAATTAAAATATTTATTGCATACGTTACTATAAATAGTAACAAATTTAATGGTAGAAAAGCAAAATATATTTCGATTTTCGGCTCTGCCGGGCCAATATCCGATATTGGCCCGCGCGTGCCGAGAACGAATCACGAGCACGTGTCACAGGTAGCAACAACATAGTAACTAAATTGTGTAACATGGCCGCCGAAGCAACACTAAAGTCGTTGTCTGACAGATTGTTGTCTCTTGACGGTAAAATGGGTGAGCGAAATAAGCAAATAACAGCAGAAGAAACATACGGCTATGTATGCAATAAAGAAGTTATTAAACGGCTGCGGTGGCCATTTGTGGATATTGGCGCACCTATCCGATATTGGCCATATATATCTCCATAGAGTGCGCCAATATCCACAAATGGCCCACCGCAGCGGTTTAATAACCTCTAATTATTGTTGCAGTTGCTCCAAAAAACCTGACTTGTGTAGTTATATGACGCTTATTTGAAAGCATAAATGCAGTTAGTGCGTACAGTGGACTACATGTCCATACTAGTACTATAAAATACCATGACAGTACATACTTGTGCTACTTTATACAGCGTAATATTAATTTATATATATACCATTCTTTATTTTAGCACCAACTTGCACGGGAAATCAAACATTATGTGATAGTGGTGCTGTAGACTGTGCAGTACCATGTGACGGCGTAACTGAATGTTCAGACGCTTCAGACGAAGCAGATTGTTGTATGTATTAAATTTTGCTCCCATGCCAAGTCAAGATCCAATATGGGTCCATCATACTTTAGGAAAATCGTACTATGTAGGTAATCTCTAATACGATTTAAAAAAAAAAATATATATACGGCATGCCCTGCTAACACATCAATGGAATCCGTCTCGAATACAACACGTATCATGAAACAGGCCATACACACTGTCCTGTTGATGTCGCTTTAAAGTGACACTACATTAGTGAAAACGCAAATTTATTCAAAATGTAATTTCCTATTATATGGTATAATTTCCCCCCAAGTATTTGCCGTAAAAACTGAGATTTTCAACTAATAAACAAACGTCGTATATGCGGTTTGTTGACATAACAAAACAATGTTAATAGGGTCGACATCCATGCGTAATAAAACACGTGTATCCTGAATAACACGATTTATGATACATATTTACTGTTACATCTCACATGTGTGCCTATGCATATTTATTTGCAGACTATTTGTTAAATTATCTCTAAACGACAGTATCACGAGTTTGGTGTTGACTCCAATGACAAACAAACGTCAAATCTGAGCGCATATGACCGTTATATGACATCCTACTTTAACTTTTGAAAGTTTATAAAACACTGTTTATTGATTCAATGTTAGTGTTCGAATTTATTCGGACGAATTTGTAGTAGCAATACATTGAAATACGTGAAAAATGCATCCGTATCTGTAAAGCATATTATATCCTTTTGCCAATACAATGCCTTAAAAATATGCAACTATTTCTTCAGATGGACTGCAAATATGTGACACGTGCGCATTACAAACTTTGAGATGTGACGGTATTGCAGATTGTAATAGATGTAGTTCATCTTTTGCTGACGAAGTGAACTGTCAACGTTTCCGTAAGTGTCTGTACTTCTGACTATGTATGTGATTTCTCACGGCGTACCAATAGTCATTGGCGTAGCTTCCTATAGGCCGTGTAGGCCGTAGCTTACATTTCTCCCCGAAAAATCGAAAAAATAAAAATGCTAAATCGAGGATTAAATTATATACGCTATAAATTAGTTTTTCTGGGGACGACAACCGGACCCCCCCCCCTCCCGTCTTAAGTTTTAAGTTGGCCTACACATTGATTCCAGCAAAGCTACGGCCCTGACAGTGTATGCTATACGGAACTATTCTGTATACTAGAGGTTCTCACTGCATACATACACTGTAGGCTATACGGAACTATTCTGTATACACGAGGTTCTCACTGCATACATACTCTGTAGGCTATACGGAACTATTCTGTATACACGAGGTTCTCACTGCCTACATACACTGTAGGCTATACGGAACTATTCTGTATACACGAGGTTCTCACTGCATACATACAGTGTAGGCTATACGGAACTATTCTGTATACACGAGGTTCTCACTGCATACATATAGTGTAGGCTATACGGAACTATTCTGTATACTAGAGGTTCTCACTGCATACATACATTGTAGGCTATACGGAACGATTCTGTATACACGATGTTCTCACTGCCTACAGACATTGTAGGCTATACGGAACTATTCTGTATACACGATGTTCTCACTGCCTACATACACTGTAGGCTATACGGAACTATTCTGTATACACGAGGTTCTCACTGCCTACATACATTGTAGGCTATACGGAACTATTCTGTATACTAGAGGTTCTCACTGCATACCTACACTGTAGGCTATACGGAACTATTCTGTATACTAGAGGTTCTCACTGCATACATACACTGTAGGCTATACGGAACTATTCTGTATACTAGAGGTTCTCACTGCCTACATACAGTGTAAGCTATACGGAACTATTCTGTATACTAGAGGTTCTCACTGCATACATACACTGTAGGCTATACGGAACTATTCTGTATACTAGAGGTTCTCACTGCATACATACACTGTAAGCTATACGGAACTATTCTGTATACTAGAGGTTCTCACTGCATACATACAGTGTAGGCTATACGGAACTATTCTGTATACTAGAGGTTCTCACTGCATACATACACTGTAGGCTATACGGAACTATTCTGTATACTAGAGGTTCTCACTGCATACATACACTGTAGGCTATACGGAACTATTCTGTATACTAGAGGTTCTCACTGCCTACATACAGTGTAGGCTATACGGAACTAGTCTGTATACTAGAGATTCTCACTGCATACATACAGTGTAGGCTATACGGAACGATTCTGTATACACGAATTTCTCACTGCATACAAACAGTGTAGGCTATACGGAACTATTCTGTATACTCGAGGTTCTCATTGCCTACATACACGTTATTCTGTACATCAGTTTCTCGTGTCGTACCAGGATTAGGCTATACGGCTCCAAACCTTAGTGACGTAGCGTGTATATGAGTTTCACATTGCGCTATTACACGAAGCCAAACTTTATGACGCATCTCATAATCTAGATTTAAAGAACCCAAACTGTGATGCCACCGGGACTGGCAGTGATGCAGACTACACGTCCACAAGGAAGGTTTGTTATACCATGTGTGATGATGTATATCACTAGCTAGTAGATATAGTATTACCAAGCAGGTATATCACTAACAAGCAGTCACTACCTAGCAGGTACAGACGGATATGTAGTCCAGTGGTAACACGCTGGACTGGTAATCCATGGGTCGCAGGTTCGATCCCCCGTCTGACCCTAATAAAATTAACAGTCTTTCAGATGGGACGTTAAACCGAGGTCTCGTGTCGGTGCTTTACACCGTGCACGTAAAAGAACCAGAGGAGACTCTGGAATGGGTCTCTCTCTGTGTATCATTGCACTATCCTCCAAAAATCTAAAATGACTAATCTCTAATCTAAATAAACGTAAAACACACACCTAACAGGTATATCTCTAACTACCAGTTATATCTCTAACTAGTAGGCATATCACTTGGCAGTTTAGCCGACCTAAGCGGATAAGTGTGCTATGTGCATTGTTTACTACATACGTGACCTTACCGAGTATCGAACCCGGGACCCTTCTATTCCTGATCCGACGCTACAGGTACCACTTGTTTGTCAATATCTTTAATTATCGCTTCAATACATGTACCTGGACCAATACATCATCATTCTAGGTGACATATCAGTAGAGATATCATCATTCTAGGTGACACATCAGTAGAGATATCATCATTCTAGGTGACATATCAGTAGAGATATCATCATTATATGTGACATATCAGTGGAGATATCATCATTCTAGGTGACATATCAGTGGATATAGCATCATTCTAGGTGACATATCAGTAGAGATATCATCATTATATGTGACATATCAGTGGAGATATCATCATTCTAGGTGACATATCAGTAGAGATATCATCATTATATGTGACATATCAGTGGATATATCATCATTCTATGTGACATATCAGTGGAGATATCATCATTCTAGGTGACATATCAGTGGAGATATCATCATTCTAGGTGACATATCAGTGGAGATATCATCATTCTATGTGACATATCAGTGGAGATATCATCATTCTAGGTGACATATCAGTGGAGATATCATCATTCTAGGTGACATATCAGTGGAGATATCATCATTCTAGGTGACATATCAGTGGAGATATCATCATTCTAGGTGACATATCAGTGGAGATATCAGCATTCTAGGTGACATATCAGTGGAGATATCAGCATTCTAGGTGACATATCAGTGGAGATATCAGCATTCTAGGTGACACATCAGTGGAGATATCAGCATTCTAGGTGACATATCAGTAGATATAACATCATTATAGGTGACATATCAGTGGAGATATCATCATTCTAGGTGACACATCAGTGGATATATCATCATTATAGATGACATATCAGTAGATATAACATCATTATAGGTGACATATCAGTGGAGATATCATCATTATAGATGACATATCAGTGGATATATCAGCATTCTATGTGACATATCAGTGGATATATCAGTATTATATGTGACATATCAGTAGAGATATCATCATTCTAGGTGACATATCAGTGGAGATATCATCATTATAGATGACATATCAGTAGATATAACATCATTATAGGTGACATATCAGTGGAGATATCATCATTCTAGGTGACATATCAGTGGAGATATCATCATTATATGTGACATATCAGTAGAGATATCATCATTCTAGGTGACATATCAGTGGAGATATCATCATTCTAGGTGACATATCAGTGGATATATCATCATTCTAGGTGACATATCAGTGGAGATATCATCATTCTAGGTGACATATCAGTGGAGATATCATCATTCTAGGTGACATATCAGTGGAGATATCATCATTCTATGTGACATATCAGTAGATATATCATCATTCTAGGTGACATATCAGTGGAGATATCATCATTCTAGATGACATATCAGTAGAGATATCACCATTCTATGTGACATATCAGTGGATATATCATCATTCTAGGTGACATATCAGTGGAGATATCATCATTCTAGGTGACACATCAGTGGAGATATCATCATTCTAGGTGACATATCAGTGGAGATATAGCGATTTATATGGTCGGCATGGATCCATCTTTAATATACTGAGTCAAAAAAGAAACGATACCAAACTAAAAATGACGTCAAACGGATAAAACCATAGAAAGGTTTAATATATTATTACGTATCAGTACAGGGTATCTTATTGCAACGTCAGCCAACCATAAACACAGGTAAATAAACACCCGATAATCCTGGAACGCCGAATTTCCGATTTGCACGTGCTCCTCAACAAAGACAACTTCCTGCACATGTACAAATCGGAAAACCGGTTTATTGTACTGGTATTGCATTATCATCGAGGAAAAACACCTTACATACCCATTGTTACCTCTAACAAAATGCCTAGGCTAAACCGCAATCAGAGAATGCGTGCCATTGGCATGATTGACGGCGGTTTACGTCAGCGTGACGTCGCAAATCGACTCGGGGTTACGCGGATCACGATAACACGTCTACTTCGACGTTATCGAACACATTGATCGGTGGACGACCGTCCAAGATCTGGTCGACCACGTGTGACGACGCGTGAACAGGACCGTCACATTCGGACGTCACATTTACGTGACCGGTTCCTACCTGCTACGCACACAGCTGCCGTTACTCCTGGGATGACCAACAATCGCATCAGTGCACAAACAGTCAGGAACCGGCTCGGTGAACGTGGCATTCGTGCCTATCGGCCATACGTTGGACCCATCCTGACACGACGTCACCGTGACGTACGGCGGGAATGGACGACGGAACGTGCTCGCTGGACTCGGTTACAGTGGAATTCGGTGATGTTTAGCGATGAATCGCGGTTCTGTTTGCGTCGAGCGGATGGCAGAGAGCGGGTATATCGCAGACGCGGTGAACGTTACGCCGACGCATGTGTACGTCAGGTCGATCTGTTCGGGGGCGGAAGCGTTATGGCGTGGGGCGGTATCACCTTCGGCAGTCGCACTGAACTGTTAGTGGTGGACGGGAACCTAAACGCCCAGCGGTACTGTGATGAGATCCTTGCGCCAGTTGTTGTGCCGTTCTTTAACGCCAACAGAAACGTCACACTGTTCCAACAGGACAACGCCAGGTGTCATACTGCTCGGATTTCCACCACATTATTGGAGCAGAACAATATTGAAACCCTGCCGTGGCCTGCTTTGTAACCAGACTTGTCACCCATAGAACATTTGTGGGATACGTTAGACCGCCGCGTCAGACGACGTCAGCCGGTAACGTTAAACCAACTGAGGGATGTTTTGCGTCAGGAGTGGACAAATATTGACCAGCAAGAGATTCAGACACTCTTCCGTTCGATGCGACGGCGGTGCATTGCAGTGAGAGACGCAAATGGTGCCCATACTCGGTATTGACGTCTGTGTGAAAACTCCATTAGACCCCAGTCCGACGAATTACGTCATCACGCAGCAGACAGTTTCGGAGGCTCATTATGCTTTATGTGCTCCTCTTTCAAACATGTTGGACTATCATCGTATGAATTTTCAAAGAATTTTCTTAATAAATGTTGAAATTATAGACACATAAACACCAGGTATCGTTTCTTTTTTGACTCAGTATATATTAATTTCCCAAATATTGCAGCGCGTTCACCCGACGGATCATAGTTACCTTGATTTTTCGGAAAACATAATAAAAAAACATTGGTATTGTTGTCACAATGTTGGGTTTTCAGTCCTACCACCAGATTAGTATGTGATAACATATGTGATAGATGTGCTATACCCTGCATAACTCTATTGTAGCGATTAAATGTCCCCCTGGCCAAGTGTTATGTGGAGACATTACTGAAGGATGCGCTACACTTTGTGATTGCATTGACGACTGTTCAGATGCGAAAGATGAGCTTGTTTGTGGTAAATTATTTAGAAATTGTATTTTACTGAGGGTATGTATGTTCCTTTAATGTCAAACCCCTCGCGGGGACTTAGACATGTTTTCCTGGGCAGGCTTAGCCGACCTAAGCGATTAACCAGTACTAAGCAACGTGTGTGAGGTGCCATGCTCAATGACACTACATACGTGGCCTGACCGAGTATCGAACCCGGGACCGTTCGATTCCAAATCCGACGCTCTACCACTGGACCACGGACGCCACTCTACCACTGGACCACGGACGCCACTCTACCACTGGATCACGGACGCCACTCTACCACTGGACCACGGACGCCACTCTACCACTGGAACACGGACGCCACTCTACCACTGGACCACGGACGCCACTCTACCACTGGACCACGGACGCCACGCTACCACTGGACCACGGACGCCCACTCTACCACTGGACCACGGACGCCACTCTACCACTGGACCACGGACGCCACTCTACCACTGGACCACGGACGCCACTCTACCACTGGACCACGGACGCCACTCTACCACTGGACCACGGACGCCACTCTACCACTGGACCACGGACGCCACTCTACCACTGGACCACGGACGCCACTCTACCACTGGACGCCACTCTACCACTGGACCACGGACGCCACTCTACCACTGGACCACGGACGCCACTCTACCACTGGACCACGGACGCCACGGTGTAGCCTACTATAATATTAATGCATCTTTTTCTCACCTATAGCCTAGACAGACATTTCGCGCCGTTTTGGGTGTGTGAGTTAAATCTAGTCGGGTAGACAAGGGAACTACTTTATGTTAATCAGTTATCATGAACAAGTCCGGTAGTTTCAGTTTATTTCCGCGTCCAAATTTAGACTTCAAAGAGAATGGAACAGTTCAACTACCAAATTTGAAAGCTTGTCACACTGAAAAGTTACAGTCTATCAACACAATATTGAAACAAATATGTTTTATCCATCTGTCAATGCTACAAATTGCACGTGAACAATATAAACAGGTGGATAAAATAATGCCATCCAGTCTCAGAGTGATTGACATTTAGCTCTTACTGGTGGTGGGAAATGGGCGTGAATGTTCAGTATTCGTATGCGTAATGCTTTGAACTCTGTTGAGTGTTTTTATTTCGAATATGTTTGGACGTGCGTTAATTTCACATTGATAACTTGCATGATCAGAAGCATAAGACAATGTTAATGGTTTAATTAAGTTAATCTGAACATGGTAATCCAAGTAAATGTTATAAAATACCCAATTATATTTCCGCAAAACAAAATTTCTAGTGGGGGACACCTGGGGGGCACATCTGTTCATGGGGGGCACAGGCCCCCCGTGCCCCCTATAGCTACGCCACTGGCATTGAGACGCAACTAGCAGACGTTGTATTGAAATATTCATGATGTGTTCCTAGTGAAGAATATGTTCATCTTCGTTGCTGTTGACAATTCAGACCTTTCGGAAGACACGCCAGAAGGAAAAAACACCATGCATGCTACCTCTATCAAAGAACCAATAAAACAAGCAACATGACCTGTACAACTCTGTGTAAACCAACAAAATCCAAGTCACTACAGCTATGTGAACGATTAGTAACAACACTTGTACCTGTCTGATGCCGTGATACAGCGCTTTCGGCAGAATGTTTTGAAAGTAAAGGAAACCTTAAAACTGCATAAGCCCTTTGATTTGATAAATGATATTGTCTTGGTGAACAACATAACCCAGTCAGTAATGCCAGACAAAGGGACGATGGTGATACTTCAGAGGGATGCTATTGGCCAGGACACTTTTAACAAATGTGTCCAACAAAGACAGAGAATTGAACATTTGGAGTCCAATGTAGGTCAATCTGCAAACATGGAAGAGCATAAGTGCAAAACTGTTGCATCAGTTGTTTCTCTCAATGATGGCAGAGAACTCTTTGCAAGGTTCTTAGTCGTTATAGTTGGCCGAGCTGGATCTGATGAATAGCATTGGTGAATATCAGCTTGCCGTGTTTCCCCGTTCTCTCTTTACACAAGATGGAAACCTCCGACAATGCACTGACAAGACCAAGTTGATGTCTGGAGGACCTACCAAAGCAGCAGCCAACTCTTGCCCCTATACAAGATAATCAGCGTCAGGAGCACCAGTCAGCTTATGGACCTCTACAAGTCCATCAGATTCAGAAATAGCTAAAAGAACAACAGCCAGCTCATACACATCAACTAGACTATCAATCGAACACCCCGCGAGTCACTATCATTGATGCGATGGTTGTTGTCCAGATTATAGGAAACCGACTTGAGTGAGAACCGGATCGGATGTGAACCGGATATGACCTGGCCAAACATTTCATGAAGGTTATTGAGAACCACACAACATACTTTGACGAAGTGCACGTCATATTTAACAGATTTGTCAGGAATTCCCTGAAAGTGCGGACACGAGAACTCCGACAGCAGGAAGCCAAAATGGTTTCTTACAACCTCTCTGATGATTGAGAAAGTACAGCTCAACAGCTTCTCAATAGCAACGAAAACAAAGACAAACTATCTAAAGTATCTGGCATCTTACATTTGGAGAGAAACACCGAATCAGAACAGACATATGTGACAACCACCAAGGACAAGTGCAAATCAAACACGTATGCTATTACATGCATGTGATGCTGCCCCAACGGAGTACATAGTCTATATGTATACAATCTCCAGATACTAAAGTACTCGTGTTAGCTCTATGGTGCTATACTTATCTCTGCATATCTTCATCACTAGTGGTCGGAACAGGAAGTAAACGGTGTGTGTGTGTGTGTGTGCGTGCGTGCGTGCGTGCGTGCGTGCGTGCGTGCGTGCGTGCGTGCGTGCGTGCGTGCGTGCGAAGGCAATATGCTGGTATTTATTCAGCAAACAGCATACTACTGATAAGAAGCTACTACCTATAAAGGCTGCACTAAACGAAATGATGAAATGAGCCAATTATGTTGCAATCACTTGGACGCAGCGTGGCATTGCTCTACCTACCACAGATCGCGACCAGACATTGCAAGGTTCGAGTAAGGCACACGTATACAGCCAGTGACGTCAGTCAACAAACCGGCTCCTCAAGCTGTGTTACAACTAGTAATGTGCACGCGCAAAGGTGACTGTTCTTCTACGAACTGCTCGTGCAGAAAATATAAGCGTCAGTGCACGGACATGTGCACAATGTGTGACACAATATGTATAAATAAGCACAATGAGGGATGTGATGCAGTGCCGGTCGATCTCCTCATGACGTGCACGTCGTGACCGGTGCACATCCCGCAGCAGCAGCGTAGGATACTGGGATCTTCTGGTCGTCGATCTTGCGAAGGGGGAATCTCCCCGGTATGTGGATCCACGGCTATGGCACATCAGGACAGATCTGCCGTCTCTTCTAGATAGTGTTTGAGGTGAACACTGGTACGTTCGATCTTTCTCCACCGGCGTTTAGAAGAGATGGCGGACCTGAGGGAGCGGCAACGGTCGTGGATCCACGCTCCCCCGATCTACATTGTAGTGACCGTAGACTCGCTTGCGACAATCGACGACCAGATGTCTAACTGTCAGATCCGTATAAATGCTGCTGCGGGGTGACCAACAGTGAGGAGGGTGGCCCTACAAAGGACCGTTACGAAAGAAGAAACACACAGGACTTATCACCCTGCGAGGAAAGAAGTTGCCTTCAACGAACGTCTACATAAGCATCTTAGATATACCAACACAAACAACTTAGAGAATACAGTCGCCCAAATGCATTTATGCGGTGGCGACTATAAACAAAACTACAACGACGACGTATGTGATGCAGTGGACATATATGTTGTCATTAGTGATGTTGACATATGAATGATATAAAGTGCTAAATTATAGAATTCACTAATTAGTTGACCAAAGATGATTGAGCTTATTTACCCTCGCCGCCGGCGAACCATGTGGGCGAGCGTTAATGATGCAGATTGATATAACATGCTACATTCTAGACCTCAATAATTAGTTGAGAAAGCAATAGTTATCACTTTAAACATGTAGAACGGTGAGTAGTCATGAGAAATATGTAATTGTTGATGAATCAAGTTGTCTTCTATTCTATAATAAAGCAGTTGACATTAAAATAACACTCTAAAATAATATGACATAAATCCAATATCAGCACTAATTATTGTTCATCCTCATAATTAGATGCATTTTCTTATTATTATCAGATTCTATATGCCACATGACCACGATAAAAGTGTTGTATATATTTACATCATATATATTTGTATATATGTATTTGACGATGTACCATGTACAAGTCTTAATAAAAGTTCTGTTCTGTTCTGTATTATCCATATGAAAAGTTAATAACAACACATTAGTTAATAGCTATCTTGAATTATAATATAATAATAATATAATAAATCATCCTACATTATAGTGCTGATAAATGAATTCCATAACCCACAAAACATGGTAATAGACACCAACATAATTATCCTATCTCAAACAGAAGTCGAGCTATCCCTGTTTAAAGTTAATCAAAAAGTGCCATTATGACGTCATACTAATTTGCATTTAAACACATAAATTATGGTCCAAAAAATTTGGAACCAACTTTTTTTTAAATAGTTTACCATCCATATAACATGATAAAACATGATCTATAATAAACATTCCAATTGCACGGAATGTCATAGGGCCCTGCACTATAATAGACAAGAAACACCGTTTGATGGGCCGAAGCCTCTAAATAACAAACTACCTGTCGTCAGTTCTGGACATTTCTAATTATAATTTCATATTAAGTGTTTCAAAATATATCGATATTTAACTGCAAAGTGGGAGAATATAACGCTCCGAAAACGCTGGAAATGATTTATATCTATGTGTACCAACTAATCGCAACGTTGTAGGCTATAATGTTCTGACGCAACGTCACAACCGTATTCTGAACTTCTATATCCCAAACAACCTGATTAACAATTTGCGCCAAATTGAAACTAGCAGCGTTATTTTATTCAAAAATATGATTAAATCCCAATATGGCAATGTAATAAATCCCAATATGGCAATGTAATAAATATTGGGATAAATCCCAATATGGCAATGTAATAAATATTGGGATAAATCCCAATATGGCAATGTAATAAATCCCAATATGGCAATGTAATAAATCCCAATATGGCAATGTAATAAATCCCAATATGGCAATGTAATAAATCCCAATATGGCAATGTAATAAATCCCAATATGGCAATGTAATAAATCCCAATATGGCAATGTAATAAATCCCAATATGGCAATGTAATAAATCCCAATATGGCAATGTAATAAATCCCAATATGGCAATGTAATAAATCCCAATATGGCAATGTAATAAATCCCAATATGGCAATGTAATAAATACCAATATGGCAATGTAATAAATCCCAATATGGCAATGTAATAAGTCCCAATATGGCAATGTAATAAATACCAATATGGCAATGTAATAAATCCCAATATGGCAATGTAATAAATACCAATATGGCAATGTAATAAATCCCAATATGGCAATGTAATAAATACCAATATGGCAATGTAATAAATCCCAATATGGCAATGTAATAAATACCAATATGGCAATGTAATAAATCCCAATATGGCAATGTAATAAATACCAATATGGCAATGTAATAAATACCAATATGGCAATGTAATAAATACCAATATGGCAATGTAATAAATACCAATATGGCAATGTAATAAATACCAATATGGCAATGTAATAAATACCAATATGGCAATGTAATAAATCCCAATATGGCAATGTAATAAATACCAATATGGCAATGTAATAAATACCAATATGGCAATGTAATAAATCCCAATATGGCAATGTAATAAATACCAATATGGCAATGTAATAAATACCAATATGGCAATGTAATAAATACCAATATGGCAATGTAATAAATACCAATATGGCAATGTAATAAATACCAATATGGCAATGTAATAAATCCCAATATGGCAATGTAATAAGTCCCAATATGGCAATGTAATAAATACCAATATGGCAATGTAATAAATCCCAATATGGCAATGTAATAAATACCAATATGGCAATGTAATAAATACCAATATGGCAATGTAATAAATCCCAATATGGCAATGTAATAAATACCAATATGGCAATGTAATAAATACCAATATGGCAATGTAATAAATCCCAATATGGCAATGTAATAAATACCAATATGGCAATGTAATAAATCCCAATATGGCAATGTAATAAATACCAATATGGCAATGTAATAAATCCCAATATGGCAATGTAATAAATACCAATATGGCAATGTAATAAATACCAATATGGCAATGTAATAAATACCAATATGGCAATGTAATAAATACCAATATGGCAATGTAATAAATACCAATATGGCAATGTAATAAATACCAATATGGCAATGTAATAAAAAGGATCTTACACTCGTGATTTCATATCATATTTTATTAAACGAGTTTTGGAATTTTGCTGTAAAGAGATATTTGATGAAACAAGTTTTGGAATTTCGCTATTTAGCGGGCAGTAAATCCTCCATTAACCCATTCAACCCCAAGTAACTGACATGGACTGGTGCATGCTATTTTTAGACCAATAAATTAATAAGAAAATTACATTTGGACCAGTTCATTTATCAAAATGGGTAATTTTATCTAAAAATTGTAATAATTATTACTGGCAAAAAAGTGCAGATCCTGATGAGACGGCTCGTTACGAGCCGGCTCATCTGGATCTACACTTTTCATAAGCCTATTTAGAGGCCTGTGGTGTTGAAAGGGTTAAGCTACAGAATAATCACTCATATTACTCATTAAGTTAAATCACAAATGAACTATTTTTACGTACTGGAACCCAGGCTAGCCTAAGATATGTGTAACTCAATATCAAATGTGCTAGAGGCTAGCCGTTGCTGTAGCAGATACAGACGGATCTGTAGTCCAGTGGTAATACGCTTGACTGGTAATCCAGGGATCGCAGGTTCGATCCCCCGTCTGATCCTAATAATATTAACAGTTTTTCAGATGGGACATTAAACCAAGTTCTCGTGTCGGTGCTTTACACCGTGCACGTAAAAGAACCAGAGGAGACTCTAGAATGGGTCTCTGTCTGTATCATGCACTATCCTCCAACATCTAAACTGACTAATCTCTTCAGGAGGCGTCGCTCATATGGGCAACCGGTAGCGACGATAAATAAACGTAACACCACTGTAGTAGATATGATAACCATCATATCCTACGTATATGTTATGTGTAGCCTACTAACCTGGGAACAGGCGTCGATATATTTTGCCTGGTCAGTCAAATAAATATTTTTTAACACCGAGACTATTAATTGGGCCGTATTGAGTTTCTGATCATATCAAAGTCATTTTGCCAGAAGTTAAAAAGTGAAAAATCGACAGACTGGCACCCAGGCTAGTAGCCTACCTGTATTTATCTCTTTGTAATCTGTATTTTGTAGCAGACGACAATTCATTAAATGTGTATTGTTGTAAGTACATGTATTGTAACTGAACATTCTTGAAATATGACATGGAACTTCCTTAGAAAGTTGCGACACTTTTCTAATGAAATTGCATAACTTAGTTGACTGTTTTATTAGCGTACAAAGAGTTAATGAAACGGCGAAAACAAATGTGTGTATAATTATAGAGTGCAAGAACGGCTTTAGCAGTACCGAATGGATCCAGCTGGACTCTTATTCATTTGGTGCCCCCAACACTGGAGGCAGTGGACAATCGTCGAAAAACCAATGTGTGGCAGATTGCAATTTAGATAGCACATGCAATAGTATTGTTTTTGGATCTGTTAGCCTAGACTGTAGTCTATATAATATTACAGCGTATAATAGCCCGTCTGAAATTATTTCTGGGAGCGGAGATGCGTCTTACTACCAACGCCGCTGTAGCGAATGTGGCTCGGTCAATTTTTGAAATAAATAGGCATGTGTGATATAATATGGGAAGAGCTTAACCCATTCAACCCCAAGTAACTGACATGGACTGGTGCATCATATTTTTAGACCAATACATTAATAAGAAAATTACATTTGGACCAGTTCATTTATCAAAATGGGTAATTTTTCTCTAAAAATAGTAATATTACTGGCAAAAAGTGCAGATCCTGATGAGACGGCTCATCACGAGCCGGCTCATCTGGATCTACACTTTTTGTACGCCTATTTAGAGGTCTGTGGTGTTGAAAGGGTTAATGTAATGTTGTTAGAACGTGTTGCCCAACCCATTTGATTATGCTATATGCATATAACTCAAAACCTGCCACCATCCGCCAATCTCCAACTTTATCCTCCTAAGCCAACTACTTGAAGTTTTTAGGAAATCTTTTTTATATTCAGAGTCACACATGTGGAATTCCCTCCCTTATCACATCAAAACAGCACATTCTGTTCCACATTTCAAAGCGTTATATATCAGGTGGTGCAAAGAACAGACCAATAACCTAATAAACTGATAATATATAATTATACATGAATGTAAGTATTAGTTCTTGCAGCTTATATCTTATTTCCTATGAAATATTTTTTCTGGTTACTATTTACGTGGTAGATTGACTTAATTGTTCAAACGAGTTCTCTCGTTAAATATAGTCTTTATTATTATTATTATTATTATTATTATATATAGGCAATAAAATGGTTAAACTAAATAATATGTTGTGTGTTGTCAGTTACATATACACCGTTTTGTGTTATATGTATTATGATATATGATATAATGACAATGCTGGAGACTCTGTGGCGGGTTTGCTAATGCCGTTGACGTAAAATAATGTGTCCGCCATCGATATAGGCTCGAATTTACTGGTGGTAACGAATTAGTTCATGTGCGGAAGCTACCAAGCCGAGTTGCGGTATGTCGGTGGTTCTACCCGGGCTGCTCGTCCGTGCACGACAACCGTGCCTCAAATACTGCTCGGAGTGGCCCACTGAGTCGGATCTGTAGTCCAGTGGTAACACACTGGACTGGTAATCCAGGGATGGTACGTAGGTTCGATTCCCCACCTGACCCTAATAAAATAAAGTCTTTCAGATGGGACTTTAAACCGAGGTCTCGTATCGGTGCTTTACACCGTGCATGTTAATGAACCAGAGGAGACTCTGGAATGGGTCTCTGTCTGTATCATGCACTATCCTCCAAAATCTAAAATAACTAATCTCTTCAGGAGGTGTCGCTCATATGGGTAACTGGTAGCGACGATAAATAAACGCACGCACGTACACGCACATGCACGCACGCACGCACGCTCGCACGCACGCACGCACGCACGCACGCACACACACACACACACACATACACACACTGAGTCTTTCTCTCGCCATATGGGGTAAGCTGTGGTTGTTGCGACTTTAATAAAGCAAGTGGAAGTCGTGATAGCGCAGTGGATGCGCGTTCGCTTCAGGTGCGAAAGGTCCGGAGTTCGAGCCCCACTGGAGCCGTTACGATTGTGCCCTTAGGCAAGGCATTTAAATTCCACGTTGCCTCTTCTCTCTCCCTCGTGGCGATGGATTCCATCAGGAATGAGGTCTCGAGAGTGATTTATATAAGTTGAAATAACTTGTTTCGCAATCGAGCTAAAATAAATTTGTATAAACTAATAAAGCAAGCAGTTGATTAACACCAGTTTATATTCTATTAAGTGACGTTTCAACTAAAATATGTTGCTGTTGTGATGGGTAAGCTATTTAACTGGGTAAAATTAATAAAATAGAAAATAGTCACCAGTGTAATGTTGTAGTGCAATGTCTGGAGATGATATTATACCTTTAATCGTCCGGTTTTAATGCCGTTATCACAGCTGAAACGGCACGGTTTATTGCGAAACAAGGAGTTTCGTAATATTCTCTCATATATATTTACTTCGATGCTGATCATAACATGTAACGTTATGCACGACTACGGGAATGTTTAAAGCGACACTACATCAGTAAAAACACAACTTTCTGCAGAATGTAATTTACTATAATATGGTATACTTTCTTTCCAAATACTTGCCTCTGAGTATTTTAACTACTAAGCAAACGTTGTATACGCGGTTTGTTGACATAGCAAAAAAATGTAAATAGGGTCGACATCCATGCGTAATACAAGGCGCGTATCTTGAGTAACAAGATTTATGATACAAAATTACCGTTATATTTCACATGTGTGCCTATGCATATTTATTTGTAGACTAATCTTAGTTAAATTATCTCTAAACGCCAATATCACGAGTTTAGTATTGACTCCAATTACAAACAAACGTCAATTTAGGAGTGTGGATGACCGTTATATGAAATCCTACATGTTTATTGATTCAATGTTAGTGGAAGAATTTGCAGTAGCAATGCATTTATACGTGAAAAATGGAATTTGTTTGGGCTTTTTGTGATGTAATGTCGCTTTAAGGAACTTCCCTACAAAATTTCATCTTTGTGCATATCTTCACAAAAAAAGTTATCGGCTGTCAAATTTTCATTTTATGTGGTAAACATTTTATTTCAAAACAATTAAATTTATTATGTTTATTTTTGACACTAGTGTAGGAATTTTCATAAAGAAAGCACACTTTTCTGTGGAAAGAACATGTAGAAGAACAGCTAAGTTATCATTTCTGCTTATCTATACTCATAATTATGGCAATATTTGTTATTTACCTGTGTATCCCCCTCCTATATCCCCCTCATGTATCCCCCTCCGGAGGAAGACCCCTGGGTTGCCCATTCGATCATTGTTTCTGGAACGGACGGACACCCCTGGTAGAACCACCGTTCTCCAGCAATGTATTTGTGGTCATTTGATTTGGAGGAAACCGCAGTACCCAGAGACACCCCACATGTCCGATATTGCGACCACCGTACCATCTCACATATTTCCCGGTCCGAGGATCGAACCCGTGTATGCATTGGTGCGAAGCGAGCGTGCTAGCTGTGCTCATCGGACAGCCTATAGTAATCTATACAAATGTTGTTCTGTGCATAGCATGATCAGACTGCGTTATAGGGTGATGTATGTTTTGTAACTTAAGAACAATCGAAAATGAGTATCACTTTCTCTTAATATGCACAGTGTACACCGATATACGAAAAAAAATACATAAAGCCGTATTATTGCAGTTGGCCAACTTTAAATAAATTTGATAAACTTATGATGTCAAGAAATAAAAAGGAAATCTCAAACTTATCAAAATACATATATTTTGCCAGTAAAGTCCGAAAAGAGTTAGATCAAATCAATAATATTCCTTGAACTATAATACTAATGAATACTAAAACAAACTAAGCTTCTCTTTAAGATAATTATGATAATCTTCACTGTGGACTCATGTTTCATGTTGTCATTACATTACAAGTTATATTTATATACCTATTTATAATAGACTAGAAGCACTGTAATTTTGCTTAATGTTGAATAAATATTGTTGTTGTTGTTGTTGTTGTTGTATGTTATAGGGACATGTATGTTATAGGGTGATGTATGTTATAGGGACATGTATGTTATAGGCAGATGTATGTAATAGGGACATGTATGTTATAGGCAGATGTATGTTATAGGGACATGTGTGTTATAGGCAGATGTATGTTATAGGGAGATGTATGTTATAGGAACATGTATGTTATAGGCAGATGTATGTTATAGGGAGATGTATGTCATAGGGACATGTATGTTATAGGGTGATGTATGTTATATGGACATGTATGTTATAGGGTGATGTATGTTATAGGGACATGTATGTTATAGGGTGATGTATGTTATAGGGACATGTATGTTATAGGCATATGTATGTTATAGGGACATGTATGTTATAGGCAGATGTATGTTATAGGGGCATGTATGTTATAGGGTAATGTATGTTATAGGGACATGTATGTTATAGGGAGATGTATGTTAGGGATATGTATGTTATAGGGAGGTGTATGTTATAGGGAGATGTATGTTATAGAGACATGTATGTTATAGGGACATGTATGTTATAGGGACATGTATGTTATAGGGACATGTATGTTATAGGGACATGTATGTTATAGGCAGATGAATGTTATAGGGACATATATGTTATAGGGTGATGTATGTTATAGGGACATGTATGTTATAGGGACATGTATGTTATAGGGGCATGTATGTTATAGGGACATGTATGTTATAGGGACATGTATGTTATAGGGACATGTATGTTATAGGCAGATGTATGTTATAGGGACATATATGTTATAGGCAGATGTATGTTATAGGGACATGTATGTTATAGGGTGATGTATGTTATAGGGACATGTATGTTATAGGGTGATGTATGTTATAGGCAGATGTATGTTATAGGGACATGTATGTTATAGGGTGATGTATGTTATAGGGACATGTATGTTATAGGGACATGTATGTTATAGGGACATGTATGTTATAGGGACATGTATGTTATAGGGTGATGTATGTTATAGGGACATGTATGTTATAGGGTGATGTATGTTATAGGGACATGTATGTTATAGGCAGATGCATGTTATAGGGACATGTATGTTATAGGGTGATGTATGTTATAGGGACATGTATGTTATAGGGTGATGTATGTTATAGGAACATGTATGTTATAGAGACATGTATGTTATAGGCAGATGTATGTTATAGGGAGATGTATGTTATAGGCAGATGTATGTTATAGGGACATGTATGTTATAGGGTGATGTATGTTATAGGGACATGTATGTTATAGGCAGATGTATGTTATAGGGAGATGTATGTTATAGGCAGATGTATGTTATAGGGACATGTATGTTATAGGCAGATGTATGTTATAGGGAGATGTATGTTATAGGCAGATGTATGTTATAGGGACATGTATGTTATAGGCAGATGTATGTTATAGAGACATGTATGTTATAGGGACATGTATGTTATAGGGACATGTATGTTATAGGCAAATGTATGTTATAGGGAGATGCATGTTATATTTACTAGCTACTGTTAATTGTAAATGCAAGCTGGCGTCAAATAAAGCTACGACGTTACAAAATGGTATATTGTAGTGGAGAGAGCACAGACAGATACGTAGTCCAGTGGTTAACACGATGGACTGGGAATCCAGGTGTCGCAGGTTCGATCACCCGTCTTACTCTAATAAAAGGAGATTCTGGAATGGGTCTCTGTCTGTATCATTGCATTTTCCTCCACAAATCTAAAATGACTAATCTCTTCAGGAGGCGACGCTTATATATGGACAACCGGTAGCGACGATAAATAAACGTAAAACACACACAAGTCAAACCAACAGCTTAAGACAGTTTGCGAATCTCTAACTGTGATTGGTGGATAAAGAACCTGGGTGTCCATCCCAGCAGTAGTAGAGGTTCAGGCGGGTACCTTGGTAGACCCATCGACTGTCCGCAAGCCAGCTGTCATTTTAGATTGTGGAGGATAGTGCAATGATACAGAAAGATACCCATTACAGAGTCTCCTCTGGTTCTTTTACGTGCACGGTGTAAAGTACCGACACGAGACCTCGGTTTAACTTCCCATCTGAAAGACTGTTAATTTTCTTAGGGTCAGATGGGGGATCGAACCTGTGATACCTGGATTACCAGTCCAGCGTGTTAACCACTGGACTACAGCGTGTTAACCACTGGACTACAGCATGTTAACCACTGGAATACGACTACAGTGTGTTAACCACTGGACTACGACTACAGCGTGTTAACCCCTGGACTACAGGGTGTTAACCACTGGACTACAGCGTGCTAACCACGTCTGTTGTTATCTATGATTGCCATATTGCTCCTAAATAGAGAGGCAGTGGCTAATTTCAAGCTGCGTCTTTATCAGGATAGATATCGTCGTCATCTTTAAGGAAAGATCTGTTCTCATCAACGAGCCTGAATTATAGTGGTACGGTGGCTGTCGTCTTGTCTGGTCTTGTCTGGTGATTGTCTTGCTTCATTGTTTGTAGTTTCAACCTGCCGAACAACAATACTGAACTAATGTACATAGTTTTGGCTGAACCCATTCAACACCAAGTAACTGACATGGACTGGCTATTTAGAGGTATGTAGTGTTGAAAGGGGTAAAGAGTGGATACTAATGATAAGTTGAAAATATAGAATAATGTATGAAATGATATGTACTAATATATGATATGTACTAATATATGATATGTACTAATATATGATATGTACTAATATATCATATGTACTAATATATCATATGTACTAATATATCATATGTACTAATATATCATATGCATACAGTGTGTAGTAGAATAACTACCTCTCAAAAACAGATATCTCCCTCCTCATCTCCCTATAACAGATACAACCATATAACACACATCACCCTATAACATGCATGACTCTATAACATACATCACACTATAACATACATCACTCTATAACACACATCACTCTATAACACACATCTCCCTATGACAGATATCTCCCTATAACATACATCACTCTATAACATACATCACCCTATAACATACATCACTCTATAACATACATCACTCTATAACAGACATCTCCCTATAACATACATCACTCTATAACATAAATCACCCTATAACATACACCACCCTATGACATACATCACCCTATAACATACATCACTCTATCACATACATCTCCCTATAACATACATCACCCTATAACATACATCACCCTATAACATACATCACCCTATAACATACATCACCCTATAACATACATCTCCCTATAACATACATCACTCTATAACATACATCTCCCTATAACATACATCACCCTATAACATACATCACCCTATAACATACATCACCCTATAACATACATCACCCTATAACATACATGAATCTATAACATAAATCAATCTATAACATACATCACCCTATAACACACATCTCCCTATGACATATATCTCCCTATAACATACATCACTCTATAACATACATCTCCCTATAACATACATCACTCTATAACATACATCTCCCTATTTATAATAACAGATATCTCCCTATAACATAAATCAATCTAGAACATACATCACCCTATAACACACATCTCCCTATAACATACACCACCCTATAACATACATCACTCTATAACATACATCTCCCTATAACATACATCACCCTATAACATACATTACGCTATAACATACATCTCCCTATAACATACACCACCCTATAACATACATCACTCTATAACATACATCTCCCTATAACATACATCACCCTATAACATACATCACCCTATAACATACATCACCCTATAACACACATCACCCTATAACATACATCACCCTATAACATACATCTCCCTATAACATACATCTCCCTATAACATACATCTCCGTATAACATACATCACCCTATAACATACATCTCCCTATAACAGATATCTCCCTATAACATACATCACTCTATAACATACATCTCCCTATAACATACATCACTCTATAACATACATCACTCTATAACACACATCACCCTATAACATACATCTCCCTATAACATACATGTCCCTATAACATACATCTCCCTATAACATACATCACTCTATAACATACATCACTCTATAACACAAATCAGCCTATAACATACATCTCCCTATAACATACATCTCCCTATAACAGACATCATACTATAACATACATCTCCCTATAACATACATCACACTATAACATACATCTCCCTATAACATACATCTCCCTATAACATACATCACCCTATAACATACATATCCCTATAACATACATCACCCTATAACAGACATATCCCTATAACAGACATATCCCTATAACAGACATCACACTATAACATACATCTCCCTATAACATACATCTCCCTATAACATACCTCTCCCTATAACATACATCTCCCTATAACAGACATCACACTATAACATACATCTCCCTATAACATACATCTCCCTATAACATACATCACACTATAACATACATCTCCCTATAACATACATCTCCCTATAACATACATCACCCTAAACATACATATCCCTATAACAACACACCAAACAACACCCAAACAACACCCAACAACACACACTATAACATACATCTCCCTATAACATACATCTCCCTATAACATACATCACTCTATAACATACATCACCCTATAACATACATCTCCCTATAACATACATCACACTATAACATACATCTCCCTATAACATACATCACCCTATAACATACATCACCCTATAACATACATCACCCTATAACATACATCTCCCTATAACATACATCACTCTATAACATATATCATTCTATAACATACATCACTCTATAACATACATCACTCTATAACATACATCACTCTATAACACACATCACCCTATAACTTACATCTCCCTATAACATACATCTCCCTATAACATACATCACTCTATAACAGACATCTCCCTATAACATACATCAATCTATAACATACATCACTCTATAACATACATCACACTATAACATACATCTCCCTATAACACACATCACCCAATAACATACATCTCCCTATAACAGATATCACCCTATAACATACATCACCCTATAACATACATCTCCCTATAACATACATCACTCTATAAAATACATCACCCTATAACAGATATCTCGCTATAACATACACCTCCCTATAACATACATCACCTTATAACATACATCATTCTATAACATACATCTCCCTATAACATACATGTCCCTATAACATACATCACCCTATAACATATATCTCCCTATAACATACATCACCCTATAACATACATCACCCTATAACATACATCTCCCTATAACATACATGTCCCTATAACATACATCACCCTATAACATATATCTCCCTATAACAGACATCTCCCTATAACATACATCACTCTATAACATACATCACTCTATAACATACTTCATTCTATAACATACATCACTCTATAACATACATCACTCTATAACATACATCACTATATAACATACATCACCCTATAACATACATCACTCTATAGCATACATCTCCCTATAACATACATCTTCCTATAACAAACATCACCCTATAACATACATCACTATATAACATACATCACTCTATAACATACATCACTATATAACATACATCTCCCTATAACATATATTTCCCTATAACACCCATCACCCTATAACATACATCTCCCTATAACAGACATCTCCCTATAACATACATCACTCTATAACATACACCACTCTATAACATACATCACACTATAACATACATCACCCTATAACATATATCTCCCTATGACATACATCACTCTATAACACACATCACCCTATAACAGATATCTCCCTATAACATACACCTCCCTATAACATACATCACCCTATAACATACATCATTCTATAACATGCATCTCCCTATAACATACATGTCCCTATAACATACATCTCCCTATAACATACATAACTCTATAACATTCATCACCCTATAACACATATCACCCTATAACATACATCTCCCTATAACAGACAACACCCTATAACATACATCTCCCTATAACATACATCACTCTATAACATACATCATCCTATAACAGATATCTCCCTATAACATACATCTCCCTATAACACATATCACCCTATAACATACATCTCCCTATAACAGACATCACCCTATAACATACATCTCCCTATAACATACATCACTCTATAACATACATCATCCTATAACATATATCTCCCTATAACATACATCACTCTATAACATAAATCACCCTATAACATACATCACTCTATAACATACATCTCCCTATAACATACATCACTCTATAACATACATCTCCCTATAACATACATCACTCTATAACATACATCATCCTATAACATATATCTCCCTATAACATAAATAACTCTATAACATAAATCACCCTATAACATACATCACTCTATAACATACATCTCCCTATAACATACATCACTCTATAACATACATCTCCCTATAACATACATCTCCCTTTAACATACATCACCCTATAACATACATCACTCTATAACATACATCACTCTATAACATACATCACTATATAACATACATCTCCCTATAACATACATTTCCCTATAACACCCATCACCCTATAACATACATCTCCCTATAACATACACCTCCCTATAACATACATCACCCTATAACATACATGATTCTATAACATGCATCTCCCTATAACATACATGTCCCTATAACATACATCTCCCTATAACATACATCACTCTATAACATACATCACCCTATAACAGATATCTCCCTATAACATACATCACCCTATAACATACATCTCCCTATAACACATATCACCCTATAACATACATCTCCCTATAACAGACATCACCCTATAACATACATCTCCCTATAACATACATCACTCTATAACATACATCATCCTATAACATATATGTCCCTATAACATACATCACTCTATAACATAAATCACCCTATAACATACATCACTCTATAACATACATCTCCCTATAACATACATCACTCTATAACATACATCTCCCTATAACATACATCACTCTATAACATACATCATCCTATAACATATATCTCCCTATAACATAAATCACTCTATAACATACATCACTCTATAACATACATCACCCTATAACAGATATCTCCCTATAACATACATCTCCCTATAACATACATCTCCCTATAACATACATCACCCTATAGCATACATCTCCCTATGACATACATCACCCTATAACATATATCTCCCTATAACAGACATCTCCCTATAACATACATCACTCTATAACATACATCACTCTATAACATACATCACTCTATAACATACATCACTCTATAACATACATCACTCTATAACATACATCACTCTATAACATACATCACCCTATAACATACATCGCTCTATAACATACATCTCCCTATAACATACATCTCCCTATAACATACATCACCCTATAACATACATCACTCTATAACATACATCACTCTATAATATACATCACTATATAACATACATCTCCCTATAACATACATTTCCCTATAACACATATCACCCTATAACATACATCTCCCTATAACAGACATCTCCCTATAACATACATCACTCTATAACATACACCACTCTATAACAGACATCACCCTATAACATACATCACCCTAAAACATACATCTCCCTATAACATACATCACTCTATAACATACATCACCCTATAACATATATCTCCCTATGACATACATCACTCTATAACATACATCTCCCTATAACATACATCACTCTATAACATACACCACTCTATAACAGACATCACCCTATAACATACATCACCCTATAACAGATATCTCCCTATAACATACACCTCCCTATAACATACATCACCCTATAACATACATCATTCTATAACATGCATCTCCCTATAACATACATGTCCCTATAACATACATCTCCCTATAACATACATAACTCTATAACATACATCACCCTATAACAGATATCTCCCTATACCATACATCTCCCTATAACATACATCACCCTATAACATACATCACCCTATAACATACATCACCCTATAACATACATTCCCCTATAACATACATCTCCCTATAACACATATCACCCTATAACATACATCTCCCTATAACAGACATCACCCTATAACATACATCATTCTATAACATGCATCTCCCTATAACATACATGTCCCTATAACACACATCACCCTATAACATACATCACTCTATAACAGACATCTCCCTATAACATACGTCACTCTATTACATACATCACTCTATAACATACAACACTCTATAACAGACATCTCCCTATAACATACATCTCCCTATAACATACATCACTCTATAACATACATCATCCTATAACATACATCACTCTATAACAGACATCTCCCTATAACATACGTCACTCTATAACATACATCACTCTATGACATACAACACTCTATAACAGACATCTCCCTATAACATACATCTCCCTATAACATACATCACTCTATAACATACATCACCCTATAATATACATCACTCTATAACATACATCTCCCTATAACACACATCACCCTATTACATACATCTCCCTATAACAGACATCTCCCTATAACATACATCACTCTATAACATACATCACTCTATAACATACATCAACCTATAACATACATCTCCCTATAACATACATCTCCCTATAACATACATCACTCTATAACATACATCACTCTATAACACACATATCCCTATAACATATATCCCCCTATAACACACATCTCCCTATAACATACATCATTTTATAACATACATCTCCCTATAACATACATCACTCTATAACATACATCACCCTATAACATACATCACTCTATAACATACATCTCCCTATAACACACATCACCCTATTACATACATCTCCCTATAACAGACATCTCCCTATAACATACATCACTCTATAACATACATCACTCTATAACATACATCAACCTATAACATACATCTCCCTATAACATACATCTCCCTATAACATACAGCACTCTATAACATACATCACCCTATAACATACATCACCCTATAACAGATATCTCCCTATAACATACATCTCCCTATAACATACCTCACTCTATAACATACATCACCCTATAACAGATATCTCCCTATAACATACATCACCCTATAACATACATCATTCTATAACATACATCTCCCTATAACATACATGTCCCTATAACATACATCTCCCTATAACATACATGTCCCTATAACATACATCACTCTATAACATACATCACCCTATAACATACATCTCCCTATAACATACATCACCCTATAACATACATCACTCTATAACATACATCACCCTATAACATACATCTCCCTATAACATACATCTCCCTATAACATACATCTCCCTATAACATACATCTCCCTATAACATACATCACCCTATAACATACATCTCCCTATAACATACATCACCCTATAACATACATCACCCTATAACATACATCACTCTATAACATACATCTCCCTATAACATACATCTCCCTATAACATACATCTCCCTATAACATACATCACTCTATAACATACATCACTCTATAACATACATCTCCCTATAACATACATCACCCTATAACATACATCTCCCTATAACATACATCATTTTATAACATACATCTCCCTATAACATACATCACTCTTTGACATACATCTCCCTATAACATACATCTCCCTATAACATACATCTCCCTATAATATACATCACCCTATAACATACATCTCCCTATAACATACACCACCCTATAACATATATCTCCCTATAACATACATCTCCCTATAACATACATCTCCCTATAACATACATTTCCCTATAACATGCATCTCCCTATAACATACACCACACTATAACATACATCTCCCTATAACATACATCTCCCTATAACATACACCACACAATAACATACACCACACTATAACATACATCTCCCTATAACATACATCTCCCTGTAACATGCATCTCCCTATAACATGCATCTCCCTATAACATATATCTCCCTATAACAGACATCTCCCTATAACATATATCTGCCTATAACAGACATCACCCTATAACATACATCTCCCTATAACATATATCTCCCTATAACAGACATCACCATATAACATGCATCTCCCTATAACAGAGAGTGTGTCTATATCACTCAGTGTACAACACAGACGCTGTAGCCCAGTTCATAGATCGCCACCCTTACGTAAAACAAAGATGGTTGTTGGAGATCAGCTCCAGAGAGTATCAGATCCTCCAAAATCTCAATGTTCTTGCTTAATGTGATTATCTTATAAGCTAAAAGTGTTTGAAAAACGTATACCTCATCTACTGGTGTCTTCCCCAAATATTTCGCTTCAACAATTAGTGACAGGACACTGGCTACAGACCCGAGCAGTAGTACAATGAAGGCAATAGAGACGTCGCAGAAATCAAGTGCCCGAAACTGAGCGGAACTCGATCGTCCTGCAGTGATGAAATCATTTTCAGACACACTGTCGCACTTGCTGGATATCTTCCACCATTTGGTCATAATTGCGTACAATGTGCCATCCTCTCTTAGCCTTCTAAGGGACATTGAAATATTTGAACACAGTTCTTCACCAGTAATATCCAGAGCGCAAGCTATGCCGTAATTTATCTCAAACAATTGTTCCCGCAGTAGCATTAAATCACAGTTCTCATTCACTATCCTATCACCTTGGAAACCATTAACAATTGCTGCGAACTCGTTGTCCTGATCTAAAATTCTGCTAATTGCTTCCTTCAGATTTGAATAGTGGGAATATCTGGAATTTATATGTCTGTTCATTGTCCGTTGCACATTGTCGTTTGGATTCAGAATCATTCCAAACCAGCCGCCATACTGGGTGTCAGACTGTGCCGCCAGTTCAGCAAAACTTTTGAATGGTATAGTTGCTTTCGAAGAGGACGTGGATAACAGGTAACCAGTCAAACATGAAACGTACGCGAACAAAATCACAACAGTGAACATCCACCAACACACTGTTATGATACGACTTGGAACTGACGCTGGTAAATCTCGACCACCTAAAAACACAATCATATAATATAATAGTATTTGTACCTGTTTGATGTTTGACTGTTCATGCAGTTACGGTTAATCTGCAGTATTTGCGTGTATTTATTGACACAGCCATCCATGTGCTATACCATTCATTCCTATGCTAACAATACAACTACCAAGACTACGGATCTGTAGTCCAGTGGTAACACGCTGGACTGGTAATCCAGGGATCGTAGGTTCGATCCCCCTGTCTGACCCTAATAAAATTAACAGTCTTTCAGATGGGACTTTAAACCGAGGTATCGTGTCGGTGCTGTACACCGTGCACGTAAAAGAACCAGAGGAGATTCTAGAATGGGTCTCTGTCTGTAAAATTGCACTATCCTCCAAAATCTAAAATGACTAATCTCTTCAGGAGGCGTCGCTCATATGGGCAACCGGTAGCGACGACAAATGAACGTAAAACACACACAGACTACGGGGCCGAGTAATTAAGATCATTGACTTCAAATTACTTGCCCCTCGCCGCTGCAGGTTCGAATCCCACTGGGGTGTCGAATTATTTCAAGTGAGGCTTGATGGTGGTTTTACGTTTATTTATTGTCGCTACCGGTTGCCCATATGAGCGACAAATAAACGTAAAACACACACAAGTCAAACCAACAGCTTAAGACAGTTTGCGAATCTCTAACTGTTATTGGTGGATGAAGAACCTGGGTGCCCATCCCAGCAGTATTAGAGGTTCAGGCGGGTACCTTGGTAGACCCATCGGTTGTCCGCAAGCCAGCCGGATGGCTTCATCACATGGAATAATTCGACACAATTCATAAAATACGGTATGAAATCACCACGCGTGTAAAATCCTTTTTTCCATTGAACGTGTACTAGATATACCATTTGGTTTAAAACATATGTATTCATTCATAATGCACTGCATATTTATTGTATACAGAATGAAAATGGATTTAATCGAAAACTTAAAGCTTATTGAGATTATCTCCATAATAGACCATTTCAAACATGATTCTCAGAATGCTATCTATATGGCTGCTTATTTGGTATAGGTGACAAGTCATATACCTCGGAGTAGAAACACGGAGAGAACGAATTGGAAGCATCCAACCATACTCATTCTGTCACGAGTTGCGCCCCTTCCCTTTCCAGGACTCACTCGTAGCGTCCCGTACAATACAGCAGTCGTAAACAGTAGCGCACCCACACTACACACCCACAGTGTTGGCGAGAATGGTGCCAGTACCAGGAACACACCTCGACCATTCGTCTCTGGCTTCTTTAGTAAAATCTGTGCCCCTGTTGTGGCAAAAGGGCTCGAGAACGCGACCACCGTGGACCTTTCGTCTGATATAGTTAGATCTGCGACTCCCAGGTCTGCTTGCTGAAAGCAGTGTACAATATAGCTTAGAAATGATGGTTTCTATTGTCGGTATTTCACTTGTGTTAAATCAGTATAAATAGTGATGATAAATAGCATGTTCTTTTTTTTCTTCATATACGTATAAGCACACAGAACAAACATACATTTACTATAATACATGTATAAGCACACACAACAAACATACATTTACTATACATACATTGGGGTGTATACATAATTAATTAAGAAATAATAAGTATCAACCGTGTATACGAACGCCTGAGTGATATATTTCTACGAATAAGAACGACAAACGAGGGTTATTCTGCGATATACCACGCTTGATACTTATTATTTCGATTCTAACACGACTTACTTCTAATAATATTAGACGAGTATTTTCTTCAAACGCCGTGGTACTCCGCTGCATTTGGCTTTCGAAATGTCCTCCCGCGTAAGGGGTGATGACGTTATTTTTTATGGAAAATATCAATCTAGTGCATAAATGAACAAAAGTTGTAACTGATCAATAATTTTATTTATGTTGTCAAATAAAACAGTACAGAATAGTAACTGAAACGTTACTTAACAGAAAATCAAGACGGACAAGAGATTATCTGATTCCTAAAATAGCTCACTTCCGCGAATTCCCACGGTAGTATATACAAACATCACATGACTTTCATTCATAAAACTGTACACGCATTGTATAAATGGAATAGCCAAAACACGGTGCGCGCGCAGCATAGTTCAAGGTAGGTATATGGCAGAATATCCCGAGGTATGTATGTTATTAGCTGGGTCGTGTTAGAATTAATAATACATTGTATGTGTTCTTACATAAATATCATTTAGTTTGTTATCACGTTACAAATATTTAGTTAGCCAAGTGTGTTATTGAATTCCTCAAGAGGGGAGCCTTCGGAGGACTGAGACTAATGCTGACAGAACTTGTTCAACTATCGTTGCCTTTATTTCCTAATACAATATATATATTAGATAATTATGTTTTATTTTTACATATGCATAGATCAACTATTCTATGATATGCAAAATACGCTTAGCAACACCTGAGCTATTAACTGACAAAATATAATATAGATAATTGTGGGGCAAAACGTAAATCAGATGCTAAATATAATTACATGTGAACATTTAACAATAATTTAATTTAAATTACCATCTAACGACAGCTAAATGACGTCAAATAGCATAGGGATGGCGTACCAAATGCCACAGGAACAGTCAGTATCTGGTATGACGTCACTCAGCATAGGGATGGCGTACCAAATGCCACAGGAACAGTCAATATCTGGTATGACGTCAAACAGCATAGGGATGGCGTACCAAATGCCATAGGAACAGTCAGTATCTGGTATGTAGATCGTTTTGTTCAATCACGGCAACACATCGTCATCACATACTTACACAATTAGTTTGTTGACACTATAGCCACATGTACCGTTACGCCCGTTCCACGTACAATGCCCTCTCCAAATCGCTGAGGTTATGGACGTCATCTCTCCCACGTACATTGCGTCACAGAATGTCCACATGTGTTCTATTGTGGAGAGATTGGGGGATTTCACGGGCCGATTTCATTTGCTCCAAATCGCTGAGGTTATGGACGTCATCTCTCCCACGTACATTGCGTCACAGAATGTCCACATGTGTTCTATTGTGGAGAGATTGGGGGATTTCACGGGCCGATTTCATTTGCTCCAAATCGCTGAGGTTATGGACGTCATCTCTCCCACGTACATTGCGTCACAGAATGTCCACATTGTTCTATTGTGGAGAGATTGGGGGATTTCACGGCCGATTTCATTGCTCCAAATCGCTGAGGTTATGGACGTCATCTCTCCACGTACATTGCGTCACAAATGTCCACATGTGTTCTATTGTGGAGAGATTGGGGGATTTCACGGGCCGATTTCATTTGCTCCAAATCGCTGAGGTTATGGACGTCATTTCTCCCACGTACATTGCGTCACAGAATGTCCACATGTGTTCTATTGTGGAGAGATTGGGGGATTTCACGGGCCGATTTCATTTGCTCCAAATCGCTGAGGTTATGGACGTCATTTCTCCCCGTACATTGCGTCACAGAATGTCCACATGTGTTCTATTGTGGAGAGATTGGGGGATTTCACGGGCCGATTTCATTTGCTCCAAATCGCTGAGGTTATGGACGTCATTCCCACGTACATTGCCACAACCACACAGAGATTGGGGATTTCACGGGCCGATTTCATTTGCTCCAAATCGCTGAGGTATGGACGTCATCTCTCCCACGTACATTGCGTCACAGAATGTCCACATGTGTTCTATTGTGGAGAGATTGGGGGATTTCACGGGCCGATTTCATTTGCTCCAAATCGCTGAGGTTATGGACGTCATCTCTCCCACGTACATTGCGTCACATAATGTCCACATGTGTTCTATTGTGGAGAGATTGGGGGATTTCACGGGCCGATTTCATTTGCTCCAAATCGCTGAGGTTATGGACGTCATCTCTCCCACGTACATTGCGTCACAGAATGTCCACATGTGTTCTATTGTGGAGAGATTGGGGATTTCACGGGCCGATTTCATTTGCTCCAAATCGCTGAGGTTATGGACGTCATTTCTCCCACGTACATTGCGTCACAGAATGTCCACATGTGTTCTATTGTGGAGAGATTGGGGGATTTCACGGGCCGATTTCATTTGCTCCAAATCGCTGAGGTTATGGACGTCATCTCTCCCACGTACATTGCGTCACAGAATGTCCACATGTGTTCTATTGTGGAGAGATTGGGGGATTTCACGGGCCGATTTCATTTGCTCCAAATCGCTGAGGTTATGGACGTCATCTCTCCCACGTACATTGCGTCACAGAATGTCCACATATGTTCTATTGTGGAGAGATTGGGGGATTTCACGGGCCGATTTCATTTGCTCCAAATCGCTGAGGTTATGGACGTCATCTCTCCCACGTACATTGCGTCACATAATGTCCACATGTGTTCTATTGTGGAGAGATTGGGGGATTTCACGGGCCGATTTCATTTGCTCCAAATCGCTGAGGTTATGGACGTCATTTCTCCCACGTACATTGCGTCACAGAATGTCCACATGTGTTCTATTGTGGAGAGATTGGGGGATTTCACGGGCCGATTTCATTTGCTCCAAATCGCTGAGGTTATGGACGTCATTTCTCCCACGTACATTGCGTCACAGAATGTCCACATGTGTTCTATTGTGGAGAGATTGGGGGATTTCACGGGCCGATTTCATTTGCTCCAAATCGCTGAGGTTATGGACGTCATTTCTCCCACGTACATTGCGTCACAGAATGTCCACATGTGTTCTATTGTGGAGAGATTGGGGGATTTCACGGGCCGATTTCATTTGCTCCAAATCGCTGAGGTTATGGACGTCATTTCTCCCACGTACATTGCGTCACATAATGTCCACATGTGTTCTATTGTGGAGAGATTGGGGGATTTCACGGGCCGATTTCATTTGCTCCAAATCGCTGAGGTTATGGACGTCATCTCTCCCACGTACATTGCGTCACATAATGTCCACATGTGTTCTATTGTGGAGAGATTGGGGGATTTCACGGGCCGATTTCATTTGCTCCAAATCGCTGAGGTTATGGACGTCATTTCTCCCACGTACATTGCGTCACAGAATGTCCACATGTGTTCTATTGTGGAGAGATTGGGGGATTTCACGGGCCGATTTCATTTGCTCCAAATCGCTGAGGTTATGGACGTCATTTCTCCCACGTACATTGCGTCACAGAATGTCCACATGTGTTCTATTGTGGAGAGATTGGGGGATTTCACGGGCCGATTTCATTTGCTCCAAATCGCTGAGGTTATGGACGTCATTTCTCCCACGTACATTGCGTCACAGAATGTCCACATGTGTTCTATTGTGGAGAGATTGGGGGATTTCACGGGCCGATTTCATTTGCTCCAAATCGCTGAGGTTATGGACGTCATCTCTCCCACGTACATTGCGTCACATAATGTCCACATGTGTTCTATTGTGGAGAGATTGGGGGATTTCACGGGCCGATTTCATTTGCTCCAAATCGCTGAGGTTATGGACGTCATCTCTCCCACGTACATTGCGTCACATAATGTCCACATGTGTTCTATTGTGGAGAGATTGGGGGATTTCACGGGCCGATTTCATTTGCTCCAAATCGCTGAGGTTATGGACGTCATCTCTCCCACGTACATTGCGTCACATAATGTCCACATGTGTTCTATTGTGGAGAGATTGGGGGATTTCACGGGCCGATTTCATTTGCTCCAAATCGCTGAGGTTATGGACGTCATCTCTCCCACGTACATTGCTTCACAGAATGTCCACATGTGTTCTATTGTGGAGAGATCGGGGGATTTCACGGGCCGATTTCATTATGCTAGCACAGCCTGTGTGTGCTTTGCGGAATGCGGACTGCATTGTCCTGCTGAAAAACCATGCCGTTACATTCTGGAATAAATGAGCGACGTTCACGAATTCCACGGGTGTGCAGCACATTCGTTATAGCCTGAGCCGATAGGTAGGCCATACGAGAAATAATTGGAGCAGACATAACCCTGCTACGTCTGGACGTCAGAACTATGTATCCATCATCACTTTGTGACGTTTTCCGTGGTTTAACTAGACTTGGGCCGGTAACGAATTGTCCCTGTTTCATCATGACGCTGTGTTAAACATGTAATTGTACTCTCACAAACCTCTGCCGAGAATCCTCCCTAACAAACATTCCACACGTGCCAATCGCCAAAATGACGTCGGTCTAACGTCAGCCAAGGACGTCTTCCCATCTTCAGTAAAGTCATTTTTACGACGGCTTTTTCTTATCTGGCTTGAAACAAACCATGCACACTAGCGAGAGATTTAATAAATCAACCAATGTACCCAAACGCTCTGCATGTCCATAGAACCGTACAACAGTACTGTGGAAGTCGTGATAGCGCAGTGGATGCGCGTTCGCTTCAGGTGCGAAAGGTCCGGAGTTCGAGCCCCACTGGAGCCGTTAAGATTGTGCCCTTACGCAAGGCATTTAAATTCCACGTTGCCTCTTCTCTCTCCCTCGTGGCGATGGATTCCATCAGGAATGAGGTCTCGAGAGTGATTTATATAAGTTGAAATAACTTGTTTCGCAATCGAGCTAAAATAAATTTGTATAAACTAACCATACAACATTGCACGGGGAAATCAAGCGCTACTGGTTTTTGACCACACACAGTTGGATTGCTGTAGTAGGCCTATTGGAACAGAAAGGCATGCACGGACATATTTTATGTAATAGATGAACACTGTAATAAAGAAAATCGCAACATTTCTATATGTGTTGCTAAGCATATTTTACATAGTATATTATTTAACTAATCTAGTCTACATTTTAAGACATTGTCCGTAGCAATACAGATCTAATATGGACACGCGAAAAGATAAAATGTACATAGATGGACTAGATATTACATACTTCTACAGCACATGTCGATGTAGTTAAGAAGTTAAAGCGACATTACATAGCAAAAAGCAATTAAAATGTGTTTTTTTTTCACGTATAAATGCATTGCTACTACAAATTCTTCCGAATACAGACAGATCTGTAGTCCAGTGGTAGCACGCTGGACTGGTAATCCATGGATCACAGGTTCGATCCCCCGTCTGATCCTAATAAAATAAACAGTCTTTCAGATGGGACGTTAAACCGAGGTCTCGTGTCGGTGCTTTACACCGTGCACGTAAAAGAACCAGAGGAGACTCTGGAATGGGTCTCTGTCTGTATCATTGCACTATCCTCCAAAAATCTAAAATGACTAATATCTTCAGGAGGCGTCGCTCATATGAGCAACCGGTAGCGACGATAAATAAACGTAAAACACACATTCTTCCGAATACATTCGAACACTAACAATGAATCAATAAACAGTGTTTTTGTGGTACACAAACTTTCAAAAGTGAAAGTAGCATTTCATATAACGTTCATCCACGCTCCTGAATTGAATTGACGTCTGTTTGTCATTGGAGTCAATACTAAGCGCGTGATACTGTCGATTAGATATAGCTAGACTAAGATTAGTCTACAAATAAATATGCATATACACAACTGTGAGATATAACGGTCAATCTGTACCATAAATCGTGTTATTCAGGATACACCCGTTGTATTACGCATGACTCTCGACATATTGTTCATTATTTTGTTATGTCAACAAACCGCGTATACGGCGTTTGTTTATTTGCTGAAATACAGTTTTTGAGGCAAATATTTGGAAAACAATTATACCATATAATAGGAAATTACATTCTGTAGAAATTTGCTTTTTCACTTATGTATAGTGTCGCTTTAATACATATGCTAGTAGACATGAAGTTGTTTCAACAATTAGCGCAGTGGTTAGCGCGCTCGCTTCTCACCAATGCGACCCGGGTTCGATCCTCGGACAGGGAAGTATGTGAGATGGTACGATGGTCGCCATATCGGACAGGTGGGTTTTCTCCGAGTACTCCGGTTTCCTCCCACATGAATGACCACATATACACTTACATCCGAGCCAACGAGAGTGATTAATATAAGTTGTTCAAACTTGCTTCGCAATCGTTGTAAAATAAATAAAGTATAAAAAAAAAAATTGAAAAAAGAAAAAAGTTTCAACAATAAAAGCATGCATGCAAGCATCCCAAGCATGTGTCTACCTTACCCCCCCAACCACATATCAATTGCATAGTGACGTACATCTGAAGTTAAACAATATATTATTTTATTTAAAATGAATTATGGGGGAAATAATATTAACACGTGTGAATGTCCAAGTCGTGTTCCTGAACATACCCTGGATACGATGTCGCCAATGATGCCATCGTGCGTGTACTTTATCTCTCCGTATTGTAGATCTGCAGTTATCTGTATGTTGTAGCTGAAGTTAGTCAACAACGACACTTCTTGGAGAAGGTCGACCAGGAAACCTGCATAACCGTCCTGAGTTTTCATCATCCACGGGTGGCTCTACGCATGATATAGAATATGTTAGTTTGAGCTGGGGTTCAAAGTCCCACATACAGCTTAGGTAATATGGCGACTCTCAAACTGTTCATTTTTTTGAGCTGTATTATCAGGATTCATGAATGTTTTTGTTTTTGTTTTTTTTATTTATTCATGAATGTTAACGATTATTTCTACACACTCGGAATCTGATATTATAGTTAATTCAATGTTCGATTTTGTTATGCGAGGCTGGAAATTCTTGTCACAATGTTACATATCTGTTATATTGTTCTTCGTGTTCTTTGTTTTTGTAATTACATGTATATAGTTTAATTACATGATATCACAATGTTTGTTCGTATTCGATAATAGTTGTAATAGTATAAATGTATCTGTATTATACATGTATGTGATAGCTCTCCTATAATGGAGGATAATACATAATCTATCTATCTAACTATAATGTATTATACATGTATGTGATAGCTCTCCTATAATGGAGGATAATACATAATATATCTATCTAACTATAATGTATTATACATGTATGTGATAGCTCTCCTATAATGGAGGATAATACATAATCTATCTATCTAACTATAATGTATTATACATGTATGTGATAGCTCTCCTATAATGGAGGATAATACATAATCTATCTATCTAACTATAATGTATTATACATGTATGTGATAGCTCTCCTATAATGGAGGATAATACATAATCTATCTATCTAACTATAATGTATTATACATGTATGTGATAGCTCTCCTATAATGGAGGATAATACATAATCTATCTATCTAACTATAATGTGTATGGAATCCATTAAAGGTAATAATGCCTTTTATTCCAAATGTCAGAAACCTAGTCTTCCAGAATCTGGAGTTCCGGCTTAGGTACAACCATGTAATGATGTGGCTTTAAGGGACACGACTATGTCGTAAATACGTGCATACACAGGCACATACATACACTCAATTAGGCGGCCATTGTTCCACTATAAACACTTACAAACGTGCTTACTTTGTTATGGGTCATTTTACTTAGCAATAACAGGCGGGCTAGTAGTCAAGTTGTTAACACGTTGGACGGCGAATCCAGGAATCGCAGGTCTGACATTAATAATATTATCCAGGAATCTCATGTCTGACATTATTAATATTATCCAGGAATCTCATGTCTGACATTAATAATATTATCCAGGAATCTCATGTCTGACATTAATAATATTATCCAGGAATCTCATGTCTGACATTAATAATATTATCCATGAATCTCAGGTCTGACATTAATAATATTATCCAGGAATCTCATGTCTGACATTAATAATATTATCCAGGAATCGCAGGTCTGACATTAATAATATTATCCAGGAATCTCATGTCTGACATTAATAATATTATCCAGGAATCTCATGTCTGACATTAATAATATTGTCCATGAATCTCAGGTCTGACATTAATAATATTATCCAGGAATCTCAGGTCTGACATTAATAATATTAACAGTCTTTCAGATGTGATTTAAAACCGAGGTCTCGTGTAGGTGCCTTACACCGTGCACGAAAAACAACCAGAGGAGACTCTGGAATGGGTCTCTGTCTGTATCATTGCACTATCCTCCACATATCTAAAATGACTAATCTCTTCAGGAGGCGTCGCTCATATGAGCAACCGGTGACGACGATAAATAAACGTAAAATACACAAACTTACCAATATAGTACTGATCCGATAAACAGGTAACCGGTCGTCTGCTGTAGCATTACTTGTTGATGTCAGTACAGGAAGAGCCTGTCCAAAACAGGAAAACATCGATCTATTACTAAAATCATACAATGTTCTTAATCTCCTCAATCCGTGGCCGGGTGGTTCGGGTCGATGAAAGCGCTTGTCCCTCGCCGTTGTTGGTTAGTTTATACAAATTTAATTTAGCTCGATTGCGAAACAAGTTCTTATGACTTATATTAATCACTCTCGATACCTCATTCCTGATGGAATCCATCGCCACGAGAGAGAGAGAAGAGGCAACGTGGAATTTAAATGCCTTACCTAAGGGCACAATCGTAACGGCTCCAGTGGGGTTCGAACACCGGACCCTTCGCACCTGAAACGAACACCGCATTCACTGTGATATCACGACTTCCACTTCCACTTCCGTTGTTGGTTCGAAGTTCAAAATTCTCTACTTAAGGTGGAACTATAACAATTCAAACTAATCGCGTACTTCTACTGTTATTATAAACGTGTATTGCCATTGCTATAGTTATTAGAATCGGAAAATTGCTGTCTTTAAGTTGATTTCATACATATTTTGAAGAAACCACTACAAGTCAAATATGCACATTGTTAGATAGATCTAGTATCATTAATTGTCTCATTCCCATTTTCTACTCTGCTAGCCAATTCCATATATCATCATATTCCATTACATATTAAATATAGTTTCCCTATTTTTCAGCTTTTATATTACTATATTATTCCAATGTGCAGTTCTCACTTATAGTGCTATCTTTTGATTGCATTTGATTTTATATATGTTGAGGGCCTCATGGTAGATTAACTTTTGTTAAATGAGTACTCTCGTTAAATAAAGTCTTTATTATTATTATTATTATTATTATAATCTCATTGGGGTGCGGACTTCTTCAATTTAGAAAGTTATCCAGTTGGCTAGCGAAATGCCGTTGATACAGGGTTCCCGTTCATGTCTAAAATACTGCTCTGGAAGAGGGACACCATGTGTCTGCCGCCACCAATGGTAGTCGCCATATGACCCCAGCTGTTTGTGTGACTTTAAATCCCCCAAAACAAACGAATCTCCTCAAAGGCATTCCAACCGAGAATTGAATTGCAATCACGGAGAATGTTTTTTACAAGCAAGCCTAAAATCTACTTAAACATTAATGTTGCAATAATAATTCGCGCGTTTTATAGATCGGTAGAATTACAAAAAGTCTTCTGTAATTACAAAATATTATGGTAAATATGATTAGCAGACGGAAGATGCGCGCAATTTAACTTTTATCTTATCATAATTTAAGCTTCCTCCTGTTCCAACATATATATTGTTTAATCATAATACGGAACGCATGTGTGATGGCATTTAATCATGATGGGAGTGCATGGACTGGGGCATTGGGTATGAGTACCGAGTGCATGGGTGGAGGCATTGGGTGTGAGTACCGTGAGTACAGGTGGGGGTATTGTGTATGAGTACCGTGAGCATGGGTGGTGGTGGCATTGGACATGAGTACCGTGAGCATGGGTGGTGGTGGCATTGGACATGAGTACCGTGAGCATGGGTGGTGGTGGCATTGGACATGAGTACCGTGAGCATGGGTGGTTGGCATTGGGCATGAGTACCGTGAGTATGGGTGGTGGCATTGGGCATGAGTACCGTGAGTATGGGTGGTGGCATTGGGCATGAGTACCGTGAGTATGGGTGGTGGCATTGGGCATGAGTACCGTGAGTATGGGTGGTGACATTGGGCATGAGTACCGTGAGTATGGGTGGTGGCATTGGGCATGAGTACCGTGAGTATGGGTGGTGGCATGAATACCGTGAGAAAATGCCCACCATTCACTGTTTCAAAACAGTAGAAGATGGAGTTTTCTTTCACTGAGAAAACTCGTATCATTCATTGGTAAGCATAACAGCAAAAATGTCATCCAATGCACCAAACCGCTGAAATGTTCTATAGCATGAAAGAAAACACTGATTGTAAACACGTAGATGCCTTCTGCAGGTGCCACACTGCACGCATCCTTATTGGTAGATGTTAATCTGTAGTTTAGATACATGCTTATGTTTGTTGTTTAAAATGGTATGTTTTCCTTGTACCCTATGATGGGGCTTACGTTTGCGTTTTCCGTACTGTATGTTGAAAATGTCTATTAGTCTTACAAAATACCGACAGTACGTCATATCCGTTGTGAAAACAACAACAACAACAACAATAGTGTATTGCATAAAACATCTATAAGATGCTTAGACCAAATACAATAATAGTAATTATAATACAATACCAGCAATTACAAATACAATACCAGAAATTACAAATACAATACCAGCAATTACAAATACAATACCAGTAAGTACACATACAATACCAGTAATTACAAATACAGCAATTACAAATACAATACCAGCAATTACCAATACAATACCAGTAATTACAAATACAATACCAGCAATTACAAATACAATACAAGAAATACAATACAAGCAATTACAAATACAATACAATGAATTACAAATACAATGAATAACAAATACAATACCAGCAATTACAAATACAATATCATCAGTTACAAATACAATACCAGCAATTACAACGCAACACCAGTAATTACTGATACAATACAAGCAATTACAAATACAATACCAGCAATTACAAATACAACACCAGCAATTACAGATACAATACCAACAATTACAAATACAATACCAGCAATTACAAATACAATAAATTACAAATACAACACCAGCAGTTACAAATACAACACCAGCAGTTACAAATACAACACCAGCAATTACAAATACAACAGGGGTTTGAAATTCACACCAACAGCGTATGTCACATGGTAACAGTTGTGTTTTAATGTTGTTTTCCTTGGTAAAGGAACAAGCCTAGCAATATTCCAGACACGTGCGGGCACAACCACAGAGCTTCCGCAAGGATGAGAGGCACACAGAATTCAACACACCATGTACGATTCGAACCTACTGATGGGCACGCGATTTAAAGTCAATGACCGAAACCACTGGGCGACAGAGCCCCCCCCCCCCCCGGTCCGTGGCAAAATGGCACCCTCAGATATAAACATGTATTTTTTTATTATAAGATTAAAACATATTCATTATGCAAAATGCAACGAAGTACAGGGTTTTTCTAAAGAAACAATTATTTTAATACAAAGTTGTAGTATACCTTTGTTCTTCTACTGATATGTAGTCTTATATTTGTGAAATAAAGAAAATATTATGCTTGATTTAGAACATTTATAAAACCACTTTAAACGTCCACAATTATTATTATTATTAATAATAATAATAATAATAAAGACTTTATTTAACGAGAGAACTCATTTAGCAAACGAGGCCCTCAACAAATTAAAAGCTGTTGAAACAGTAATTCAATTTCTAACAATTTCTAACAAATAAATGTGTTTGTAAACATGTGATTACTCGACAAAGAAACAGCAAGTGCACGTCTAACATACCTCTAAAATGAAGAAAATTCCAAGAATTAACAATTTCGCAGCCATTGTGCTTATCTATGCAAGCTCGTACTCTTTAATTTAACAATGAATGTAAAAGTTTTATAGATTAACTAAGAACAGACATTGAGGCTGCTATGGTCAATTACCGAGACAGTATTGGTAGTCTATGAGATTACCATGCATACAATATTGGTAAATAGCGTTTATACAGGAGCGGATGCTACTACTACTGCTGCTACTGTTGCTACTGTTTCTGCTGCTACTGCTGCTTCTGCTTCTGCTGCTACTGTTGCTGCTACTGCTGCTGCTGCTACTGCTTCTGCTGTTACTGTTGCTGATACTACTGCTGCTGCTGCTACTACTGTTGCTGCTGCTACTGTTGCTGCTGCTACTGCTAAGCTACTACTGCTGCTACTACTACTGCTGCTGCTGCTACTGTTTCTGCTGCTACTGTTGCTGCTGCTGCTACTGCTGCTGCTACTGCTAAGCTACTACTGCTGCTACTACTACTGCTGCTTCTGCTGCTACTGCTGCTGTTGCTGCTACTGCTAAGCTACTACTACAGCTGTTGCTGCTACTAAGCTACTAATGCTGCTGCTACTACTACTACTAATGCTGCTGCTACTACTGCTGCTGCTACTGCTAAGCTGCTACTACTACTGCTGCTTCTATTGCTACTGTTAATGCTGCTACTGCTGCTACTACTGCTACTACTACTGCTGCTGCTACTACTACTACTGCTGCTGCTGCTGCTACCTCTACTACTGCTGCTACTACTATTGCTGCTGCTGCTACTACTACTACTACTACTACTGCTACTGTTACTACTACTACTGCTGCTGCTACTGTTACTACTACTACTACTGCTGCTACTGTTACTACTACTACTGCTGCTGTTGCTACTACTACTACTACTACTACTACTACTACTGCTACTGCTGCTGCTGCTGCTGCTGCTACTGCTACTGCTACTACTACTGCTGCTGCTACCACTACTACTACAGCTGTTGCTACCTCTACTACTGCTGCTGCTACTGCTGCTGCTACTGCTACTACTACTGCTGCTGCTACTACTACTACTGCTGCTGCTGCTGCTGCTACCTCTACTACTGCTGCTACTACTATTGCTGCTGCTGCTACTACTACTACTACTACTACTGCTACTGTTACTACTACTACTGCTGCTGCTACTGTTACTACTACTACTACTGCTGCTACTGTTACTACTACTACTGCTGCTGTTGCTACTACTACTACTACTACTACTACTGCTACTACTACTACTGCTGCTACTGCTGCTGCTGCTACTGCTGCTACTGCTGCTGCTACTGCTGCTACTGCTACTACTGCTGCTGCTACTACTGCTACTACTGCTACTGCTGCTACTACTACTGCTGCTGCTACTGCTGCTGCTACTGCTACTGCTACTGCTACTGCTACTGCTACTGCTACTACTACTACTACTACTACTACTACTACTACTACTACTACTACCACCACCACAACCACCACCACCACTACAACAGGCCCATAGCAAGGGTGGGTCGGAGCGGTCGGTCGACCCCCCCCCCTTAATTCCGCGAGGTCCACGTATTCATGTATTCTACCAGAATGTTTACACAATACACACTATTGATGCAAGCAACACCTGGGAATAATTTATAAAAGGCTTTCTCTGAACTATCTCTATATACTGTCGCTTTTGTACACATTTAAACGTTGACGAAATGGCGGACTACTCGAGTTCATCGAATTTACCGTGGAAGACGAGTTGGTTGACGGACGACTCAGTCGGACAAGTTGGCCTGCTTCCATAAAGGTTAGTTCCCCTGGGATAAAGATGCAACAAGCTGATTGAATCACGTGCATTTTTCATCTCTTTCAGTAAGCCTACCCTTGTCGAAACGAAACACAAGGAGAACAATGTGACTTCTGGCTGAAATACTGATTCGAACTTGGATACAGTGGATAGCGTTCTGTGATTACCTAAGACAGTAACATATATAAATGTCCTATTAAGAACTTCATCATCGTTATAATTTACATTGTAATTATATAAACCAGACAAGAACTCGCAAAATTACATACATGCACTACTATACCTGACATGCGTTGATATATTTTGGCTGGTCAGTCATATAAATATAGCTTAACACCGATACCATTAATTGGGCTGTATTGTTTCTGATAATATAAACTCATGGGGAAACTGGGGGAGGCATTCCGTGTAATTATTGATTATCATTAATCCTATTAATATGCCTATTATTAGTATTAATTAATGACGAACTCGAAAGCGAGGCACTGCAATGTTGATACAACTGTCAACGAAACTGTAAATAGTTTTAAAAAGTACAGTGTGCGTCTGTTTTGACATATTTACTCAAGATGCAAGTCGTCCTTACTTCAATTACGCCGAATCGACCCGCTACCACATAAACGTAATAGTTAAAATTCGCCATCTCATCAATATAACGCAGAAACATGAATTTATATGTTGACATACTTATGCAATGTAAATGAGGCTACGAGAACATTCGTGTATTTTCGGAAATGATCGTGCATAACCGTGGCTGTTCGGTGATATCCGGGGGAAAAAACCGTTTCTATTTTTAGCGATCGTATCCTGCAGATAAGAGTTGTCGTTCTTCAATGAACACCCTAGAAAACACGGGTGTAATGTAGGTGGCGCTACATTCGGATATCAAATTTCCTCAGGCTGTCATTTTGCCAGAGGTAAATTAATGAAAATTCGACAGACTGGAACACTGGATAGAGGCTACGAACAGAACATCAGTATATGTGTTCAGATCGATGAATGGGCTGTCTCTATTTTAAAATCGTGACAATCAGTAAATCGAGTATGACATATGCACGCTGCTCAACTCTACGTCCGTGAGCAGGTTCGTTGGCAGGCGGCCGTTAGATATAATGTGTTCCGTCAAAGAACTAAGAAATGTGAACATTACAGTTATATCGATTATACCATGAGCTGACATGCATACTATAACCCTTATGTATAAAATTCATAATGATCTTGTTGCTATTCCCATTGAAAACTACCTAGTTCCCCTCTCCCGTCCTACTCGCCATTGCCATTCCTTAAGCTATAGGTTAATTACAGCAACTACAGACTACAACAAGTTCTCCTTCTTTCCAAGAACAATCTATCATTGGAACCACCTCCCTCCTGACATTGTCCATCTCCCTACCATAGAGCAATTCAATATGGCAGTTTGCCATATTGAACATGCCTGTCCCTAGTTGTTCTGCGTAGCTGCTTTTAAACTTTTACCACAACTTATTGTCATACCTTTTTAAATTATACTTTTAACTACTCATACTTTTAACTTCTTAGCGGTCTTTGACGCGCAACATGTCTACGTCCGCGCGAGGGGTTCGACATTAAAGGAAGGGTTCGACATTAAAGGAAGATAGATAGATAACTTGGAACTTTCGCGTAGTATATATATGTTTTCTCAGTATATGTCGTTAGTGGCGTTGAGGAGTATTTCGTTGAAGTTAAACATTAGTATGAAACCTGGACGATCATGCAGGGGTGCGAGCTAAATTTAAGCCTTACATAAGGCAAGGACATTCAACAATGTCATATATTCTCCGATTAAAATATGAACTGTTCCGTTAATTTAACTTATAAATCAAGTTGCACTTAAGCCGGATATAACCTAGTGAACCTTCATGAATAAGTTCGCGAAGAAAGTTGTGTCAACTTTCGGAAATATATCTCAAAAACAAGGGAAATTATCAGGTAATAATCGGTCATAATCACAGTGTTTTCATCACCTTCTATCGACATTCGATTAGAACAGTAGTCGTCTACAGGTTAATGCGCATGCGTAGTAGTTAGCAGGTTGAGGTTGGTTAGGTCTACTCACTACTCAGGAGCTCCAGAAAATTCATTTCTATCTTCAAATCCAGAGATATATATGAACATTGGCTATGTTTATTTAGTTCCCGTATGACCCATAACCGATATTATATATGAAAGTCATGTCATTCTAGTCCAGTTTGATCGTTCCAAGCGGTTCTAGCAGAAACACACGTGGAGCATCCGCACGAAGCAGTTTTTATAATGACACCGTTAATTGTAAACGTTCGATAATAACCTAGAGTTATGCCAGTTAATTGTAAACGTTCGATAATAACTTAGAGTTATGCCAGTGAATTGTCCAACTTGTTACTGTCCGCAATATAACTTGAAAATTTATATTCAATCTTCACCAAACTTCATTGACATGCACACATAATATCTCGGCAAAGTTCGATAACAAGATGGATTGCCCCAGTCTCTCCTGAGTTATGACCCTTGAATTGTCAATTTTGTACTCTGCTCTCTAACCTAAATAGATTTTGGGTACACCTGCACTTTACCAGTTTACAACACATATGAAATAGAATAAAGGACACACAAAGCTGCCGCCACATGATTTATCCTGGGTATACCGGTGTCATTGTCCGCCTCCGTGGTCGAGTGGTTAAGGTCGCTGACTTGTATACCACTGTAACCTATCATCACTGATGGTCACGGGTTTGAGCCCCGCTCAGGCCATGTCTCGTGTATATGAAAAAGTTGGCAGTTTCTTACGGAGGTTGGTGAACCCAAGTACTGGTTAACCGCTGGAGCCTGCCCAGGAAAGGTGTTGTTAGATAAACTGCCCGCCGGCGATATAGCCCAAAATGGTGCTGATGCAGGCTTAAAACCCGAAATATAACATAACATATATAATGGTGTCATATCTTGTCCATGTTCGATAAATAGCTGGATTGTCCGTGTCACTCCAGAGTTACGGCCCTTATAATGTCTATATACGCTATGTTTGCACTCCAACTTGAACAGTTTTTAGATCACCTGAGCTTTGAGGTATTGTTACCACGATGTGTCTGTCCGTCATCCTTTGTCCATGAATGCTTTCAAATGTCTTCTCCTGAATAACCATTGGGTCTATAGGATTATAATATCCACCATTTACCGTCATGATATTTGGGTAGGTGGGGTATTACATAATTGTTTAATTCGCGTCATTACGTAATCCAACATGGATGCTGTCTTAAAATAACAACCGCCAAGCTGATTTTGACAAATCTTGGTACATTAAGTTGTTCAAATGGTGACCCCGTGATCAAAAATGGGTATGGCCTGAGAGATCAAGTAGGGGTCAAATATTATCTTTGAGCGAATATGTTCATGCCATATATGTTACGGTATTGATAAGGCGATCGCTCTAGTGCAATTTTCATCAAAATTGGACGATTACTTCATCCAAGATGGGCGTCGAAATGTCAAACTTTTATGAGAGATTTCGAACATCTCACAAACTGATCAGCCAATGTTCAAGAAACTCTACTTGTATGTTCGTTAGGTGAAGCCTTCCAAAGATGTTAAAATAAATTCCCCCTGAAATCCAAGATGGCTGCCCTCCAAAAATAGCACACATTTTTAAAAAATCTTGTCACAAACTGCCAGCCGGATTTTGACAAATCTTTGTATGAATGATCGATGTACAATGCTCTTTCAAAGTTGTTCAAATGGTGACCCCGATAAAAAAAATTGGCTAAGCGCTGGATGTCAATTGGTGGTCAAATTTTATTTTAAAGCTAATATTGTCGTGTAATAGATCAAATCCACCGTCGACGAAATCAGATGATTTTGTCATCCAAGATAGCTGTCGAAAGGTCAAAAGTTTGTTCTTTTATTATGAATTTCAAAATTCACGAATAAATGATGGCCATTGTCTAAAAAAATAATACAAATTCTTCAAACATCTTCTCACGGACCACATGTCGCATTATGGCAACATTTTGTAGGAATGATCAAAGTAAAATGCTCTTTCAAAGTAAACCACGAGTCAGGTGAGCGATACAGGTGATATTGATACTCTTGTTATCCATAATAATGTAAATAGGGTCAACTTCCGTGAGTAATACAACCTGACGAACCTGTATAACAAGATTTACCGTTATATCTCACATTTACCGTTATATCTCACATTTACCGTTATATCTCACATTTACCGTTATATCTCACATTTACCGTTATATCTCATATTTACCGTTATATCTCACATTTACCGTTATATCTCACATTTACATTTACCGTTATATCTCACATTTACCGTTATATCTCATATTTACCGTTATATCTCACATTTACCGTTATATCTCACATTTACCGTTATATCTCACATTTACCGTTATATCTCTCACATTTACCGTTATATCTCACATATTTACCTTTATATCTCACATTTACCGTTATATCTCACATTTACCGTTATATCTCACATTTACCGTTATAATCTCACATTTACCATTATATCTCACATTTACTGTTATATCTCACATTTATGCATATTTATATCTTAGACTAATCTAATTTAAATCATCTCTAAGCGACTGTCACGCTTAATATAGACAATAATAAACAATAACAAACGTCAATTGAAGGAGCGTGGCTGACCATTATATAATTTATATGAAATCCTACTTTCACTTTTGAGAGTTTGTTGACTACAAAAACACTGTTTATTGATGGAAAGTTAATGTTTGAATTATATGTAAGAATTTGTTGTAGCAATGTTATTTATAATTATATTTGCTATTTACGATGTAGTGTCGCTTTAAATACAACATTCAAGAACTCTTGAATACATGTAGTAATTCCTTTAATGTTCCTCCAATGTTCCTTTAATGTCAAACCCCTCGCGGGGACTTAGACATGTTTTCCTGGGCAGGCTTAGCCTAAGCGATTAACCAGTACTAAGCAATGTGTGTGAGGTGTCTTGCTCAATGGCACTACATACGTGGCCTGGCCGAGTATCGAACCCGGGACCGTTCGATTCCAAATCCGACGCTCTACCACTGGACCACGGACATATATAACTTAAAATATTATTTGCAAACATCAATTTTTTTCTGTAATACCCGATTTTTATTTCAGACTTACTCGGATTCACCATTAAGCGCTCAGGCTCCCCTGTCGCATACAGTTCGGTGAAGATGCCGCCCACTCCCAACCTAAAGTCCTTCATTACAGACCTTACCAAGCAGCACAAGGTTATGGTGTTCAGTAAAACAACATGCCCTTTTTGTATCGCGGTAAGCTTTTATTTACATGTATTTTATTTTCTTCAAATGGAAAACTAGAAGTGTGCTTCATCTCTGTGTTATATTCAGTATGGTATATAACGTGTGTATGTATGGTCTTATAGGAACTGTAGCGGTTTACCGATATCAGGGTTCCCTCTGTCTGAATGTTTGTCTGCACCACTTCTGTCGCCAATTGAAAAACACTGGAGCCAATTTAAAAACTTGGAGCCAACTAAGAGCCATATAGTTCACAAATAAATATTTGAAGCCATGTATTTGAAAAAACATGTGCCAAAATAAAATATTTTTAAAAAAAGTTGCACCAAATATTTTCGCCAATTCACAAAATTTAGCGCCAATATTTGTTTTTTGTCGTAATTGGTGCCATTGGCGACTGACAGCGGGAACCCTGGATATATATTGCGATACAAAAAAATCAGTAATGGTTTTGTTAATATTATACCGTTTTTTATAAGAATGCTCCCTTTGAAAATCAATGCAATTTTGATATAATATAGCATTAAAAAAGCATAATATATTAGATTATATGTAGTGTGTAAACTTGATCCAGTGTCAATGTAAATTTCTGCGTCGTAAATCTAAAACTCTACCCTACTTAGTTAATGCACGTGGATGGAACATACCATCAGGGAATATATTTCCTCTATACCAGTCGGAAATTGATTGACATGACGTCAGGTGACTCAGCCATGCCTGGGTCAGAGTCTGAAATAGGGCTCAATCTAGAGAACAATTTGGGCGAAATAGTTGCCCTAGGGACCCTGACTTCGCTCCCTGAGTGCCCCACTTCTTTTCTTTTCGACAATTTTCATACAAAATTTTGTCCAGTAAGATACACTGACCCATTATAAAGCACTCTTTCTTTTCAAATGTTGTATTTAAGGGTCATGCTGTGCATTTAAAACAATATTTTGTTGAAATTTATTAAATAACACAATCGCGTGCTTTCTCACTTCTCCCGAAAATTCTGACCTAGAATGAGCCCTGCTGAAATGGAAGTGCCCATTTCAATAACAAAATTACGTTTATACCCAGATTTACATTTCTCGGTCTTGGCTACTGGATTAATTGTCTATTTTATGTACATACATTTATACTCAACTTATACAAATTGATGCTGCACGAGATAAAATAAATGTTGAAGTTATACGTTATCGGATATTGACTTGAAATCACTTGCCCCTCACCTCTGTTGGTTCAAATCCACTGGAGGGGGGGGTCTCAAGTGAGGGGTCTATCTGGCTTGGGGAAGGTCGTTGGTTCTACCCAGGTGGCCGTACGTGCCTGAAATACTGCTCAGAGGGCCACACAGGGTATTCCTCCACCAATAGCTGGAGTCGCCATTTGACCTAAGCAGTTGGTACGACTTTAAACTTCCAAAACAAACAAAGATCAAACAGAGATATTGTATGTTAGACATCCATTAATAAACTGTTTGTATGGTACAGTACAGATCCCATGGATTTTGCTATTTTCACTCTACCGCGGTGGGAAGAATTATCTCAAGAGTGGAAAAACACGGTGGATGGATGATGAAATTCTTGGAATTACACCGCGGACAACAAATATCCCCCGTGGTGGAAGAATATGGTCACGTGGAACCCTGCATACTGGTTGTTGCCGATATTTACCTGGATTGTGAAAATGTGCATTTTAAAACAATAATGCACATGCAGTCATGCACTGTATATGAGAGTTAAACAGTCCTTTTTTAATGGACTAACCAAATATTTGGAAAAAGATCTGCGAATTTTCATATATCGTGATCTTTTACTCCAAATCTTCCGAATCGTGCACTTTCACGCATAGACCCATCCAAACGATTTATATGTAATTTGACACCTGCATCCCTCGGTATAATGTTATATACAGTACTGTGCACAACGACGGCGCAATCATATGATGGATGTTTATCAAATTAAGATACATTGTATTTACAGTTACATATTAATTACAGAGATGTATTGTGTTATGTAAAATATGGTAGGATTTAAAGAACATGTTTTAGTCATAGTGGTTCTGTTATTGGCATTATTACCAATGAATTCTTTAGTTTTGGTATCATTTACGTGTAATAATTATATGAAACACTGTTTGTGCAGCCGCCGTCGTGTATCGGGTGTCCGTTGTGTTGCTGATAGGGTAGCCGAGAGGTTTGAGCCCCGTCCACATTGCCTCCTCCATTGCGTTCGCTTCAGGTGCGAAAGGCCAGAGTTCGAGCCCCGCTGGAGCCATTACGATTGTGCCCTTAGGCAATGCATTTAAGTTCCATGTTGTCTCTTCTCTCACCCTCATGGCGATGGATTCCATTAGGAATGAGGTCTCGAGAGTGATTAATATAAGTTGTTATATCTTGTTTCGCAATCGAGCTAAAGTAAATTTGTATAAATTGCCTCCTCCGTCTCCCTCATAGCGTTGTATTCCATCAGGAATGAGGTCTCGAGACTGATTCATTTAATGGTGTAAAAACTTGTTTCGCAATCGAGCTAAACTAAATTTAAACTACATGTACTAACTTTGGCAAACACCTTTTGCAATAGACTCTAATTAGTTATGTGCACGTTTTTAGACAAATTTGAGAAGTGTTATAAATTAAATTATAAAATGCTGACAATACTTTAATTTCTTAAAGTATTATGATCATGTTAAACATTAAATTTACGTAAACTTGTGTATTTCTAATGTATTACAGCGACAAACTGTCTGTATAGGGTTACATTAACAATGACCTCCAAGCCGATCTCTGCCTCATGTCATACAAATGTTTTAGTGTCTTAGATTACTGGAATCTGGACCAAGTCCAAGCAGATAGTGTAATAGACAGTATGAATGTATTATAGATTGTAGGTTAACCCATTCAACACCAAGTAACTGACATGGACTGGTCCATGATATTTTTAGACCAATAAATTAATAACAAAATTACATTTGGATCAGTTCATTTATCAAAATGGGTAAACAAATTTCTAAAAATAGTTATATTACTTGAAAAAAGTGCAGATCCTGATGAGACGGCTCGTCACGAGCCGGCTCATCTGGATCTACACTTTTTTGTAAGCCAATTTAGAGGTCTGTGGTGTTGAAAGGGATAATGAATGGTTTATAAAAAATGCGTGTAATATGAAATAATGTCCATATAATATCCATATATTTGACAACTTCTGTCTTCATTACGTCATTGGCGCACTTACAGGTCAATGGTCAAGTGATTCTATTTTGTGTACGGTCCATATCGGTTATGGGTTAAGACTTGTCATACGAGAAGCCCATCAATGTGTATTAGTGGGTTTGATAATTGATTTAGTATTAACCCTTTCCTTCATAGAGATTTAGGTTAATATACTATTATATCTCCATACAAAGGACAGCCATTTAGCTATCCTGCAGTGGATAAGTAGTCGCCATAGCTATCCCACCTCCATAGATATTACTGGGACTACATAGAGATTTAGGTTAATATACTATTATATCTCTATACAAAGGACAGCCATTTAGCTATCATGCAGTGGATAAGTAGTCGCCATATCTATCCCACCTCCTCCATAGATATTACTGGAACTACATAGAGATTTAGGTTAATATACTATTATATCTTCATACAAACGACAGCCATTTAGCTATCCTGCAGTGGATAAGTAGTCGCCATATCTATCCCACCTCCATAGATATTACTGGGACTACATGAGAATCTGGCCTTTATTATGAACATTGGTTTGGCTACTACATTGTCATTGTATGTCGTATTGGTAATGGCGTCTATAGGTGCTTCTATGAGGGAAAGGGTTAAACTTATCATAAATCTAAGCAAACACATCTTTCTTTTGTTGCAGGTAAAGCGTCTTTTAAAAGATACCCACGTTAATTACTATGCTATGGAGTTGGACACTGAAGGTATGCTGAATGGTTAAAAACATGTGTCGTACATGATTGTTAGTCGCACTATTTAATAGTCACTCTGCAGTGACCGTCGCAGGCCCAAAAGCACGAGACAGAAATGTGATACTGATTGTTCATACGACATTAAAAGTTTAAACTTTATATATTTTACAACGATTGGGAAACAAGTTTTAAAAACTTATATTAATCATTCTCAATGGCGCGGATGAAATCGTATATGTGGTCATTCGTCAGGGAGGAAACCGGAGTACCCGGAGAAAACCCACCTGTCTGATATGGCAACCACCGTACTTCCTTGTCCGAGGATCGAACCCGGGTTGCATTTGTGAGAAGCGAGCACGCTAACACCACTGCAGTGATCAATAGAGGTACAATAGCTTATAAAATATATTTGGATCCGGAATTTCATTTTCAAATTATTTTCAATTTGTTTTCAACTTCAAGCGTAAGACTATCAGACTGGATCACTTGTCTTATGATATTGCTATATACATGCACTTACTATATCAGACTGGATCACTTATGATATTACTATTTACATGCACTTACTATATCAGACTGGATCACTTATGATATTACTATATACATGCACTTACTATATCAGACTGGATCACTTGTCTTATGATATTGCTATATACATGCACTTACTATATCAGACTGGATCACTTATGATATTACTATTTACATGCACTTACTATATCAGACTGGATCACTTATGATATTACTATTTACATGCACTTACTATATCAGACTGGATCACTTATGATATTGCTATATACATGCACTTACTATATCAGACTGGATCACTTGTCTTATGATATTACTATATACATGCACTTACTATATCAGACTGGATCACTTATGATATTGCTATTTACATGCACTTACTATATCAGACTGGATCACTTATGATATTGCTATATACATGCACTTACTACTGATATTTGTTGGAGATATATGATGACTACTAATGATGTTTTCAGATAAGGGTGTGGCAATCCAGCACACCCTGGAAATGATGACCGGTCTGAAAACGGTGCCGAGTGTATTTATCAATGGTAATCATCTTGGTAAGTCGCATCACTTTGATTTATGCATAAGTTTATTTATTAAAACTTTATTTATTTTTTACGATTTTTTATTAACGATTGCGAAGCAAGTTTTAACAACTTATATTAATCACTCTTGTTGGCACTAATGAAAGCGTATATGTGGTCTTTAGTGTGGGAGGTAACCGGAGTACCCGGAGAAAACCCACCTCTCCGATCTGGCGACCACCATACCATCTCACATACTACCCGTTCCGAGGATCGAACCCGGGTTGCATTGGTGAGAAGTGAGCGCGCTAACCACTGCGCTAATCGGACGGCCAAGTTTATTTATTGTTGCCCATATGAATGATTTGGGTGCAGAAATGTTATGTCTGGGATAGTTTACAGATGTGTCTACAGTAAGCTCTCTCTCTCTCTCTCGTTCTTTCACAGTCGAGAGTTAAATATTTCACTTGACCGCTCGTCATTTTACCATTAACTTTTCGAATAAATTGGACGTAATGTGCAAAGAACATAGATCCAGATCAGCTGTCTGATCAGGATCTATGTTGTTTGATATTCAGACAAATGATTTAGCTCCACTATCCGAATAGCAAACAGCATTGAGCCTGATCAGATTCTGTGCCGTCTGATCTGGCTCTATGCTGTTTGCAAAAGCGACTTTAGTTGTGATTGACAGGTTATGGGTTAGAGATTTGAATGCTCATTGCAACGTGCGTCACATTATCAGTAATTTGAATCTCTGACACTGTGACGCACACTTCGAGGAACTCGGTTTAACATCTCGTTTGAAAGACTTGAAGTGTATATGAGAGTCTGAAGCGCGAAGTGTCACCAGGTGAACTGATAGTTAATACACAGTATTAGGCAGAGAGCCGTCGGGCCGTCTTTTCGACGGCCTATCACCTAATAAGACGGTCAATTATATTGGCGACGGTTACCGACGGCCAGTTAAAAAAATGGCTGATAAGTTTGTTTGTTTTTTTTTGTTTTTTTTTTTCTCTGAGACCTCACTAGGTTTGTTAACATATATATGCAGCTGTAAAACAATGACAAGAACTGGACCCTATAATAGGCTAATATTGTTCGCAATTCCTTTTTGGAGAGGCTTTCCCACCCGGGCTTTCCCAGTTTCTGCCGCATTTCGATCACGTCAGTTCGCCGTTCTCACATCGAGTCCGTGCGGCAATTTCCGTCATCATTCGGGTCCCGCTCTGGGGCTGGACTTATTTTTTTAGACTCCCATTTGGATATTTCTGCCTAATACTATGAGTTAATATACCAGGATAGTTAATATACCAGGATAGTTAATATACCGTACTTTACGGTTTAAATATGTGATAAATTTATGTACAGTCAAACCTTGTCTTAAGAAGCCAGCCAAGGGAATCACAGAAAGTGGCTGCTTAACACAGGTGGCTGCTTACTAGAGGTCAAATATATAACAAAACAACACATTGGGAATCTTGAAACTGGCTGCTTAATACAGGTTGGTTGCTTAATAGAGGTAACCACTAACACAGGGTTGACTGTATATCTTGGTTTTAGACTTTATATTATCATTATTGTCTTATATTTTCATTTTTCAAATATAAATTATTAATACGATAGAAAGTAAATGTGGAAAATATGCCCACAAACGAATCTGCTTTTGTGAAATTACCATTTGTAAATTACCTCCCTTTATGGGTATTTTTTAACAATATCACCAATAACTCTGTAAATGGTGGTTAACTAAGTCAACACTTGGATAAATTTGCATAGGAGTTATAGTACTATTTTCCAACTGAAGAAAAGCAACTCATAAAGAGACAGTAAGCAATGATATAATCTGTATAAAGATCAACAAATACATTTGTAGTTGTACATCGGGTGTTTGCGTGAATGCTACTGAATTATAGTGAAAGAAGCAGCATTTCACCCTTTTAATTTGACAAATTACCATTTAAATTCCACATTGCCTCTTCTCTCTCCCTCGTGGCGATTTAAATTCCACATTGCCTCTTCTATCTCCCTCGTGGCGATTTAAATTCCACATTTCCTCTTCTCTCTCCCTCGTGGCCATTTAAATTCCACATTGCCTCTTCTCTCTCCCTCGTGGTAATTTAAATTCCACATTGCCTCTTCTCTCTCCCTCGTGGCGATTTAAATTCCACATTGCCTCTTTTCTCTCTCCCTTGTGGTGATTTAAATTCCACATTGCCTTTTCTCTTTCCCTCGTGGCGATTTAAATTCCACATTGCCTCTTCTCTCTCCCTTGTGCTGATGGATTCCATCAAGAATTCGCAATCGTTGTAAAATAAATAAAGTTTATAAAAAAGACTATGGAGGCAAAATTGAAATTATATGGGAACTTTGAAAAGCTTTAAAAATACCTGTTCTTAATGAAAGTCAAGTCTAAATGTGATTGTTAGCTTTAACAGTAGCAAACAATGTGAGTTAACTTTAACATTAGCAAGCAATGTGAGGTAACTTTAACATTAGCAAGCAATGTGAGTTAACTTTAACATTAGCAAGCAGTGTGAGGTAACTTTAACATTAGCAAGCAGTGTGATGTAACTTTAACATTAGCAAGCAATGTGAGGTAGCTTTAACATTAGCAAGCAGTGTGAGGTAACTTTAACATTAGCAAGCAATGCGAGGTAACTTTAACATTAGCAAGCAATGTGAGGTAACTTTAACATTAGCATGCAATGTGAGATAACATTAGCAAGCAGTGTGAGATAACTTTAACATTAGCAAGCAATGTGAGATAACTTTAACATTAGCAAGCAATGTGAGGTAACTTTAACATTAGCAAGCAATGTGAGGTAACTCTAACATTAGCAAGCAATGTGAGGTAACTTTAACATTAGCAAGCAATGCGAGGTAACTTTAACATTAGCATGCAATGTGAGTTAACTTTAACATTAGCAAGCAATGTGAGGTAACTCTAACATTAGCAAGCAATGTGAGGTAACTTTAACATTAGCAAGCAATGTGAGGTAACTCTAACATTAGCAAACAATGTGAGGTAACTTTAACATGTTGCTAGTGTATCATTAATGCCTTCTATTATATTAGTACATGTTGCTATTGCATCCATAATACCTTCTATTATATCAGTACATGTTGCTAGTGCATCCGTAATACCTTCTATTATATCAGTACATGTTGCTAGTGTATCCTCAATGCCTTCTATTATATCAGTACATGTTGCTAGTGCATCCTCAATGCCTTCTATTATATCAGTACATGTTGCTAGTGCATCCTCAATGCCTTCTATTATATCAGTACATGTGTACAAAAGTGAATGTAGGATTTCATATAGCGGTCATCCACGCTCCTGAATTGACATTTCTTTGGCATTGTAGTCAATACTAAACGCTTGATACTGTCGGTTAGAGATAATAAATTTAACTAAGATTAGTCTACAAATAAATATGCATATGCATAAATGTGAGATATAAAGGTAAATCTGTACCATAAATCTCGTTATTCGGGATACACAAGTTGTATTACGCATGTATGTCGACCATGTTTATATTATTTTGTTATGTCAACAAACCGCGTATACGACGCTTGTTTATTAGTTAAAATACTCAAATATTTGGAAAAATATTATACGATTATAATAGGAAATTACATTCTATATAAATTTGCGTTTTCACTGATGTTATGTCGCTTTAATGTCTGCGATTATATCAGTACATGTATCTATTTCCTGTGCCATTCAAGTGTTTATTATAGATTTATTATTATCCGTATAATCCTCGAGTCACAATTACGGAAAATTACATGATAACAAGCTGTTTTAATAGCATTGATTTCCCCAGCACTGCTGCGGAGTGATGCCTGCATTAGTGCTGACATAGAATGCTGACAGAATTCTCATTTTAATGGGGATATCCCCAATATCAAATATTCGCTAATGCTTTGTTTAATAAACCTATAAATAGTTTCTCGTCTTGTCGGTCATCACCTGTAAAAAGTGAAGACATTGCAAGGATGTTGCAGTTTTAACATTGGAAATATTGTGATGCATCGTACGGAGTGCCCTGGTACAAATAGTTATTGGAATGAAATGTTACGACTGCTACTTTAGGAAAGAAGCACTTTAGGATTTTTGTCATATTATTATTAAGTTGGATAAAATTGTAGACACCAGAAACTCTGGAATTAATGTCGATTGTAAAAGTTTAATTAAATTACTATTAAATCTTTCAGCTATGTATTCTAATGTCTAGTGCATCCGGTAGGACAAAATATTATTCCCTAAATATGATAGCAAGTTGCACTGGCTTAAAGTTGAACTGGATTAAAGTTGCATTAAAGTTGAACTGGATTAAAGTTGTATTAAATTAAAATTGAACTGGATTAAAGGTACATCAAATTAAGGTTGAACTGGATTAGAGGTGAACTGGATTAAAGTTGCATTAAATTACAGTTGAACTGGATTAAAGTTGCATTAAATTACAGTTGAACTGGATTAAAGGTGAACTGTATGGAGAATAGTTTAGCTTATGTTTTGTGTTTTCGAATCTAAAGTTGGGTAGTTTGGTGTCATGTGGGGGCAAGCCTTCTGTGCTGAACCATGAATTGAAAGGTATATATTAAAGCCACTTAAGGTGTATATTTATTTATGTGCGAATCCAGGGGTCGCAACCTTGATCCCCCGTCTCACCATAATAATATTAACAGTCTTTCAGATGGGACATTAAACCGGTCTCGTGTTGGTGCTTTGCACTGTGCACATAAAAGAATCAGAGGAGACTCATGAATGGGTCTCTGTCTGTATCATTGCACTATCCTCCAACATCTAAAATGACTAATCTCTTCAGGAGGCATCGCTGATATGGGCAACCGGTAGCGACGATAAATAAATGTAAAAACACATATTTAGGATGTGCTGCCATATTTATGAGCTCAGCCGTTTGTGCGACTATAAACAAACCAAATTAACACAACCTGTACAACATTAAAGCGACACTATATCAGTGAAAACGCAAATTTCTACAGAATGTATTATTCTTATTATATGGTATAATTTCCCCCCAAATATTTGCCTCAAAAACTGAGTATTTCAACTAATAAACAAACACAGTTTGTTGACATAAAGTAATGTAAATAGGGTCGACATCCAAGCGTAATACAACTCATGTATCCCGAATAGCACGATTTATGAAACAGATTTACCATTATATCTCACATTTGTGCCTATGTATATTTATTTGTAGACTAATCTTAGTTAAATTATCTCTAAACGACATTATCTCGCGTTTGGTATTGACTCCGATGACAAACAAACGTCAATTCAGGAGCATGTATGACCGTTATATGAAATGCTACTTTCAATCTTGAAAGTTTGTTGACCACAAAAACACTGTTTATTGATTCAATGTTAGTATTCAAATGTATTTGGAGGAATTTGTAGTATCAATGCATGTATGTATACGCGAAAAATACATTTTTATTGCTTTTTGCGATGTAATGTCGCTTTAAGCATGTAGAAGTGCCTTACAACTCCAAACAAACAAACAGGGTAAATGGGTTAATATTTGTACTGTCATTTATTTGTTGACTTTGTTAATGAAGCACAATGAGTCAGCACTCTCTTTGTTCTATCTTAGCTCAAATAATCATTTTGTTCTATCTTGGCTCAAATAATCATTTGGTTTCTTTGAAGAGAGAGGTAACATCCTTAACATGTTGATGATGATCATCAGTATGCAGATGAATCGATAATCTGATTGTCCAAAGAGAGGATACTGTACAAAATAATTGAAACATTTTTGTAGATATTGTGCCGTAAAATATGCTTGTTTATCTCCGTCGTACAGGGTTATGGTTTTTGACTGCTTCTGTCTGTCTGCTTCTGTGTGTCTGTCTGTCTGCTTCTGTGTGTCTGTCTGTCTGTCTGTCTGTCTGTTGGCAGATATTGGTCACTGCCTGTGGTCAGGGTTGTCTGTCTGTCTGTCTGTCTGTCTGTCTGTCTGTCTGTCTGTCTTCGTCCTGTCTGTCTGTCTGTCTGTCTGTCCTGTCTGTCTGTCTGTCTGTCTGTTGTTGGCAGATATTGGTCACTGCCGTGGTCAGGGTTGTCTGTCTGTCTGTCTGTCTGTCTGTCTGTCTGTCTGTCTGTCTGTCCTGTCTGTCTGTCTGTCTGTCTGTCTGTCTGTCTGTCTGTCTGTCTGTCTGTCTGTCTGTCTGTAGACAGAATAGTTCAACATTTTGTTGATGGAGTTTTATGAATCTTTGTGGATATATATGTATATAAAGTGTATGTCTAGGATGGCTTGATATAATGTTGGCAGAAATTGGTCAATGCCTGTGATCAGGGTTGTCAGATAAGTGTCCAATTTACAATAGAGATGTAGCACAACCCACATGAGCTCTGGTCACGATTACAGTTTCCTAGCACTTTTGAAACAGTGAAAGATGGCATTTTCTCTGTCACTGCTTGAGTATCGTATTCCTCCGCGGTTGGATGTACTTTTGTATTTTAACTATGTTCTGACAACCATGAACAGTTAATTATAAAGTAATATATTCTAATGAATTTGTTTTGTCTGTAGTTTTTAATTTTGACAGCAAACAGAATCTAACTTGAAAATTATACAAAACTATTTATATTACGGATGCTCACACTAACAGAAGTGGTTGTGCGATTGTGTATTATAGTGAAATGAGTCTCCTTAAAACGAATACAAATATTATATTAGCGAAAATCATTGGAAATCGTAAAAGAAAAAGAGTTGTGTTTATTAGTGTAAGATAGGATTTTATTTCATCGAGTGATCTATGAAGTTTGTATTATACTCGAAATAAAATATCCTATCTTACACTAATAAACACAAATATCCTATATGTCATTGCTGTAGAGGTACCATACCATGTAAACTATCATAAGTCTTGATGGAAACTATACAAGTTCCAAATCATAAGAGAGTAGAATGTTTGCTGATGAAGTGAAAGCTGAACATTGTGCTGGTGGTTATGATAAAGCCTTATCTGTACTAGTACTGTTGCTGAAATTAGAACAACGGTCATATAGAAGACACTGCAATTGTGTCAATGACGTATTTGCTAGATAGATCAGCAGGGTTCCCTCTGCCTGAATGTTTGTCTGCACCATTTCTGTTGCCAATTGAAAAACACTGGAGTCAATTTAAAAAACTTGGAGACTAAGAGCCATATAGTTCACAAATAAATATTTGAAGCCATGTATAAAACATGTGCCAACAATTTTTATTTTTTTAAAAGTTACACCAAATATTTTCGCCAATTCACAAAATTGAGCACCAATATTTGTTTTTGTGACAATTGGCGACATTGGCGACCGACAGCGGAAACCCTGAATCATATTGTAAGTATTGATTCTCCTAAATACAAAGCAGATTAAATTATAGATAGAATCAATTCTTTTTCAAATGAAGTAGTATGTTGGTGCCCTAGATACAATGTACAGAGCTGAGTCAGATACTGTATACTCATAACATTATACCAATGTGTTTGCAAGTTGAACAGATAGTGAGAGTCACTACAAGGATATTTTTCAATAATTGCTCGCTTAATTCTAGAATTTAGCCACTTGGTGTACTGATAGAATGATAATGTGTGGAACTTTTCCTAATGAGACCCTAGGTTCTGGGTCAAGGGGTCCCCCAAAATTCAAGATGGCCGCCGTTTTGGCAGTGTCAGTGAGTTGGACATATAATTGTATTATTCTTTTATTACTCGACAGATTTAAATCAAATCAACTGGATATCATAGATATTAAATATATGCTTAAAATGAAATACATTGTGGGTGCTCATTGGTCAAAGTCAAGGTCATAGTCAAGGTCAAATGGTGCAATTTACATAAAAAACACATTTTTACCGTGCATAAGTACCTTTATTTTGAAAACTATAGATTTTAATAGTATGTTATTTACATTAATGTAATGCATGATGTATGCCCTTTAATTTGGTATGTTGATTACTGACTTCTGTTTTGTATCCATTGATATACAAGATGATTTCCAAGTTGGCCGCCATTTTCCCAGTGGAATCCAAATTATGTATTGTGCAATAGAATGATTATATATTTTTTTCTTTTTAGATTAAAATAAACGTTTAAATGTTTGATACACATACAATCGACATAAATGAACTCTAAAACAATGTTAATATTTTATAACTGCTAAGAAATATGTATATATAGTAGTAGCCGTATATCTGGATATGGTATTGATTCGGATATTAAAATTGTTGCAGTACTAAATGGCTTACATTTTTATAATTTAGTTAAATTATGCACACAAACTAATTATTATAGTGTATGTACTGTCATAATAAGTCAAATTCCCGGAGCATTTGTTTTGATAATGCATAGCTCTTGTTACTAGTATATTTAATAACCACCAGTAGTATGAAATTTTTATGTAATGGTTGCCTGCAGCAATAACAAACTACTAACACAAGATTCATCACAAGAATGCATTACTAACTTTACTAACATGAGATATACTAACATACATGTACCAATGTAGCATCAATGTCAAAAAAAGTTGTCATAGCTAAAACTGAAAACATTGATTTAGAAAAAACACAGTCGACAAGTAGTATAGAGGAATATGAAATTGATTGGGCAAAATTTGTATTGTGCCAGTAGAAAAACAATGCTCATCATGTGTGTCCAGTTAATTATGAAACATTCCTACAGGACATCAACCGTTATTATAGGTCTGGACGTTGTCTATATCAACTCCATAGCAGCTTAGTTGGTGATATTGCTAAAAGTATATGGTGCAAAATGGCATAAAACATGTATAAATAATGTTGGATTGTGGAAATATGAACGACAAGAACGTCATGCAACTTCAAGCAGGAATGACCCAACAGAAACTCCAAGAAAGGTAACCCGTCTAAGTAGTGTTGATGCCGCGGCTCAAGTGGATACTAAATGCTTGACACAACTGCACAACTTTTACGTTGGATGCTATGTGGCCTTGCAATAGCCAGGCTGGTTAATGAATTTGAAGATTCAAACATTGTCTCTACAGCTGAATCCAATTACAAACATCACGAACAAACAAAGAGTATCCAACATACATTTCAGCAGCAAGTAAATGATCTGGTGTCTGTGATACAAAACCTAAGAAACCCGTTTGCTGATAAATCGGATGACGTACTAGTTCTTGACACAAGAGATATTGTTGACCCAAGTGTAGCAGAGAGCATAAAACACTCAACAGACTTGGGGAAGCAGCAATATGAGACATATGTACAGGAGAGGCTTGCAACACGTGAACAATCAGTGATAGACACAATTAAACAAACCAAATTACCATTGTTCAGCAGGCCACCATTTGGGAAACAGTCAAAACAAAAACTTGAACTTGTGTCCCTTAAAGTGACTTGCGCTTTATTCTCGAGGCTGTATGTGTCGTGTCAGGTTCGAAAAGGAGACCTTAGTGAGTTCTTCTCACATGAAAACACTAAATATGCCCCATCACTCTCATACTTTGATAAATTGCGCACTGGAAAAAGGTCTGAACTGACGCCCTGCCCTGTCTGGAACAGCTCTGCCAGTCCTGTGAACCAACACATGAAAATCCAGTGGTAGACGCCTGTTGTTTGATGGTGCTGCGATTATTAACATGCTGAAGCCACAGAAAAAATGCAGGACATTTCAGGATTTCTGCCATATGTACAAGGGCATTTGACTATAGTCCATAGAGTTGATTTAGTTTGGGATAGATACATTGACACTAGCTTGAAAACTGGGGCACGGGGAGATCGTGGTACTGGTATTCGTAAAAGGGTGCTGCCTGATACGACAATTCCATCTAACTGGGACACCTTCCTGCGAAATGATAAGAACAAGAATGAATTATTTGACTTCTTGGCAACTGAATGTAGCAATATGACAGTTCCATATGGAAAATAGTTCCATATGGAAAATATATCATTTCCACAAAAGGGGTCATTTTTGAAACAACAGCAATCGAAAATAGAGATTCCATTGCACCATGCTCACATGAGGAAGCAGAGAGCAGGCTTCTACTTCACGCAGCTCATGTCGGCAAATCTGAAATGAAGCGGCTTATGATTAAGACAGTTGATACTGACGTTATTGTGACAGCTGCAGGAATGTTCAGTAAGTGTGGCTTAGATGAGCTATGGTTTGAATTTAGTACAGGAAAACTTCTCAGATATATACCCATACACAGCATGGTCACAACTATGGGCGAAGATATGGCGAGGGAATTGCCAGGATTCCATGCATTTACGGGCTGCGACCAGGTGTCAGGATTTCTGGGATAAGGAAAGCGAACAGCTTGGAACACTTTGTTATCATTTCCTCTGGCAGTTCAGGCATTTACAACATTGGGCAACACACCAAGTGAACAGCAGATCAATGACTGTATACCTGTTGTTGAAAGGTTTGTTGTGTTGATGTACGACAGGTCAAGTCAATGAGAAAACACCAATGATGTCCGTCAGGATCTATTCACACAGAAAGGCCGTGCTATAGATGCTATACCACCAACATATGCTGCTCTTTACCAGCACACACAGCGTGCAGCCTACCAGGCAGGCTACTGCTGGGGTCAAACACTATGTCCATCGCCAACACTACCATCTCCAGCAGAACATGGATGGACAAAGAAGCCGACCTACACTCACCATGGAAACCACTGTGGACAACGTTGTTACCAGCATCAAACTCCTGCATGGAATTATTGAATTGTGGCTGTGACAAGGATAAGGGTTGTCGTGTGTGAAGGTTGAGCTTCCATGCACCGCTTTATGTAAATGCAATGGACACTGAGATAGGCTTTAAGTACAATTGTATCATTGATGGCCTTTGAATTGTAAAACAAGGTTTCACAATTAAGAATCTACGCCACCTGATCTACGCTCAGTGTGTGTTTCCTCAGATTCCCAATCATGCTGGATTGCGTTATTGTTGAAACCGACACGCAAATCTGTTCCCGCCAGGATTCGAATGAGGCCAGTGATTTATTTAACATTATACCACAGTGCTTCCTGGACATGAATAGTGTTAAATATGATATCGGAATGGCATTATCTGGGTAATAGATGACCCGTAGGTACATAGTACCATGATTCATATTCATTTCAGTCTTTGTAAAAGTGTAATATGGTGGCCATATTGGTTATTAGTCGTCATTATGGTGAAACCTACATAACTTTAAATAATATACTGTAGTATAATTATATAAAGCGATATTATGCATATATTAAAAAGAAAATATGTTAATAGAAGTAGTTACTATTATGTTATATTTCGGGTTTTACGCCTGCTATATCGCGGGCGGGCAGTTTACCTAACAACACCTTTCCTGGGCAGGCTCCAGCGGTTAACCATTACTTGGGTGCACCAACCTCCGTAAGAAACTGCCAACTTGTTCATATAAATGAGGCACAGCCTGAGCGGGGCTCGAACCCGTGACCATCAGTGATGATAGGTTACAGTGGTATACAAGTCAGCGACCTTAACCACTCGACCACGGAGGCGGACAGAAGTAGTTACTGTATAGACTACTTTCACCACACATGTTAACAAAACGTCCATCTTATTACCATGGCAATATATTATGTGATAGCAGTACTCCATTTCAAAGAAGATAAATTGTGCTGTAAGTTGATGTGCAAATCAGTATAATATTTAATATAAATAATCCAACACATTCATAATTATATATGATAGAATAAATTTCTTCAAATTTTGATCATGTGACCTTGAAAATGACCTTGACATTAGATCATCATTGACGGCTTTCAGTTTTTGAACATTTCCTTTCAGAACAGGATGCTATTATTTTTATTTGTTTATATGTGCTAATAAATAAGAAATACAACTATTTATATATTTATCTATAAATGCCGACTATCTTGGCGGCCATCTTGGATTTTGGGGGACCCCTTGACCCAGACTCTAGGGTCTTGTTGGAAAGATAGTCGCATGTCATCATACTATCACCATGCAAAGTGGCTAAATTCTAGAATTAAGCGAGCAATTATTCTTGTAGTGACTCTCACTAAGAGTTTAAATACATCAATCAGTGTTATGTACAGAAAATAATTCTTCTTTATAAGGTGTGGTATCTTCTGTTATCTCTTTGCATGCTGGGTAGCAAAAGCACATTAATGAATCGTCGTCTGCTACAATTATTTGAATTATTTATAGCCTTTATTTTACCCAACATGCAAAGAGTTAAAGAATAGGACTTAAAAGGTTTTTAAAAAAGACAAAGAAAACAACAAATGGATATTGGTTATGTATAATACCAATACTACACCAATACTACACTGCACACGAGGGAAATAAAAGTATACGATGAACTAACAACATGCTCTGGTGAATCTTAGGAATTTTGAGATGAAATTATTGACACCAAACTAGTGTAGATGTACTAATTTGTATTTAAATAGATAGGGGATGTATTACAAACAGCATCTCTATTTACAAGGTGGCCCAAACCATATCTTGTCTTCTTCACTGTACACACTAGCTAAAACTTAAACAACTTTGTATCTCTAATAAAAGTCCGCTTCTGTGGTCGAGTGGTTATGGTCGCTGACTTGTATACCACTGTAACCTATCATCACTGATGGTCACAGGTTCGAGCCCGACTCAGACCGTGTCTCATTTATATGAAAAAGTTGGCAGTTTCTTGCAGAGGTTGGTGTACCCTAGTACTGGTTAACCGCTGGAGCCTGCCCAGGAAAGGTGTTGTTAGGTAAACTGCCCGTCGACGATATAGCCCAAAATGGTGCTGATGCAGGCGTAAAACCCAAACTAACAAACAAGCAAACATCTCTACTAAAATTATTATAACACTGAACACGGACAGGTTAGATTTATATATAAACGACAGATTTCCTTGTAGAAGGACATGCAAATAAAACGTAAAACTTAGTTGATTCTACTTTTTTATCTCTAGCTTACGGATTGTGGCATGAAATTAGGCGCAGAGCTATGTACTAAAAAAATTGTGTCCAGCTACAAGGGAAAACTGGCGAATCGGTGATCTATATTGGAAGAATAGTGTCACGTCGCAATAGTTGACCACACCTAATATTGACGTCGACATGAATTACTACTAACTAAGTGTGATCCTGGACGTAGCCATGCTCTGAGTATATACATAGTAGGGGGGTGGGGTGTTAGTGATACCCAAGAGTGCGCCCCACCAATATTCACATTTAACCTATACATTACTAACTAAGTGTGGTCCTGGACGTAGCCATGCTCTGAGTATATACATAGTAGGGGGGTGGGGTGTTACCCAGGAGTGCGCCCCACCAATATTCATATTTAACCTATACATGGTTACACACCCAGAACCAGTTACCTTCATGCTTGAAAGCAAGTCAGGCCAAGAGAACAACCCTAAACTTTGGTCTTCCCGGGCCTGCCCCGAGTGAAAAACAAGTCTGCATCTGATGAATTGAAACACGGCACATTGTGGTTATTTTCTTCAATGGTCAAAGTTGGTAGATGCATTGCCAATAGGGCTGGTCAAGATGCATTGCCAATAGGGCTGGTCAAGATGCATTGCCAATAGGGCTGGTCAAGATGCATTGCCAATAGGGCTGGTCAAGAAGCATTTCAGTGATTGTATACATGACCATTCTTGATGAAGATTTACTATTATGCTTGTTATGTCAAATGAGTTTTTGTTCGACTGTTAGAATGAAGTCGCTACAAATGTAGCATGAGATGATTTGTTGAATGTTGTCTTCTATCATGACAAAGTAAATGAATAAAATAATGATCTGTTTTCAGGTGGGCACGAAGAGACATTGCGAGCCCACAAAGAAAACAGACTTCTACCAATGATAAACCCACCCACTGACAAATATGACTATGATCTGATAGTCATTGGTGGGGGGTCGGGTGGCCTGGCAGCATCAAAGGTACGGTCAACTACTGATCAATACGACTATGATCTGATAGTCATTGGTGGGGGGTCGGGTGGCCTGGCAGCATCAAAGGTACGGTCAACTACTGACCAATACGACTATGATCTGATAGTCATTGGTGGGGGGTCGGGTGGCCTGGCAGCATCAAAGGTACGGTCAACTACTGATCAATACGACTATGATCTGATAGTCATTGGTGGGGAGGGGGGGGGCGGTTGGTGGCCTGGTAGCTCAAAGGTACGGTCAACTACTGACCAATACGACTATGATCTGATAGTCATTGGTGGGGAGGGGGCGGGGGGGTTGGTGGCCTGGTAGCATCAAAGGTACGGTCAAAGAATGGACCAATACGACTATGATCTGATAGTCAGTGGGGGAGGGGGGGGGGGGTTCGGGGGCCTGGCAGCATCAAAGGTACGGTCAACTACTGACCAATACGACTATGATCTGATAGTCATTGGTGGGGGGTCGGGTGGCCTGGCAGCATCAAAGGTACGGTCAACTACTGATCAATACGACTATGATCTGATAGTCATTGGGGGGGGGGGTCAGGTGGCCAGGCAGCATCAAAGATACGATCAACTACTCACTGGGGCCGTTATGATTATGCCCTTAGGGAAGGCATTTAAATTCCACGTAGCCTCTTCTTTCTCCCTCGTGACGATGGATTTCATCAGGAATGAGGTATCGAGTGATTAATATAAGTTGTAAGAACTGGTTTCGCAATTGAGCTAAAATAAATGTGTATACCTAAACTAACTACACACCAATACGACGGTGACCGTATAATTGCAGGTGGGGAAGGGGTCTGGCAGCCTGGCAAGATTAAGGCAGCATCAATTGTCCGTTGTATGTTTCTATAGTGCAATCGGTGATGATTGAGCTTATTCACCCTCGCCATTGAGCTTATTTACCCTCGCCATTGAGCTTATTTACCCTCGCCATTGAGCTTATTTACCCTCGCCATTGAGCTTATTTACCCTCGCCATTGAGCTTATTCACCCCCCAACAACCCCCCAACAACCCTCGCCATTGAGCTTATTTACCCTCGCCATTGAGCTTATTTACCCTCGGTGATTTTTATTATTTTTAAAACAAACACTGCTTCTCTTGTAAAGATTGTTGATATTTGAGCACAGTGAAGTGCAGGTCATTTATTAAAATCGTCGCATACAACGGCCAGGTGTACTACAGCGTAAGACGAGGCCGAGGGTCGAGTTAACTAGGGTACGGGTTGACCGCGTACATGTATATATGTCAGAGCAGTATGGGACGTATCTATGCAATCGGCTGCCTATAAAAATTGCAGTTTACAATTTCCATATACAATTTTGACCAGTAAGATAAACTGGCCTATTATAAAGCACTCGTATTCAGATGTTGTATTTAATGGTTGTACTGTGTATTTTAACCATATTTTGTTGAAATTTATTAAATAACACCATTTAACCCATTCAACCCCAAGTAACTCAGATGGACTGGTCCATGATATTCATAAACCAATAAATGAATCAGAAAATCACATTTGGACAAGTTCATTTATGAAAATGGGTAATTATGTCTAAAAATAGTCATATCACTGGCAAAAAGTGCAGATCCTGATGAGACGGCTCGTCACGAGCCGGCTCATCTGGATCTACACTTTTTGTAAGCCTATTTAGAGGTCTGTGGGGTTGAAAGGGTTACGGCTGCAATCGTGCACATTCTCACTTCTCCCAAAGGTTCTGACCTAGAATGAGCCCTGCTTTCATTACTAATGTTGCTATTTGACAGATGGCCACATCATTGGGCAAGAAAGTAGCAGTATTTGACTTTGTCAAACCAACACCTACTGGAACTAAATGGGGTAAATATATTACTTTTTTTTTTTTTAAATTATTTATTTTCCTTTTATAGCATACACAACATAATTGTCTGTTAACACTATACATAGTACTTAATGAACATATAATTATACTTCTTATCTATTTAATATGACTGTGTGCTGACAGTTACAAATATTTCCTATTTCAAAATTCTTGCATCTGATGCATGGTTGCCATAAAAGGTGTCCGTCTTAAATGTGACACTCCCATGCTTGACGGATAAATTGTTAAGGTATATAAACATTCATGAAAAGGGGTTTTAGAATACATGGACAATGTTTAAAAAGATAACGTTATTAAAACTCCCAATGATCATAATGTCCCCAATTTAGCACTTAAAATTCAAATTGCGATGTGCAGTTCTCTTACGACGGTTTAGATAGTTACTACAAATTAAAAAAAGACCATTTGAACATATGATAATTTACTTTATCATGCATTATTGCAATCTCCTTTTCAAGAGATATTCTCATTTTCAAGTAGTTTAAGAACTGCTCAATGTTGGGAATATTTTTTCTGTATTTCATTTGAAATATAAATGATTTCATTAAATCTTCCAATTTTAACAGGTTTGGATTACACTTGTTTTGCTTTTATAAATAGTTGTTGGTTTTGAGTCAGCAGGCTATATCTTAGAGCCATATCGTAATGTAATAATACATGACCTGCAATATAGAACAGGTTCCAGGTTTGCAACACGCCTGTAGCAAGGTCTACTACAGGACTAGCTATTTCTGAGCAGTCTTGTCTCTCCTTGTGGTATAGCCAGTTATCTCGTGCTCAATATATGATTTTTGTTTTGTTTATGTGTTTTTTAATCAAAGAATTCTATAGTCTAATCTGTCTTAAGCAGCCAACTAGCCAAGAGAGTGGTGAAAAATAGTCGTTTGGTCATAGTGGCTGCTCAATAGAGGTTAATTGTTGAACCAATGAGGGACCTCGCTGACTTTCTATTACCTCCCTTGGCAAATAAAGTCTGATTGATCCCTAAATGAAAAGCAGTCCTTTCGGTTGGAATCCTTTGTTTTTACAGTTGTTCCATAACCAGATATTGCGTTATTATATATGTGATTTTATCCAAACCATGTTAGTTAATTGATAAAAAAATGTACAGATTTTTTACTCATTGTAGGATATCTGTCAAGATATAGTAACATAATAATTATATATGAGAAAGTGGAAGAAAATTCATAGCATGGCGTGCAACGGAAACAATGATAAAAACAAAGGAAACAACTTAAGATGACTTACATACTTTTAAGGAGTATTCAGGGGGAGTAACTGACCGATGTCTCTCATTGCCACATTGGGATTATTGTAACTGTAATAGAGGTATCACTAGCACAGGTCTGACTGTATGTCAATGTATTTATATCAATGAGAGACATCTCTAATTTTCTATTACCTCCCTTACTAGATAAAGTCTGATTTATTCCAAAACGTGAATAGGTCCTTTTAGTTAGAATCCTTGTTTTTACTGTTGTTCCCTATCCAGATGTTGCGGTATGATAAATGTGATTTTATCAAAATTGTGTTAATTAACTGATAATATTGTTTTACAAATAAGTACCCATTGCATATACTGTATGAGATCTGTCGAGATAGTAATTTAAAACTCCTAAGATGCGATAGTGGAATAAAATTGCTAACATGTTGTGCAAAGGAAACAACAATAAAAACAGAGGAAAACACTTAATAGGACATATCTACCTTTAGGGAGTATTCAGGGGCAGTAACTGACCGATGTCTCTTAGAGGACCTATCTACCTTTAGGGAGTATTCAGGGGCAGTAACTGACCGATGTCTCTTAGAGGACCTATCTACCTTTAGGGAGTATTCAGGGGCAGTAACTGACCGATGTCTCTTAGAGGACATATCTACCTTTAGGGAGTATTCAGGGGCAGTAACTGACCGATGTCTCTTAGAGGACCTATCTACCTTTAGGGAGTATTCAGGGGCAGTAACTGACCGATGTCTCTTAGAGGACCTATCTACCTTTAGGGAGTATTCAGGGGCAGTAACTGACCGATGTCTCTTAGAGGACCTATCTACCTTTAGGGAGTATTCAGGGGCAGTAACTGACCGATGTCTCTTAGAGGACCTATCTACCTTTAGGGAGTATTCAGGGGCAGTAACTGACCGATGTCTCTTAGAGGACCTATCTACCTTTAGGGAGTATTCAGGGGCAGTAACTGTCCGATGTCTCTTAGAGGACCTATCTACCTTTAGGGAGTATTCAGGGGCAGTAACTGACCACTGTCTCTCATTGAACTCTTTGTTGAACAGAATAACTTTGTTTTGCAGGTCTTGGAGGTACATGTGTAAATGTGGGATGTATACCCAAGAAACTCATGCACCAAGCAGCTCTTCTAGGTATTTCCAGTTATACTATGCATGTATACAAGTTTCATTAAGTTTTATAAGCTATAGATTTGTCAGCTATCAAGTGCAAAGGTCAGTAATTATTTGGCAGAAGAATTTAGTCTCGTTAAAATTTTGAAAACGAATCTGGTTTTAAATGATATATACATGTACGTGCTTATACACTTGCTGAATTTCTAACAGATTTATGGACAGAAGAGATTATATGGCAATAAGTCTGGTAGCCCTTTATAATACCTGCAGATTGTAATGAAATGTGTTATATAATTTATATTCTGTCTGCTTTGCCATATACCGTAGTACAGTTTGCCATTGATCAAAACCTTGTACCATCCAGGATTACTTTATACATATTTTAGCTTGATTGCGAAACAAGTTCGTACAACTTATATTAATCACTCTTGAGACCTTATTCCTGATGGAATCCATCTCCACCAGGGAGAGAGAAGAGGCAACTTGGAAATGTAAATGCCTAAGGGCACAATCGTAATGGTTACAGCTGGGCTTGAACTGTGGGGGGGGCTTTCGCACCTGAAGCGAATGCGCTACCACTGCGCACAATGAATTCCACAACCAGGATTGAACATGGGGTCATACAGGGCTGACCAACGGTCAACAGCAATTTGTTTATAGACTAGTAATAATTTGAATTTATTGCAGGACATAGTTTTGAAGATGCCAAAGCATTTGGATGGCAAATGCCCGAAAAAAGTAAGTTACATTCTCATTTATTATCAACAGTTGCTTAGCAAATTGTAAACACAAGATTCTTCTATAAACTTTAGGTTTTATTTTCGGAAAAATTTATTATGAAAATAAATAATTCATACCACTTTTCTTCTGCAATTGTATTGAACTTCATGTGTGAAGGCACTGTAAACGAGTCTCTCACCCATTGAAACTTGATGTGTACCATTCACGTCTTGAACATATGTCTTTGGTCGTGTACTAAATGTCTAATGACTAAATTTGGATTTCAAACTGTAATGGTTGTATTGTTTGTTAACCCATTCAACACCAAGTAACTGACATGGACTGGTACATGATATTTTTCAGACCAATACATTAATAAGAAAATTACATTTGGACCAGTTCATTTATCAAAATGGGTAATTTTCGTCTAAAAATAGTAATAATACTGGCAAAAAGTGCAGATCCTGATGAGACAGCTCATCACGAGCCGGCTCATCTGGATCTACACTTCTTGTATGCCTATTGAGAGTCCTATTGTGTTGAAAGGGTTAATGAAACCAATTGAATTGTACTTCCGTTGATCTGTGACTGAGTGTTAGTGACAAATGTTGCTAAATGACTGAGTGTTAGTGAGAAATGTTGCTAAATGATTGAGTGTTAGTGACAAATGTTGCTAAACGACTGAGTGTTAGTGACAAATGTTGCTAAACGACGGAGTGTTAGTGACAAATGTTGCTAAATGACTGAGTGTTAGTGACAAATGTTGCTAAATGATTGAGTGTTAGTGACAAATGTTGCTAAATGACTGAGTGTTAGTGACACATGTTGCTAAACGACTGAGTGTTAGTGACAAATGTTGCTAAACGACGGAGTGTTAGTGACAAATGTTGCTAAATGACTGATTGTTAGTGACTAATGTTGCTAAATGATTGAGTGTTAGTGACAAATGTTGCTAAATGACTGAGTGTTAGTGACAAATGTTGCTAAATGATTAAGTGTTAGTGACAAATGTTGCTAAACGACTGTGTGTTTGTGACAAATGTTGCTAAACGACCGAGTGTTAGTGACACATGTTGCTAAACGACTGAGTGTTAGTGACAAATGTTGCTAAACGACTGAGTGTTAGTGACAAATGTTGCTAAATGACTGAGTGTTAGTGACAAATGTTGCTAAATGATTGAGTGTTAGTGACAAATGTTGCTAAATGACTGAGTGTTAGTGACAAATGTTGCTAAATGATTAAGTGTTAGTGACAAATGTTGCTAAACGACTGTGTGTTTGTGACAAATGTTGCTAAACGACCGAGTGTTAGTGACACATGTTGCTAAACGACTGAGTGTTAGTGACAAATGTTGCTAAACGACTGAGTGTTAGTGACAAATGTTGCTAAATGACTGAGTGTTAGTGACAAATGTTGCTAAATGATTGAGTGTTAGTGACAAATGTTGCTAAACGACTGAGTGTTAGTGACAAATGTTGCTAAACGACCAAGTGTTTGTGACAAATGTTGCTAAACGACCGAGTGTTAGTGACAAATGTTGCTAAATGACTGAGTGTTAGTGAGAAATGTTGCTAAATGATTGAGTGTTATTGACAAATGTTGCTAAACGACTGAGTGTTAGTGACAAATGTTGCTAAACGACGGAGTGTTAGTGACAAATGTTGCTAAATGACTGAGTGTTAGTGACAAATGTTGCTAAATGATTGAGTGTTAGTGACAAATGTTGCTAAATGACTGAGTGTTAGTGACACATGTTGCTAAACGACTGAGTGTTAGTGACAAATGTTGCTAAACGACGGAGTGTTAGTGACAAATGTTGCTAAATGACTGAGTGTTAGTGACAAATGTTGCTAAATGATTAAGTGTTAGTGACAAATGTTGCTAAACGACTGTGTGTTTGTGACAAATGTTGCTAAACGACCGAGTGTTAGTGACACATGTTGCTAAACGACTGAGTGTTAGTGACAAATGTTGCTAAACGACGGAGTGTTAGTGACAAATGTTGCTAAATGATTGAGTGTTAGTGACAAATGTTGCTAAATGACTGAGTGTTAGTGACACATGTTGCTAAACGACTGAGTGTTAGTGACAAATGTTGCTAAACGACGGAGTGTTAGTGACAAATGTTGCTAAATGACTGAGTGTTAGTGACAAATGTTGCTAAATGACTAAGTGTTAGTGACAAATGTTGCTAAACGACTGAGTGTTAGTGACAAATGTTGCTAAACGACCGAGTGTTAGTGACAAATGTTGCTAAACGACTGAGTGTTAGTGACAAATGTTGCTAAACGACTGAGTGTTAGTGACAAATGTTGCTAAATGATTGAGTGTTAGTGACAAATGTTGCTAAATGACTGAGTGTTAGTGACACATGTTGCTAAACGACTGAGTGTTAGTGACAAATGTTGCTAAACGACGGAGTGTTAGTGACAAATGTTGCTAAATGACTGATTGTTAGTGACTAATGTTGCTAAACGACTGAGTGTTAGTGACAAATGTTGCTAAACAACTGAGTGTTAGTGACAAATGTTGCTAAACAACTGAGTGTTAGTGACAAATGTTGCTAAATGATTGAGTGTTAGTGACAAATGTTGCTAAACGACTGAGTGTTAGTGACAAATGTTGCTAAACGACCGAGTGTTTGTGACAAATGTTGCTAAACGACCGAGTGTTAGTGACACATGTTGCTAATGACTGAGTGTTAGTGACAAATGTTGCTAAATGACTGAGTGTTAGTGACAAATGTTGCTAAATGACTGAGTGTTAGTGAGAAATGTTGCTAAATGATTGAGTGTTAGTGACAAATGTTGCTAAATGACTGAGTGTTAGTGACACATGTTGCTAAACGACTGAGTGTTAGTGACAAATGTTGCTAAACGACGGAGTGTTAGTGACAAATGTTGCTAAATGACTGATTGTTAGTGACTAATGTTGCTAAATGATTGAGTGTTAGTGACAAATGTTGCTAAATGACTGAGTGTTAGTGACAAATGTTGCTAAATGATTAAGTGTTAGTGACAAATGTTGCTAAACGACTGTGTGTTTGTGACAAATGTTGCTAAACGACCGAGTGTTAGTGACACATGTTGCTAAACGACTGAGTGTTAGTGACAAATGTTGCTAAACGACTGAGTGTTAGTGACAAATGTTGCTAAATGACTGAGTGTTAGTGACAAATGTTGCTAAATGATTGAGTGTTAGTGACAAATGTTGCTAAACGACTGAGTGTTAGTGACAAATGTTGCTAAACGACCAAGTGTTTGTGACAAATGTTGCTAAACGACCGAGTGTTAGTGACAAATGTTGCTAAATGACTGAGTGTTAGTGAGAAATGTTGCTAAATGATTGAGTGTTAGTGACAAATGTTGCTAAACGACTGAGTGTTAGTGACAAATGTTGCTAAACGACGGAGTGTTAGTGACAAATGTTGCTAAATGACTGAGTGTTAGTGAGAAATGTTGCTAAATGATTGAGTGTTAGTGACAAATGTTGCTAAATGACTGAGTGTTAGTGACACATGTTGCTAAACGACTGAGTGTTAGTGACAAATGTTGCTAAACGACGGAGTGTTAGTGACAAATGTTGCTAAATGACTGAGTGTTAGTGACAAATGTTGCTAAATGATTAAGTGTTAGTGACAAATGTTGCTAAACGACTGTGTTTGTGACAAATGTTGCTAAACGACCGAGTGTTAGTGACACATGTTGCTAAACGACTGAGTGTTAGTGACAAATGTTGCTAAACGACGGAGTGTTAGTGACAAATGTTGCTAAATGATTGAGTGTTAGTGACAAATGTTGCTAAATGACTGAGTGTTAGTGACACATGTTGCTAAACGACTGAGTGTTAGTGACAAATGTTGCTAAACGACGGAGTGTTAGTGACAAATGTTGCTAAATGACTGATTGTTAGTGACTAATGTTGCTAAACGACTGAGTGTTAGTGACAAATGTTGCTAAACGACTGAGTGTTAGTGACAAATGTTGCTAAATGATTGAGTGTTAGTGACAAATGTTGCTAAATGACTGAGTGTTAGTGACAAATGTTGCTAAATGATTAAGTGTTAGTGACAAATGTTGCTAAACGACTGTGTGTTTGTGACAAATGTTGCTAAACGACCGAGTGTTAGTGACACATGTTGCTAAACGACTGAGTGTTAGTGACAAATGTTGCTAAACGACGGAGTGTTAGTGACAAATGTTGCTAAATGATTGAGTGTTAGTGACACATGTTGCTAAACGACTGAGTGTTAGTGACAAATGTTGCTAAACGACGGAGTGTTAGTGACAAATGTTGCTAAATGACTGAGTGTTAGTGAGAAATGTTGCTAAATGATTGAGTGTTAGTGACAAATGTTGCTAAATGACTGAGTGTTAGTGACACATGTTGCTAAACGACTGAGTGTTAGTGACAAATGTTGCTAAACGACGGAGTGTTAGTGACAAATGTTGCTAAATGACTGATTGTTAGTGACTAATGTTGCTAAACGACTGAGTGTTAGTGACAAATGTTGCTAAACAACTGAGTGTTAGTGACAAATGTTGCTAAACAACTGAGTGTTAGTGACAAATGTTGCTAAATGATTGAGTGTTAGTGACAAATGTTGCTAAATGACTGAGTGTTAGTGACAAATGTTGCTAAACGACTGAGTGTTAGTGACAAATGTTGCTAAACGACCGAGTGTTTGTGACAAATGTTGCTAAACGACCGAGTGTTAGTGACACATGTTGCTAATGACTGAGTGTTAGTGACAAATGTTGCTAAATGACTGAGTGTTAGTGACAAATGTTGCTAAATGATGGAGTGTTAGTGACAAATGTTGCTAAACGACGGAGTGTTAGTGACAAATGTTGCTAAATGACTGATTGTTAGTGACTAATGTTGCTAAACGACTGAGTGTTAGTGACAAATGTTGCTAAACGACTGAGTGTTAGTGACAAATGTTGCTAAATGACTGAGTGTTAGTGACAAATGTTGCTAAATGATTGAGTGTTAGTGACAAATGTTGCTAAACGACTGAGTGTTAGTGACAAATGTTGCTAAACGACCGAGTGTTTGTGACAAATGTTGCTAAACGACCGAGTGTTAGTGACACATGTTGCTAAATGACTGAGTGTTAGTGACAAATGTTGCTAAATGACTGAGTGTTAGTGACTAATGTTGCTAAACGACTGAGTGTTAGTGACAAATGTTGCTAAATGATGGAGTGTTAGTGACAAATGTTGCTAATAGATGGAGTGTTAGTGACAAATGTTGCTAAATGACTGAGTGTTAGTGACTAATGTTGCTAAATGACTGAGTGTTAGTGACAAATGTTGCTAAACGACTGAGTGTTAGTGACAAATGTTGCTAAATGACTGAGTGTTAGTGACAAATGTTGCTAAACGACTGAGTGTTAGTGACAAATGTATGTTGCTCTACTAAATACTATCCCGTTTTGTGTTACAGTTGAGCATAAGTGGGAAACAATGAAAAATGCAATTCAGGTGAGTAACGTGATGATCGGGTGAGTAAAGTGATGATCAGGTGAGTAAAGTGATGATTTGGTGAGTAAAGTGATGATTTGATGAGTAAAGTGATGATTTGATGAGTAAAGTGATGATCAGGTGAGTAAAGTGATGATTTGGTGAGTAAAGTGATGATTTGATGAGTAATACATACTGTAAATGTGTACACATACATGTCTACATGCATGCATACGTACGTACGTACGCACGCACGCACGCACGCACACACACTGTAAATGTGTACATGAATATGAATTAAGATATAATAATTTTAAGTTTATTTAACGTTGCTACCAGTTGTCCATTTGAGTGACGGGCAGTTTTACCTGACAACACCTTTCCTGTGCAGACTCCGGCGGTTAACCAGTACTTTGTGCACCAACTTCCATAAGAAACCGCCAACTTTTTCATATAAAGAGACACGGTCTGAGTCGGGCTTGAACCTGTGACCATCAGTGATGATAGGTTACAGTGGTATACCAGTCAGCGACTGTAACCATTCAACCACAGAGGTGGACAAGAGATATAATAAAGATGTAAAATAAGATATTATATAAATGTAAAATAACAATTGCATATGTATAGAATACGTATATTGCACATTGTTTCAGAGCATTCATACTAGGTATGTCTTGTGTGTTGTAGGATCATATAGGTTCATTGAACTGGGGATACCGTGTTCAACTGAGAGATAAGAAAGTAGACTACAAGAACGCTTTCGCTGAGTTTGTAGATGATCATACAGTCAAGGTTAGTTTATATTGCGTTCTGTTATGTCTTCTGTACATTCAGCTATCTCTTCTGTGTATTCTGTTATCTCTTCTGTGCATTCTGTTATCTCTTCTGTGTATTCTGCTATCTCTTCTGTGCATTCTGCTATCTCTTCTGTGTGTTCTGCTATCTCTTCTGTGTGTATTCTGCTATCTCTTCTGTGTATTCAGCTATCTCTTCTGTGTATTCTGTTATCTCTTCTGTGCATTATGTTATCTCTTCTGTGCATTCTGTTATCTCTTCTGTGCATTCTGCTATCTCTTCTGTGCATTCTGTTATGTCTTCTGTGCATTCTGCTATCTCTTCTATGCATTCTGGTATGTCTTCTGTGCATTCTGCTATCTCTTCTGTGTATTCTGCTATCTCTTTTGTGCATTCTGCTATCTCTTCTGTGCATTCTGCTATCTCTTCTGTGCATTCTGTTATCTCTTCTGTGTATTCTGCTATCTCTTCTGTGTATTCTGTTATCTCTTCTGTTCATTCTGTTATCTCTTCTGTGCATTCTGCTATCTCTTCTGTGCATTCTGCTATCTCTTCTGTGTGTATTCTGCTCAGTTGAATTTTGCCTAAATTATCGTCCCTTCAACTGTATGGGAGAAAACCATTGAACTGTTCAATAATGTCAAAGTGGCTATCAATCTAGTGTTCATTGTCACAGAAGTGTCCCTGTGATATGTTTACAGGCTGTAGATAATAAGGGGAAGGAGATGTCATACACAGCAGATAAATTTATACTTGCCACTGGAGAGAGACCTCGATATCCAGATATACCAGGGGCCAAGGAATATGGTATTACAAGGTAACCAGCATATAGTAATACATGGCTATACAGTAATACATGGCTATACAGTACTACATGGCTATATATGAATACATGACTATGCAGTAATACATGGCTATACACTAATACATGGCTATACACTAATACATGGCTATACACTAATACATGGCTATACAGTAATACACGGCTATATACTAATACACGGCTATACAGTAATACACAGCTATACACTAATACATGGCTATACACTAATACATGGCTATACACTAATGCATGGCTATACAGTAATACATGGCTATACACTAATACATGGCTATACAGTAATACATAGCTATACAGTAATACATGGCTATACAGTAATACATGGCTATACACTAATAAATAGCTATACAGTAATACACGGCTATACACTAATACATGGCTATGCAGTAATACACGGCTATATACTAATACACGGCTATACAGTAATACATGGCTATACACTAATACATGGCTATACAGTAATACATGGCTATACACTAATACATGGCTATACAGTAATACATAGCTATACAGTAAAACATGGCTATACAGTAATACATGGCTATACAGTAATACATGGCTATACACTAATAAATAGCTATACAGTAATACATGGCTATACAGTAATACACGGCTATGCAGTAATACATGGCTATACAGTAATACATGGCTATACACTAATACATGGCTATACAGTAATACATGGCTATACAGTAATACATGGCTATATACTAATACATGGCTATACAGTAATACATGACTATACACTAATACACGGCTATACAGTAATACACGGCTATGCAGTAATACATAGCTATACAGTAATACATGGCTATGCAGTAATACATGGCTATACAGTAATACACGGCTATACACTAATACATGGCTATACAGTAATACATGGCTATACAGTAATACACAGCTATACAGTAATACATGGCTATACAGTAATACACGGCTATACACTAATACATGGCTATACACTAATACATGGCTATACAGTAATACATGGCTATACAGTAATACATGGCTATACACTAATAAATAGCTATACAGTAATACATGACTATACACTAATAAATAGCTATACAGTAATACATGGCTATACAGTAATACATGGCTATACAGTAATACACGGCTATACAGTAATACACGGCTATACAGTAATACATAGCTATACAGTAATACATGGCTATGCAGTAATACATGGCTATACAGTAATACACGGCTATACACTAATACATGGCTATACAGTAATACATGGCTATACAGTAATACACAGCTATACAGTAATACATGGCTATACAGTAATACACGGCTATACACTAATACATGGCTATACACTAATACATGGCTATACAGTAATACATAGCTATACAGTAATACATGGCTATACACTAATACATGGCTATACAGTAATACATGGCTATGCAGTAATACACGGCTATACAGTTATACACGGATATACAGTAATACAAGGTTATACAGTCAATCCTGTCCAGCAGTCACATCTATCAAAACAGTGAACCTGTATCTAGCAGCCAGTCACTAGATTCCTGCACTGGCAATTTCAAGTTTTAGCATTTATTAAACACCCACAGCCACTGTTTGTTACTCCCTTGACTGGCTGTTTAACCCTTTCCTTTATAGAGATTTAGGTTAATATACTATTATATCTCCATACAAATGATAGCAATTTAGATATCATGCAGTGGATAAGTAGTGGCCATATCTATCCCACCTCCATAGATATTACTGGGACTATATAGAGATTTAGGTTAATATACTATTATATCTCCATACAAACGACAGCCATTTAGCTATCATGCAGTGGATAAGTAGTGGCCATATCTATCCCACCTCCATAGATATTACTGGGACTACATGAGATTCTGGCCTTTATTATGAACATTGTCAATGTATGTCGTATTGGTAATGGCATCAAGAGGTGCTTCTATGAGGGAAAGGGTGGGTTCACTCCAGTTTGACTGTATTTGCAGCCGACTAAGCTCCATTCAGTGGCTCTATGGGTCTCCCTAGCCTTCTACTGATATCAACATTAGGTTTTATTTGACTACTTCTCTTACAAAAGTTCTAACATATTCTTATCTGAATATATTATTGAGGTCTTAGATAGGAATGATCTCTTGTCTGTCTGTCCTGGCGAATATTGTGGGTTTAGGGGGCTAACTTTCAGTTGAATACTGTTTATAGCCTCTAAGTTTGGGTTTGGGGGGTAATTTGTTGTCTTAGCCCTGAAGTTCCAGGTATATTAGGGAGAAGTTTGGTGCCCCAACTGTATGTCCTGGAAGTCGTGATAGCACAGTGGTAGCACGTTCGCTTCAGGTGCGAAAGGCCCAGAGTTTGCGTCCAGCTGTAGCTGTTACGATTGTGCTCTTAGGCAAGGCATTTACATGCCACATTGCCTCTTATCGCCCTCATGGTGATGGATCCATCAGGAATGAGGTCTCGAGAGTGATTAATATAAGTTGTAAGAACTTGTTTCGCAATCGAGCTAAAATAAATTTGTATCAACTAAGCTACATGTACTCTATATATTCAATTTGTATCAACTAAGCTACATGTACTCTATATATTCAATTTGTATCAACTAAGCTACATGTACTCTATATATTCAATTTGTATCAACTAAGCTATATGTACTTAACACCTTGTTCTCCTTGTCATACAACCCAAGTTGTCATTGTACATGTCGCTAGAATAGGTCCATCTGCATTTTTTTCTTGTTTATCTACAGTGACGACTTGTTTTCATTGCCATACTGCCCTGGTAAGACCCTGGTCGTGGGCGCATCATACGTGTCCCTGGAGTGTGGTGGTTTCCTTCAGGCCATCGGGCTCGACGTCACGGTCATGGTACGATCCATCTTTCTCAGGGGCTTCGACCAACAGATGGCCGAAAAGATTGGAGAGTATATGGAGAACCACGGAATGAACTTTGTACGACCATGTGTACCTACCAAGGTAACAAACAGTAATCCCATTAAATACCACGGTAACTTCATACGACCATGTGTACCTACCAAGGTAACAAACAGTAGTCCCGTTAAATACCACGGTAACTTCATACGACCATGTGTACCTACCAAGGTACAAACAGTAGTCCCGTTAAATACCACGGTAACCAACTACCTACCAAGGTAACAAACAGTAGTCCCGTTAAATACCACGGTAACTTCATACGACCATGTGTACCTACCAAGGTAACAAACAGTAGTCCCGTTAAATACCACGGTAACTTCATACGACCATGTATACCTACCAAGGTAACAAACAGTAGTCCCGTTAAATACCACGGTAACTTCATACGACCATGTGTACCTACCAAGGTAACAAACAGTAGTCCCGTTAAATACCACGGTAACTTCATACGACCATGTGTACCTACCAAGGTAACAAACAGTAGTCCCGTTAAATACCACGGTAACTTCATACGACCGTGTGTACCTACCAAGGTAACAAACAGTAGTCCCGTTAAATACCACGGTAACTTCATACGACCATGTGTACCTACCAAGGTAACAAACAGTAGTCCCGTTAAATACCACGGTAACTTCATACGACCATGTGTACCTACCAAGGCACGTAAGTCTGATATATGGTTTGCATATGAGAGGAATGTTGAAAGTTCTACCGAAGTGCATATAGAATGTAACGGACAATGCGTCACTGAAAGTGATGGTTGTGCATACACTACACTGCTATGTAAAATTGACACAAAACTGTGGAAACAAAATGTTTTGTTTTGAATTACCTTTATGTTATGGTATGTATATCTTGTGCTGTTTGTTTAGTGTCGTATAGATATATATATATATCTCAGCCTTCCGATGACCGTTTTATCATGTGCATCACAGTTACACATGCATCACAGGTACACATGCATCACAGTTACACATGCATCACAGTTACACATGCATCACAGTTATACATGCATCACAGTTACTGTACTGTTGGATAAAACACCTATATCTTATGAGTACTGTAGAACACTGCTCCCCACATATCTTATGTGTACCGTAGAACACTGCTCCCCACATATCTTATGTGTACCGTAGAACACTGCTCCCCACATATCTTATGTGTACCGTAGAACACTGCTCCCCATATATCTTATGTGTACCGTAGAACACTGCTCCCCACATATCTCATGTGTACCGTAGAACACTGCTCCCCACATATCTTATGAGTACCGTAGAACACTGCTCCCCACATATCTTACGAGTACCGTAGAACACTGCTCCCCACATATCTTATGAGTACTGTAGAACACTGCTCCCCACATATCTTATGAGTACCGTAGAACACTGCTCCCTACATATCTCATGAGTACTGTAGAACACTGCCCCCCACATATCTTATGAGTACCGTAGAACACTGCTCCCCACATATCTTATGAGTACCGTAGAACACTGCTCCCCACATATCTCATGAGTACCGTAGAACACTGCATCTTATGAGTACCGTAGAACACTGCTCCCCAATATCTCATGAGTACCGTAGAACACTGCTCCCCACATATCTCATGAGTACCGTAGAACACTGCTCCCCACATATCTCATGAGTACTGTAGAACACTGCCCCCCACATATCTTATGAGTACCATAGAACACTGCTCCCCACATATCGTATGAGTACCGTAGAACACTGCTCCCCACATATCTTATGAGTACCGTAGAACACTGCATGAGTACCTAGAACACTGCATGAGCGTAGAACACTGCCCCCACATATCTTATGAGTACCGTAGAACACTGCTCCCCACATATCTATGAGTACCTAGAACACTGCTCCCCACATATCTTATGAGTACCGTAGAACACTGCTCCCCACATATCTCATGAGTACTGTAGAACACTGCCCCCACAATCTATGAGTACTAGAAACTGCTCCCCACATATCTATGAGTACCGTAGAACACTGCTCCCACATATCGCCCCCCACATATCTTAGAGTACCATAGAACCTGCCCCACAATCCATGAGTACCTAGAACACGCCCCCACATATCTTATGAGTACCGTAGAACACGCCCCCACATATCTTATGAGTACCTACTGCCCCCCATACTTATGAGTACCGTAAACATGCCCCCCATTATGAGTACCGTAGAACACTGCCCCCACATATCTTATGAGTACCGTAGAACACTGCTCCCCACATATCTCATGAGTACTGTAGAACACTGCCCCCCACATATCTTATGAGTACCGTAGAACACTGCTCCCCACATATCTTATGAGTACCGTAGAACACTGCTCCCTACATATCTCATGAGTACTGTAGAACACTGCCCCCCACATATCTTATGAGTACCGTAGAACACTGCTCCCCACATATCTTATGAGTACCGTAGAACACTGCTCCCCACATATCTCATGAGTACCGTAGAACACTGCTCCCCACATATCTCATGAGTACCGTAGAACACTGCTCCCCACATATCTCATGAGTACTGTAGAACACTGCCCCCCACATATCTTATGAGTACCATAGAACACTGCTCCCCACATATCGTATGAGTACCGTAGAACACTGCTCCCCACATATCTTATGAGTACCGTAGAACACTGCTCCCCACATATCTTATGAGTACCGTAGAACACTGCTCCCCACATATCTCATGAGTACCGTAAAACACTGCCCCCCACATATCTTATGAGTACCGTAGAACACTGCTCCCCACATATCTTATGAGTACCGTAGAACACTGCCCCCCACATATCTTATGAGTACCGTAGAACACTGCTCCCCACATATCTTATGAGTACCGTAGAACACTGCTCCCCACATATCTTATGAGTACCGTAGAACACTGCTCCCCACATATCTTATGAGTATGATACTATTGTAGGTAGAGAAGATTGAAGACGGTACACCCGGGAAATATCGTGTAGAAGGCAAGTACTCCGACGGTACACCATACACAGATGAGTTCAACACGGTAAGTCTCCACTGTTTTATGACACAGTAGAATTACAAGCAAGCCCGTGTTACAGAACGCCCTGCATAAAGAACACTTGGGTTTATAAACTGTAGAGGTTCTGTGAAACTGGGATAAAAATAAGGAGCACACAACTTATATTAATCATGGTCGAGACCGCATTCCTGGGGGAATCCATCTCCACGAGGGAGAAGAGGCAACGTGGAATTTCAATGCCTTGCCTAAGGGCACAATCAATTTTTTTTCAAAAGCAATTTCTTGTTTCAGTTGAGTTTGCTATATGTGGTTATGAATTTCAGGTTATATTTGCTGTAGGCAGGGATGCATGTACAGGAAGTATAGGACTGGATAAAGTAGGAGTAAATGTCAGCAAGTAAGTTCTTCTTATCTTCTTGTTATATTTGCTATAGGCAGGGATGCGTGTACAGGAAGTATAGGACTGGATAAAGTAGGAGTAAATGACAGCAAGTAAGTTCTTCTTATCGTTCTTTTGTGTCCTCCGTCTCGGAGAGATGTATCGGGTTATTTTCTGTGGGCTCACCACGTCCTACAGTTTTATACCAGTTGAGTTGAGACAAGGCATACATCTTCAATGTCAACTGGACAAACGCATGTTGTCGGCACTCCCAAGGTGGGATAAATCTTTTTTTAATTATTCCTCTTTTTGTACTTCTGTGTACATGTAGGTGTATATTGTCGGGACTTTCAGGTCCCATAACTTCTTCAGGAGTTCACTATGTCACGATATAGTACTGTATATCTGAATGTTGTCTTCTCGACTTCTCTCCTTCCCATTTCATCCAAATAAGTTCCCAAGTGTCATTGATTATCACTATATGGATGTATCATCAATTCCTTCGGGTCGATTCGATTATCAATTTCAAATTCAGAATATCGATAACTTTTTTTTATTTTGTCGTTTAGTTTAATAATATTTCATTTGAAGTGTTTAATGCTTGTAATATCTTAGTACTATTTAGTTATGCCTAACTCGAGGACAACAACGACTCATTTATTTGTTCTGTTTAGCCTTAACACGCAAAAAAATTGCGTAAACGTCATCTTCTTCCTGTAAGGCCATGCAAATATGACAATCAGTTCATTCAGTTATTGTTATCGGCCACTGTACATTCATGAGCATTTTCACAAATGAAACCATTGTCATTTAAACTGCGTTCATGTGCGAACGGTCAGAGGTTCGAGCCCCACTAGAGCCGTTATGATTGTGCCCTTATGCAAGGCATTTAAATTCCACATTGTCTCTTCTCTCTCCCTCGTGGCGATGGATTCCATCAGGAATGAGGTCTCGGGAGTGATTAAGTTGTAAGAACTTGTTTCGCAATCGAGCTAAAATAAATTTGTATAATGAATCATTATTTATTGGCAATTAGTGCTCACTAATCAGCTGACATTCGAAACTGCCAAACATTGGCACCATTTATCTCCACTCTCTCATTTTTTCTGTTCGAGCCCCGCTCAGGCCGTGTCTCATTTATATGAAAAAGTTGGCAGTTTCTTACGGAGGTTGGTGCACCCAAGTACTGGTTAACCGTTGGAGCCTGCCCAGGAAAGGTGTTGTTAGGTAAACTGCCCGCTGGCGATATAGCCCAAAATGGTGCTGCTGCAGGCGTAAAACCCCGAAATATAACATATAACTCTCATTTCTTCCATCTTTTTACTCGCAGAAGTGGATTCATTCCCGTTGATGACAATGAACAAACGAACATTTCCAACATCTATGCTATAGGAGACATCCTTGAAGGGAAGCTTGAACTCACTCCTGTCGCCATACAAGCTGGTAAACTGCTGGCAAAGAGACTCTTCTCCGATGCAACTGCACTGGTTAGACATTTTCGTATTAATTTATTTCCGATGAATTTATTATTATGACATAATCTGTCTTTGAATTTGGACCAGTCCAATCACCATGGCAGGGGGTGTTTTGTAGAATAACTGGCAGATTATCAAACCACAGGAACTTGAAATTTTATATCTTATGGATACAAACAGAGACGATCATGACCAGACAGCACTATTCTGTGGCATCTGACTGGAGACAGATTGCAGACACACACCTATATTAGACTTGACAGATTGCAGACACAACTTGTATATTAGACTTGACAGATTGCAGACACAACTTGTATATTAGACTTGACAGATTGCAGACACAACTTGTATATTAGACTTGACAGATTGCAGACACATCTTGTATATTAGACTTGACAGATTGCAGACACAACTTTTATATTAGACTTGACAGATTGCAGACACAACTTGTATATTAGACTTGACAGATTGCAGACACAACTTGTATATTAGACTTGACAGATTGCAGACACATCTTGTATATTAGACATGACAGATTGCAGACACACCTTGTATATTAGACATGACAGATTGCAGACACAACTTGTATATTAGACTTGAGGCAGCTTGCAGACACACCTTGTATATTAGACATGACAGATTGCAGACACACCTTGTATATTAGACTTGAGGCAGATTGCAGACACACCTTGTATATTAGACATGACAGATTGCAGACACACCTTGTATATTAGACATGACAGATTGCAGACACAACTTGTATATTAGACATGACAGATTGCAGACACAACTTGTATATTAGACATGACAGATTGCAGACACACCTTGTATATTAGACATGACAGATTGCAGACACACCTTGTATATTAGACATGACAGATTGCAGACACAACTTGTATATTAGACATGACAGATTGCAGACACACCTTGTATATTAGACATGACAGATTGCAGACACACCTTGTATATTAGACAGATTGCAGACACACCTTGTATATTAGACATGACAGATTGCAGACACACCTTGTATATTAGACATGACAGATTGCAGACACACCTTGTATATTAGACATGACAGATTGCAGACACACCTTGTATATTAGACATGACAGATTGCAGACACAACTTGTATATTAGACTTGACAGATTGCAGACACACCTTGTATATTAGATAGATTGCAGACACACCTTGTATATCAGACCTTAGACAGATTGCAGACACACCTTGTATATTAGACAGATTGCAGACACACCTTGTATATTAGACCGTAGACAGATTGCAGACACACCTTGTATATTAGACCTTAGACAGATTGCAGACACACCTTGTATATTAGACAGATTGCAGACACACCTTGTATATTAGACAGATTGCAGACACACCTTGTATATTAGACCGTAGACAGATTGCAGACACACCTTGTATATTAGACCTTAGACAGATTGCAGACACACCTTGTATATTAGACCTTAGACAGATTGCAGACACACCTTGTATATTAGACAGATTGCAGACACACCTGTATATTAGACCGTAGACAGATTGCAGACACACCTTGTATATTAGACCTTAGACAGATTGCAGACACACCTTGTATATTAGACAGATTGCAGACACACCTTGTATATTAGACCTTAGACAGATTGCAGACACACCTTGTATATTAGACAGATTGCAGACACACCTTGTATATCAGACCTTAGACAGATTGCAGACACACCTTGTATATTAGACAGATTGCAGACACACCTTGTATATTAGACCTTAGACAGATTGCAGACACACCTTGTATATTAGACAGATTGCAGACACACCTTGTATATTAGACCTTAGACAGATTGCAGACACACCTTGTATATTAACAGACAGATTGCAGACACACCTTGTATATTAGACCGTAGACAGATTGCAGACACACCTTGTATATTAGACCTTAGACAGATTGCAGACACACCTTGTATATTAGACAGATTGCAGACACACCTTGTATATTAGACAGATTGCAGACACACCTTGTATATTAGACCTTAGACAGATTTCAGACACACCTTGTATATTAGACCTTAGACAGATTGCAGACACACCTTGTATATTAGACAGATTGCAGACACACCTTGTATATTAGACCTTAGACAGATTGCAGACACACCTTGTATATTAGACCTTAGACAGATTGCAGACACACCTTGTATATTAGACCTTAGACAGATTGTAGACACACCTTGTATATTAGACCTTAGACAGATTGCAGACACACCTTGTATATTAGACAGATTGCAGACACACCTTGTATATTAGACAGATTGCAGACACACCTTGTATATTAGACAGATTGCAGACACACCTTGTATATTAGACCTTAGACAGATTTCAGACACACCTTGTATATTAGACCTTAGACAGATTGCAGACACACCTTGTATATTAGACAGATTGCAGACACACCTTGTATATTAGACCTTAGACAGATTTCAGACACACCTTGTATATTAGACCTTAGACAGATTGCAGACACACCTTGTATATTAGACAGATTGCAGACACACCTTGTATATTAGACCTTAGACAGATTGCAGACACACCTTGTATATTAGACAGATTGCAGACACAACTTGTATATCAGACTTAGCAGAATGAGTCTTTTGTGTGTAGAAGTGTGTATAGATGTGAATATTTCGCGAGAGTTGAACTTGATATATAGTTTGCCATCAAACAATTATTTAAAAACTTTGTATACCTCCAGTAACGCTTGTGGTTTATTGTTTCCTATCTTCAAGAACAATGGCACAGAGACTGGTGATCGGGGGAATTACAATTATACCAGTGGTCTGTAGGTTAATTTGACTCGATCATCACTGGTTGAATTGTAATTCCCCTATAATGCATCTGTTTTTGTGTTTTACAGACAGATTACAAGAAATTAGTAAATGTGTATAAACTAATGCTCAATGGTATTAGTCCAGCAATTTCGTGAAATAATTGTGCACTTCATGTAAAAAGCAATTTTATTGTTGTAAGTGGTGGATAAATGTATAAAGGTTTTAAATTAGTTAGAATCCGGGCCCAAAAATATCCATAAGTGTTTTTGTTGCTTATATTGCAGACAAATTACAAGAAAGTTGCTACAACAGTGTTTACACCACTCGAGTATGGAGCTATTGGTTATGCAGAGGAAGATGCTATTAAAGAGTTTGGAGAAGAAAACATTGATGTAAATATTTCATTGTTAGATGAACAACTAGAAACAGTAGTGCGAGATGTTTAAACTTTATTTATTTTACAACAATTAGTTTATACAAATTTATTTTAGCTTGATTGCGAAACAAGTTATTACAACTTATATTAATCACTCTCGAGACCTCATTCCTGATGGAATCCATCGCCACGAGGGAGAGAGAAGAGGCAACGTGGAATTTAAATGCCTTGCCTAAGGGCACAATCGTAACGGCTCCAGCGGGGCTCGAAATCCGGACCTGTCGCACCTGAAGTGAATGCGCATCCACTGCGCTATCACGACTTCCACGATTGCGAAGCAAGTTTTAACAACTTATATTAATCACTCTCATTGGCGCAGATGAAAGCGTATATATGGTCATTCGCGTGGGAGGTACCCAGAGAAAACCCACCTGACTGATCTGGTGACCATCCGTACCATCTCGTATACTTCCCGGTCCAAGGATCGATACTTGGTTTGCATTGGTGAGAAGTGAGTGCGCTAACCACTGCGCTAAACGGACAGCGCGAGATATATGCATTGGAGTCCAAATATATTTTGTATGATTTGTTTTAAATGAATGTTACACGTTTATTCCTTTATTTTTGGTACATGATCAATAGAGAATATTTATTTTTGGTACATGATCAATAGAGAATATTTATTTTTGGTACATGATCAATAGAGAATATTTATTTTTGGTACATGATCAATAGAGAATATTTATTTTTGGTACATGATCAATAGAGAATATTTATTTTTTGTCAGTGTATTTCACTGAATGAGCATGGAAAGCAGCATTATCGCCACATGTTATGCTTTCTATATTCATGAGTGAATTATAATTAGATCATTCAAGTAAGCAAACAGATTTTCTTTGTATCTTAGTCTGAAATTAGTTTTTATGATAAAAACCGATGCTTCAGAAATATAGATATTTCCAGTTGAATAAAATTAAAAGCATATGGAGCATTACTTTAAGATATCAACCTGTATTATGTGTACCGTCAACCTGTGTTAAGCAGCCAGCCAAGGGGTTATCAGAAAGTGGCTGCTTAGCACAGGTGGTTGCATAATAGAGGTGACTGTACATGTACTTTGTGAATGTTGAACCTTGCAGGTATATCACTCAAACTTCCGTCCCTTGGAGTGGACAGTGCCTGACAGAGAGAGTAATGCCTGTTACGTGAAGCTTATCTGCCATATACCAGATGATGTGAGTAGTAGTTACTGGAAGAGTGCTTACATGTGAAGTTGCTAGGTGACTTCACCATAGTGATGCCAGTTTAGTTTGGACAAATTTATTTTTAGCTCGATTGCGAAAGAAGTTCTTACAACTTAATATTAATCACTCTCGACCTCTTCCTGATGGAATCCATCGCCACGAGGGAGAGAGAAGAGGCAATATGAAATTTAAATGCCTTGCCTACGGGCACAATCATCTACAGCTACAAATGGGCATGAACTCGGGGGGGGGGGGGGGCTTTCGCACCTGAAGCGAACACACTACAACTGCACTATCACGACTTCCACTTTCCAACCTGACTTAAATGCCTACATAATTATGCTTATGCAAGTATCTTATACCATTTGAATAGATTGCCTCATAAATGGCTCACTAATTGATGAAAATAGTGCTGTGGAGTAGGTTCTGTAACAGTAAAGTGTTTGTTTATTATAGTGTCGCCCATATTTAAAAGGCCAGCCATTTCTGTCTTATGAGACACCTCTTTTTATTAATATCAGTACTTCCAGAATCCTATGCTTGTATGCCAGTCTGGTAGGCAATCGGTAACCATTATTTAACTAGCTGGCAGCTCGCCAACCGGCCATATCAGAACCCCTGACAACGTTCGAACATTCGACCTCCTTGATCTAGTGCGTAATTGAAGGACTCACTGCCGTCTCCATCGATCTAGGGTGAGCCTGTCCTCTATCTAGTGTGTAATAGAAGGACTCACTGCCGTCTCCACCGCTCTAGGCAGCCTGTCCTCTATTTAGTGTGTAATTGAAGGACTCACTGCCGTCTCTCATCACTCTAGGGTGAGCCTGTCCTCTATCTAGTGTGTAATAGAAGGACTCACTGCCGTCTCCACCGCTCTAGGGTGAGCCTGTCCTCTATCTAGTGCATAATTGAAGGACTCACTGCCATCTCCATCGCTCTAGGGTGAGCCTGTCCTCTATCTAGTGTGTAATAGAAGGACTCACTGCCGTCTCCACCGCTCTAGGGTGAGCCTGTCCTCTATCTAGTGCGTAATTGAAGGACTCACTGCCGTCTCCACCGCTCTAGGGTGAGCCTGTCCTCTATCTAGTGTGTAATTGAAGGACTCACTGCCGTCTCCACCGCTCTAGGGTGAGCCTGTCCTCTATCTAGTGTGTAATTGAAGGACTCACTGCCGTCTCCACTGCTCTAGGGTGAGCCTGTCCTCTATCTAGTGTGTAATTGAAGGACTCACTGCCATCTCCACCGCTCTAGGGTGAGCCTGTCCTCTATCTAGTGCATAATTGAAGGACTCACTGCCATCTCCATCGCTCTAGGGTGAGCCTGTCCTCTATCTAGTGTGTAATAGAAGGACTCACTGCCGTCTCCACCGCTCTAGGGTGAGCCTGTCCTCTATCTAGTGCGTAATTGAAGGACTCACTGCCGTCTCCACCGCTCTAGGGTGAGCCTGTCCTCTATCTAGTGCGTAATTGAAGGACTCACTGCCGTCTCCACCGCTCTAGGGTGAGCCTGTCCTCTATCTAGTGCGTAATTGAAGGACTCACTGCCGTCTCCACTGCTCTAGGGTGAGCCTGTCCTCTATCTAGTGTGTAATTGAAGGACTCACTGCCATCTCCACCGCTCTAGGGTGAGCCTGTCCTCTATCTAGTGTGTAATAGAAGGACTCACTGCCGTCTCCACCGCTCTAGGGTGAGCCTGTCCTCTATCTAGTGTGTAATAGAAGGACTCACTGCCGTCTCCACCGCTCTAGGGTGAGCCTGTCCTCTATCTGCAACACAGTATTATCATGACTCATGTTTATTTCAGATGCGGGTCATAGGGCTGCATGTTTTGGGACCAAATGCCGGGGAGATAACTCAGGGGTATGCTGTAGCAATAAAACTCAATGCAACTAAAGCAGATTTTGATGATACTATTGGTATACACCCGACATGCTCTGAGGTATTATTATTTATGTACTTATATAGGTAATTTCCTGGCCACGTGGTTGATGTGATGGATTGACAGTTGCTTCCCCCCCCCCACATCAACCCCCTCGTGCACACCGATGTATGTTTGAGTACTACTGTCTGTTGAAAAATATAAAGAACTTCTGCCGTGCTTGCGTATTAGTCCCGTACTGTTCAAAAAATGGCCCCGAGAACCTTCATCCATGGATGGATATTAAAATGACTTGCCACAAATCATGTGGCACTCTCTCCGACATGACTATTCAATTCATTCATGGGATGATTTGTGATATAATGTGGCACAATTGTTCACTGGAACAAGATGACGTGTGTCATGCAATAATTAGGTTGTAGCTTTACATTCGATGTCACACTTAGGAAGTCAAATGTTACAATGTGCCACTAAATGTGAATAAAGTCTGTTCATTCATGGAGAGATTTCAGTAGAACTTGACAGTTAGTTCTGCAGAAGAAAGTTTAAACTTTATATTTATTTTACAACTATTGCGAAGCAAATTTTAACAACTTATATTAATCACCCTCGTTGGCGCAGATGAAAGCGTAAATGTGGTCATTCATGTGGGAGGAAACCGGAAAACACGGAGAGAACCCGAGTAGCATTGATGAGAAACGAGCTCGCTAACCACTGCGCTAATTGGACAGCCTATAACTGTTAGTGTGTCTCACCCAGGCTGCTAGCTGCTGGTGGAGGTTAAAGAAGATTTACATAGAATGCCGATTGTCCAGTTTATAATTTGCATATACTGAGATTAACTCTAAATATCTTGATACAATTGATATGTCACATTCAACATGTTACTGCAATGTGAACAGTTAACCCTTTCAACACCACAGACCTCTAAATAGGCTTACAAAAAGTGTAGATCCAGATGAGACGGCTCATGACGAGCCGTCTCATCAGGATCTGCACTTTTTGCCAGTCATATTACTATTTCTAGACAAAATTACCCATTTTGATAAATAAACGGGTCCAAATGTAATTTTCTTATTAATTTAACGGTCTAAAAATACCATGCACCAGTCCATGTCAGTTACTTGGTGTTGAATGGGTTAAACATGCATCGTCGAGTAGTGACTATGCATTAGTGTTATTAGGATTGGATAACAGTTGTTCAAGATTTTCTCCTGAAACAATCAAATTCCTATACAGTCTATATCCGTTATGTCGAATTCCATCGGAGCGAACAAAATACTTTGACATAACCGAAGTTTGACTTAACGAAATTCTATATAAACGGAGCCAGTGGGATTTTGAGCCGACTTCTAGATAACTGGAGAATTCGACATAACCGACTTGACATAACGGATGTAGACTGTATTTTGCAAAATTAGATGAGTAATTTCGATGTAGAATTCAGGCCTCGCCCCAGATTAGAATGAAACAGACAAAAAGAAAGAAAAAGAAAGTACAGCTTGGCGAGGACTGGGGGCATTGTACGAGTATCTGTACCATAATTCATTTACTCAGCAAAATAAAAATATAAACTAATATTAATTATCCAAAAGAAAACATTTTTAAAGTAACAAGGTAATGGAGATTTCAAACTGTGTGGCGATGACCAGGTCTGGAGGTTATAAAACGTTTCTCCTATCTCAAAACTCTAAAACCCTATCTTCTATTTCAAGCTTCTGATTGGTTTAGCTGGCAGTAATACTCGGAATCAACCAATCAAATCATTTGAGTTTGAGATCTGAGAAAAGTTTTATAACCTCGGGGCCAGGCCCGTTTCGTTGACGAAGAAGAACCCTTTATTTATAACTGCTCTTCTGTTTCAGGTACTGACCGTTTTGGACATAACCAAAAGGAGTGGTGGTGATGTAAGCCAGTCTGGTTGCTGAGGTTAATCCCTGCTGCTGAAACCATTCTCACAAAACTGACAACCAGTCGACTTTAAACTCTACGTCGGCGCATATAAACCAGTCAACAAACTGACAAACGGAAACCAGTCAACAAACTGACATATGTATAACCAGTCTGCACATCATAGACAAACGTAAGCATGTCTATATAAGTTGACATGCGCATTAAATGGTCTACCACGGGATATGCGCAGTCAACACAACACAGCGCACAGAAATCGACAATGAACAACAGCAAATTGAATTTTAAAAGTGCTGAGATATTTGATGTGTGAACATATGGGGTTATAAACAATATTCTGGAAATGTTACTACAAATTTGAAGTAGAAAATATGTTGCAGAATTGCAGGACTCCGTACAACAAGACCATTCTGTGTCTGTGATTTATAGTTTTTATAGCTGACATATTTCAGAAGAGAGATTTTGAAATCCAGTACTTAAAATGCTTCTAATTAGTTCTTTATGCAGCTAATCATTTGCAATATTTCTTAGTTTAACTCTTTCAGGGAGTTGACTAATATAGTGACTGACAAAATATTTAGATTGAGTCCTGTTGGTTCCCGGTTTATATGTTATGACTTCTGTAGAAGTGTTTAGAAATTGACAGGTTGGTTCCCAGTTTTAGAGATGAGTTCAGTAGCAGGGTTAATGCTTTCCAGTGAACCAGTCTAGTTTCTGCAGACTGTGTTCTGCTTGTATGACAGACTGGTCTAAAAACTCTAGCGAGTTGGACTGGTTTTGATGTAAGCTAGACTGGTTCACACCTAATATGTACTTAAATGGGACAGAATAAGTGCAGATCTAAGTCTTTCTGTGTTCCTGTTAGACATGAATTGAAAGGAAGTGTCTTACTTGTATAACACAATTAAACATGTATTGTTAAGTTAGGCTAACTAATATCTTTGATTCCCTTTCCATACCCTTGTCAAACAGTTTATTTTGCACATTAAAATACATTGTTCAGTTCAAATATTATTATTATTGGTATCTATGTCAATGGTAAATCTACTTTTACCATTTCTATTGACTGTCTGATTAGCGCAGTTGTTATCGCGCTCGCTTCTCACCAATGCAACCCGGGTTCGATCCTCGGACCGGGAAGTATGTGAGATGGTACGATGGTCGCCAGATCGGACAGATGGGTTTTCTCCGGGTACTCCGGTTTCCTCCCACACGAATGACTACATCTACGCTTTCATCCGCGCCAACGAGAGTGATTAATATAAGTTGTTAGAACTTGCTTTGCAATCGTTGTAAAATAAATCAAGTTTTAAAAATCTACTTTTGTATTACAGATTGAGAAAACACCAATTTTCATATACTGAAATAAAATGTCCCAATTTTTCTATCCAAAATTTAAAAAAAAGAAGTTCTATCTAATTAGACATTGAGAGATATATGTACGTGTGTTGGGGCGGTATTTTCGATAGTCTGGGAAGGGGCTACAAAGATTTCATTTTTGGTCTTAGTAACTGTAGTAGAAGAAGTTAGATGTGACAGTGCCTGTAATTAGAGTGATGGAACCTATGCTCGGCATATATCTCGCATATAATGGCCAGTAAAATATGTTAATTGCACTTGTCGTATATTATTATTTTCTTAAGTCGTGAAAACAACTTTCAAAAAACTCATGTTGACAGTTTTAGCTTCATCATGTGACCGTGCTGCTCAATTCAGCTATCGCAATGGCACCCATTTATATGAGTTCCTCAAGACTTCAGGGCACCTATGCACAACGTACTTGTTATTTTTTTATTTATTGAATAAAAACACTTATTGGTGTTAATCAGAAATGGTCGAGAAACTATTTTTATTGTAGATTTTTTAAATTCGTGTCCTGAATTGCTCATACACCGTATCAGTTTCGATGTAAATATTCTCCCAATGATTTGTTTGTTTATATTCGTCTGCTGGACCAGTTACGTGACAGTTGCATCAGGCTACCGATACACGCAACAGAATGCTATTGAACCATGCTTCAGCTCTGTCAGCGAAATTAGCCTAGAACTATATAAATATATTGAAAATGGACAAATACGCCGAGCATAGGAATACACCGAGCATAGGTTGCACCACTCTATAGTGTATGATTATAACCATATATCACCTAGTGATGTTTGTTGCTGCGTAAATATTTGTGTATATGTTACAGTATGTATTTTCACTGGTTCTAAATTTTCACAGAAAGGTAATTTGCAAATAATAAGAGGATGTTTGTTTTGTTTCTGTGTGTGATCAAATTGTTTATATTTCACCGAATGAACATTGAAAGCAGCATTATCCCGTTGGCTCTAGCCACAAGCGATATATTAATAGCTTTCTACCTTCATAAGTGATATATAATTTGATCATTCACTGAAACAAACAAATAGTCTTTTTAATTTAGGCTGCTTTTATGATAGAAAACGATACAACTTCGAGCTAAATGGCTCTTAGAATGTCGTGATTAGACGACCATAACTGACGTCACTGAACGCTTGAGTCCGAAAACGTTCGCGTTGATAACATTTCAACATGTGGCGACTTGGTACCACTCGTGCAAAGCAGTAGAGATATCAAATCAAATTTATTATAATGTAATTTTAATAAAGTACTTTATGTCATTGAACGAACATGTCGAGAAGGTACGGTGACGGTTTTGCCAATTGCACAACTAGGTAATTTACATAGTCACCGCCTTTATCTTTCTATATTTAGAAAGCAGTAGAGATATAAAATGTGTTATTCCATTGCTTTCAACACATTTTTATTTCATTGATAAACTTCTATTTCAATGTTAAGCAATAAATAAACATGGTACTTAGTTATATGAGTTATATAATCTAGATTCAGCGTTCTGTGGTAATATTTGGCAGTTATATGTAATTGTATGTTGTAGTGTTTTGTTTGCCTACACTTGCTTTATTTTTACATATCGTTTATTGTCCCTTGTCTTTTCAAAGAAAAGCTGTGGCATAATAATAGTGAGCGTCCTTCCGATTGGTAGTTCTTCCATAACAAAATGTTGTCCGCTGTCTAACTGAAGTCTTCTTATCATTATCTTACTCTGCCAAGTTCGAGTATTAGTCTGATCGTCTCGGAAAGACATTCTTCACTAAAGGTCACGGGTTCGAGCCCCGCTCTGTCTGTGTTTCATTTATATGAAAAAGTTGGCAGTTTGTTACGGAGGTTGGTGCACCCAAGTATTGGTTAGGTGCTGGAGCCTGCCCATGAAACGTGTTGTTAGGTATACTGCCCGCAGGCAATATAGCCCACAATGGTGCTGATGCAGGCGTAAAACCCGAACTAACAAACAAACATTCTTCACACCCAGTAACGGTTAAAACGTTTTTGACGAGATGACTATGCTCCGACTGCTATCTATTCTTCCAAGTTGATCACACTGTTTACTGATGTCTTTGTCAGGTTCTACATCCTGCCTGATTGCCATGTTAACACCGGTGATTACAGTTGTATTAGCATCTTATTGTCTATCCAACTTCATTAAAGGCAATCATGTTATTATATTTATAAAAACTCCCAATCCTTTCATAATGCACCTCATACTTATATGACCATATAGTTTATACAAATTTATTTTAGCTCGATTGCAAAACAACAAGTTCGTACAACTTAATATTAATCATTCTCGAAACCTCTTTCCCTGATGGAATCCATCTCCATGAAGGAGAGAGAAGAGGAAATGTGGAATTTCAATGCCTTGCCTGCCAAAACTCCAGGCCTTTCGCATCTGAAACGAACGCGCTACTATTGCGCTATTGCAATATCACAAATATATGACCATATGGTCACTATGCAATACGAGAATATACAATATATTAGAAAATCGGCATAAGATTGGAAAATTCTCAATATTTATTATGCGAGTAAAAATACAATTTTTCATTTAACCCTTTGCATGCTAGCGGCAGATAAAATCACTTTTGCAAGCAGCATAGAGCCAGATCAGATGGCACAGAAACGTGGAGCTAAATTATTTGGCTGAATAGCAAACAACGTAGATCCTAATCAGACGTGGCCTTATGTTGTTTGCAAATGTGATCGTATTTACTCGGCAGGCAACGGATTAATCATGACATATCATATTTGTAATGTGATGTCATACAATCAATCATAGCTTTTGTGACATATTTTTTTAATGACATTTTATACATATACGAACATTAGGGAAAAATGGTTGGGATTGAATATTTGTCTAGATAATATTTAAAAATATAAAACTGAGAACATTGTAATATATGAGTATAAACAAATAGCATGCTTGCCTTTAGGTTTCATCCAAGCTTCATTGTTTATGTGTTTCTGTGAGCAAGCACTGTGTCGAGGGACAGAGTAACTTGGTTACCATTCATTGTTTATGTGTTTCTGTGAGCAAGCACTGTGTCGAGGGACAGAGTAACTTGGTTACCATTCATTGTTTATGTGTTTCTGTGAGCAAGCACTGTGTCGAGGGACAGAGTAACTTGGTTACCATTCATTGTTTATGTGTTTCTGTGAGCAAGCACTGTGTCGAGGGACAGAGTAACTTGGTTACCATCCATTGTTTATGTATAATTGTATGTTTATATTTATTGTGCTGTACATTATTTAGTCCTAGAATATAGACGGTGCATCATGTGGGCATGCCTACAACATGTTTGCCACTATTCAGCACCCCTCCTCCTCAACTGACACAAAATGTCAACTCTTAAAAAAAAAGAAAAGAAAAAAAAAAAAAAAGGATGAAAACTTTATGGAAGGAAGCAAATGGATATTTGCCAGACCAGTGTACTGTAGATCAGTTTGAGGGCTGATAGCGAAACATATTTATTTAGTACATTGAACTACACAGTGGAAGTCGTGATAGCGCAGTGGCAGTGTGTTCGCTTCAGGTGTGAAAGGCCCGAAGTTCGAGCCTCGCTGATGCGATTGTGCCCTTAGGCAAGGCATTTAAGTTCCATGTTGCTTCTCTCTCCCTTGTGACAATGGATTCCATCAGGAATGCGGTCTCGATAGTGATTAATATGTTGCAAGAACTTGTTTTCGCAATCAAACTAAAATAAATAAAATTTGTATAAACTTGGTATACAGTGCAACCTAAGGCTACCCTGGGAAGGGACAATTCCCAGCAATAAACTAAAGGCATTAATGGTGATGTGCATATTATTATAGTTTGTCTGAAAACGACACTGGCCCTGGCCTCCCGTGTGTATCGGCAACACAGGGACACTGGCCTCCCATGTGTATCAGCAACACAGGGACACTGGCCTCCCGTGTGTATCAGCAACACAGGGACACTGGCCTCCCGTGTGTATTGGCAACACAGGGACACTGGCCTCCCGTATGTATCAGCAACACAGGGACACTGGCCTCCCGTGTGTATCAGCAACACAGGGACACTGGCCTCCCGTGTGTATCAGCAACACAGGGACACTGGCCTCCCGTGTGTATTGGCAACCCGTATGTATCAGCAACACAGGGACACTGGCCTCCCGTGTGTATTGGCAACCCGTATGTATCAGCAACACAGGGACACTGGCCTCCCGTGTGTATCAGCATAGATCATACAATCATACCACTAAAAACTACCTCGGGATAAAGACCACTCATCTCTCAAGACACCATATTTTCTCCCATAAAGCTATTTTTAAATCCTTTTACCTGTCCACAAAGACCACCTAACAACAATGACCACATTTACCATTCCCATTGGTGGACTTTGTAGACAGGTTTGGCTGTAGTTCAACAATACAGCACAAAGGAACAATCTATATAAATATAATAATTGATAAATTTAGAGGCAATTTACATAAGTGGTTTATATTCTTGATAGGGTCCAGTATTAATTATTATATTTTTAATGAAATTGAAGTCCTGATATCGCAGTGGTAATGCGCTCGCTTCAGGTGCAAAAGACCTGGAATTTGAGCCAATGCAACTGTGCCCTAAGGCATTTAAACTCCACATTGCCTCTTCTCTCTCCCTCATGGCGATGGAATCCATCACGAATGAGGTCTCGAGAGTGATTATTATAAATTGTAAGAACTTGTTTCGCAATTGAGCTGAAATATATTTGTATAAACGAATGAATAACAATCACAAACTAGAAAGTGATGATGAAATTGGCTGCCAGTCTGTTTATTACTTTTGAAATCTTGAAATGTTTTTATATTCCACACTTTTGAGTCTAATTTTCGTGTGTCACCTTTTTTGGAGCTTTGATTGGAAGAGATATATATATATATCCAATATAGCACCATCGACCAACTCAATTCAATTATGATGCCCGATGCAGAATCGTGTAATGAGAAATGTCCTGGTCATACAATGTGCTACATGTAACAAAGCAATTAAAAGTACTATGTTGATCATTTGATATTGTTTCTAAATAAAGCGACAGAAGAGTATGAAACGTGTCGTCTTCATTTCTTTTATGCCATGCTCAAATGGTGGGAGTTTGTGTTGCCACTGCTATCCATCAATCTCACACATCTGTAGCTCTCAGCTCACACATCTGTAGCTCTCAGCTCACACATCTGTAGCTCTCAGCTCACATCTGTAGCTCTCAGCTCACACATCTGTAGCTCTCATCTCACACATCTGTAGCTCTCATCTCACACATCTGTAGCTCTCATCTCACACATCTGTAGCTCTCAGCTAACACATCTGTAGCTCTCATCTCTCATACATCTGTATCTCGCACATCTGTAGCTCTCATCTCACACATCTGTAGCTCTCATCTCACACATCTGTAGCTCTCATCTCACACATCTGTAGCTCTCATCTTGCACATCTGTATATCTCATCTCTCACATCTGTAGCTCTCATCTCACACATCTGTAGCTCTCAGCTCACACATCTGTAGCTCTCACACATCTGTAGCTCTCACATCTGTAGCTCTCAGCTCACACATCTGTAGCTCTCATCTCACACATCGTAGCTCTCATCTCACACATCTGTAGCTCGCAGCTCACACATCTGTAGCTCTCATCTTGCGCATCTGTAGCTCTCATCTCACACATCTGTAGCTCTCATCTCGCACGTCTGTAGCTCTCATCTCGCACATCTGTAGCTCTCATCTCGTACATCTGTAGCTCTCATCTCGCACATCGATAGCTCTCATCTCGCGCCTCTGTAGCTCTCATCTCGCACATCTATAGCTCTCATCTCGTACATCTGTAGCTCTCATCTCACACATCTCGCGCATCTGTAGCTCTCATCTCGTACATCTGTAGCTCTCATCTGTAGCTCTCATTTCGCACATATGTAGCTCGCATATCTATCTTTCATCTCACACATCTGTATATCCGACCTTGCGCATCTGTAGCTCTCATCTCGCACATCTGTAGCTCTCGTCTTGCGCATCTGTAGCTCTCATTTCGCACATATGTAGCTCTCATCTATATTTCATCTCGCACATCTGTATCTCCGATCTTGCGCATCTGTAGCTCTCATCTCGCACATCTGTAGCTCTCATCTTGCGCATCTGTAGCTCTCATCTCGTACATCTGTAGCTCTCATCTCGTACATCTGTAGCTCTCGTCTCGCGCATTTGTAGCTCTCATATCGTACATCTGTAGCTCTCATCTTGCGCATCTGTAGCTCTCATCTCGCACATCTATCTTTCATCTCACACATCTGTATCTCCGACCTTGGGCATCTGTAGCTCTCATCTCGCACATCTGTAGCTCTCATCTTGCGCATCTGTAGCTCTCATCTCGCACATCTATATTTCATCTCACACATCTGTATCTCCGATCTTGCGCATCTGTAGCTCTCATCTTGCGCATCTGTAGCTCTCATCTCGCGCATCTGTAGCTCTCATCTCGCACATCTATAGTCTCATCTCGCATATATGTTAGCGCGCATCTGTTATTTCACATAGGCATCTACTAGCTCTCATATCACATAGGCATCTACTAGCTCTCATATCACATAGGCATCTACTAGCTCTCATATCACATAGGCATCTACTAGCTCTCATATCACACAGGCATATACTAGCTCTCATATCACATAGGCATCTACTAGCTCTCATATCACACAGGCATCTACTAGCTCTCATATCACATAGCCATCTACTAGCTCTCATATCACACAGGCATCTACTAGCTCTCATATCACACAGGCATCTACTAGCTCTCATATCACACAGCCACCTACTAGCTCTCATATCACATAGGCATCTACTAGCTCTCATATCACATAGGCATCTACTAGCTCTCATATCACACAGGCATCTACTAGCTCTCATATCACACAGGCATCTACTAGCTCTCATATCACATAGGCATCTACTAGCTCTCATATCACACAGGCATCTACTAGCTTTCATGTCGCATAGGCATCTACTAGCTCTCATATCACACAGCCATCTACTAGCTCTCATCTCAGCCAGCTACTAGCTCTCATCTCACACAGGCATCTACTAGCTCTCATCTCAGCCATCTACTAGCTCTCATATCACACAGGCATCTACTAGCTCTCATCTCAGCCATCTACTAGCTCTCATATCACACAGGCATCTACTAGCTCTCATCTCAGCCAGCTACTAGCTCTCATCTCACACAGCCATCTACTAGCTCTCATCTCACACAGGCATCTACTAGCTCTCATCTCAGCCATCTACTAGCTCTCATAGCACACAGGCATCTACTAGCTCTCATACCACACTGGCATCTACTAGCTATCATATCACACAGGCATCTACTAGCTCTCATACCACACTGGCATCTACTAGCTCTCATACCACACTGGCATCTACTAGCTCTCATATCACACAGGCATCTACTAGCTCTCATATCACACAGGCATCTACTAGCTCTCATACCACACTGGCATCTACTAGCTCTCCTATCACACAGGCATATATTTGATATACACGTACTCGTCACATAGTCAAATATTTGTACAATATACCATATCAGTATGGGCTCTACTACTTAACATTCAGATCCACTGCAATATTTACATACTTCCATTATAATAAGGCTGTTAATACTGCCATGGCTGGACTAACACAGTACCTGTATATACAGTGCTTCTGCTTTTATATATGCCCAGCAAAAGCGCCGCATATCAAGAGTGATCGACATTTTAAACAGGAATGTTGCCGAGTAATAAACTTTTTAATTTAATCATGATCAGTCATACGCTCTTGTACAACGAAAATGATGAAATGTATTTACAAAAAGTGTGAACAGATTATAACATGGCATTAACTAGGAGCGTATTAAGAATTGTGTTTGTTAATAGATGTTATTCTAGAACTGTTCATATCAGGTATAAATCAATTACTGGGTATCAAAGCGCTGACAACGCATTACAAACTGTAACAGGAGGCCGGATCAACAGGTGGCTAGACGCTTATGAGGATTTTGTTGGACTCACTGAAGTTCGTCTTGCACAGGAATGCGTCACCAAGGTACAACTCGGCTTTAATTATGCTTGGACTAAGACTGCAGAATGGATAGCAAGTGTTTTGTGAATGTTGTGCCCATTGTAGGAGAAGACTATCTATCTTCCAATGATTTCCAACCTCTATGATCTACCTCTCGCAGGGTTGTAGATATTTTGCGCGTCAGACCGCAGATATATTATTAGAATGATGAATATATGAAATCAAAATATAAGTGAAAAATTATCAATATGGCAAACAATGTATCCAATTTCCTCAACCGATAACGAAACTGTAGAACATTTCCTGCTGTGGTGGCCTTCTTTTCAAAATGTGAGCCTGAGAACAATATCCTGATCAATCTCGATGGGAACGGTGCTTGATATGATCAATCTCGATGAGAACGGTGCTTGATATCATGTTCAATCTCGATGAGAACGGTGCTTGATATCATGATCAATCTCGATGAGAACGGTGCTTGATATCATGATCAATCTCGATGGGAACGGTGCTTGATATCCTGATCAATCTCGATGGGAACGGTGCTTGATATGATCAATCTCGATGAGAACGGTGCTTGATATCATGATCAATCTCGATGAGAACGGTGCTTGATATCCTGATCAATCTCGATGAGAACGGTGCTTGATATCATGATCAATCTCGATGAGAACGGTGCTTGATATCATGATCAATCTCGATGGGAACGGTGCTTGATATCTTGATCAATCTCGATGAGAACGGTGCTTGATATCTTGATTAATCTCGATGAGAACGGTGCTTGATATCTTGATCAATCTCGATGAGAACGGTGCTTGATATCTTGATCGATGAGAATGGTGCTTGATATCCTGATCATTCTCGATGGGAACGGTGCTTGATATCCTGATCAATCTCGATGAGAACGGTGCTTGATATCCTGATCAATCTCGATGAGAACGGTGCTTGATATCCTGATCAATCTCGATGAGAACGGTGCTTGATATCATGATCAATCTCGATGAGAACGGTGCTTGATATCATGATCAATCTCGATGAGAACGGTGCTTGATATCATGATCAATCTCGATGAGAACGGTGCTTGATATCCTGATCAATCTCGATGGGAACGGTGCTTGATATCCTGATCAATCTCGATGGGAACGGTGCTTGATATCCTGATCAATCTCGATGGGAACGGTGCTTGTTCCTACTTTCCAAACCCGCAAATTTAGCCTTTAATTGATTACACTGGGGGTACTACCGGAACACTTGCAACAGGACAAATTTACATTACATGTATTTACTGTGTAGACAGGGGGCGACGACGTCAACATCAACAGACGGCTCTGCGGTAGGAGTTGGGCAATTTTATGTTTTAAAGATCTATGTTATAAACATGTATTAACTATTGTGTTCTTAACAATTTTATGCACTTCGAACTAGTCTGTTGAAAAATTAGGTAATTACAAGTGTATATCAGCCCAGTATTTGTATGTTCCATTAATGTCAAACCCCTTGCAGGAATGTAGACATGTTTTCCTGGGCAAGCTTAGCCGACCTAAGTGTTTAACCAGTACTAAGCAATGTGTGTGAGGTGCCTTGCTCAATGACACTACATACGTGGCCTGATCGAGTATCGAACCTGGGACGATCGATTCCAGATCTGATGCTCTACCACTGAACCACAGTGAGTGACGATTCATGTTACATTTGTGTTTCAATCCTACAGGCTGAGAATAACTACAGATGTATTCAAGAAGAACGCCGAGATACACAGCAGGGACTGACGGGAGTACAGACCAGAATCAAAGGAGTCGCCAAGGAAATTGAGAAAACACAAAGGGGAACTGATACTTACGTAGAACTTGTCACCAAGGAGACTAAGATAATCAAAGAGGAAATGGACATTCTTGAACAGCTAGCAGCTGCAGAAGAAAATGAAAAACGTGTGTTTGCACTTCTGTCTTCAGCGCTAAGAGAAAGTCACGAAAAGGAGCGAGCGAGAGCAGAGAGAATGAAATACTGGGGAATCATGGGTTCAATAATTGGAGCTGTAATTGGAATATGTGGAACAACTGTGAACAATCACCTTAGAATGAAAGAATTGAAAGGCATTGTGTCAAGTGCTACCGAGATGAATCAAGTATATAGGGAGAAAATGATGGATGTGAGTATGAGTGTTAATGAGCAGTATGGAAAGATTTATCAGTTCTTAGTAGATATTAGATCAGCTACTGGGGTAACTGGTGGTGCTAAGCAGAAATCGAGTGTTGGAGGTAAAGAACTGGTCACTGTTTGGGACAAAGATGTAAAACTTGAAGAAGTAATTACTGTGCTTAAGAAACAAGAGGAGTTATTTGACAAAGAACTTAAGAAGATTGGAAAAGTTCTAGCAACTAGAAAAGTAGAAACTGTGGAAGGAACTGTAGTTTATGTTGGTCCGGAAATTGAAAGAATGCTGAAAGACACTGAGAAAAATCTAGAGTGGAAAATGAAAATACAGGCTTTAGGAACGGTTACACTTATCTCTGCTATTGGTGCTCTCTCTATACCTGTACTGTTGAAACTATTTGGAGGCAGTTGATGACGGCTAGAAATTAGATTAGAATTCCAATACATCCACAACTTGCATTTAATACACAGAGAAATATTGGGGACATATAAAAGGCATACCTACCTTTTTTATGTTGAATTAAATTATCTCCAGAAGTCATGTTTTGCACATTATTTTTGAGTTTTTGACCATTTATGCGACATTGTGTATACAGCGAGTTCTGCTACGGTTGACCTAACGAAACCTTTTACATGTACAGCATTTTTATTTCTAAATATCTCGGACAAATAGTTGCAAGATTAATTTTGGTAGGCATTACATATTTTTTCCTAAAAATATCCGAAATAATTTTTCTTACAGGATATTTTTAATGACATTTAGTGCTTCTTTATTCCTCGACAATTGTAAAAGTCTGACATCAATGGCGGCAAAGATTTTATACAAATTTATTTTAGCTCGATTGCGAAACAGGTTCTTACAACTTATATTAATCACTCTCGAAACCTCATTCCTGATGAATCCATCGCCACGAGGGAGAGAGGAGGCAACATAGAATTTAAATGCCTTGCCTAAGCGCACAATCTTAACGGCTCCAGTGGGCTCGAACTCCGGATCTTTCGCCTCTGAAGCAAAGATTTCTATATGTACGCCTATACTGTGTATAAGTTATAACAGACTAGAAGTGTAAATTATAAGACTTATAGAACCAAGTGTTCAGGAGATAAAAACCAATTTTTCTAAGTGTAAAAAGGGGAATCATTCTGTGACCGATAAAAACATTGAATGTGGGGGGGGGGGTTCTTCACAATATTCTCAGACATTGATAGGAATTATTTGCAGTGTGAGAATCTGGGATCCAGTCCAGTAGCATTCTCGTTCACCTCTCATCATGAACAATGATGATCTGGTAATGTACATTGTTCATGTCTGATCGCAATGCTAATCTCGATGTCCGAGTTCTGTATGAACAATGATGATCTGGTAATGTACATTGTTCATGTCTGATCGCAATGCTAATCTCGATGTCCGAGTTCTGTATGAACAATGATGATCTGGTAATGTACATTGTTCATGTCTGATCGCAATGCTAATCTCGATGTCCGAGTTCTGTATGAACAATGATGATCTGGTAATGTACATTGTTCATGTCTGATCGCAATGCTAATCTCGATGTCCGAGTTCTGTTTGAACAATGATGATCTGGTAATGTACATTGTTCATGTCTGATCGCAATGCTAATCTCGATGTCCGAGTTCTGTTTGAACAATGATGATCTGGTAATGTACATTGTTCATGTCTGATCGCAATGCTAATCTCGATGTCCGAGTTCTGTTTGAACAATGATGATCTGGTAATGTACATTGTTCATGTCTGATCGCAATGCTAATCTCGATGTCCGAGTTCTGTATGAACAATGATGATCTGGTAATGTACATTGTTCATGTCTGATCGCAATGCTAATCTCGATGTCCGAGTTCTGTATGAACAATGATGATCTGGTAATGTACATGTCTGATCGCAATGCTAATCTCGATGTCCGAGTTCTGTATGAACAATGATGATCTGGTAATGTACATTGTTCATGTCTGATCGCAATGCTAATCTCGATGTCCGAGTTCTGTTTGAACAATGATGATCTGGTAATGTACATGTCTGATCGCAATGCTAATCTCGATGTCCGAGTTCTGTTTGAACAATGATGATCTGGTAATGTACATGTCTGATCGCAATGCTAATCTCGATGTCCGAGTTCTGTATGAACAATGATGATCTGGTAATGTACATTGTTCATGTCTGATCGCAATGCTAATCTCGATGTCCGAGTTCTGTATGAACAATGATGATCTGGTAATGTACATTGTTCATGTCTGATCGCAATGCTAATCTCGATGTCCGAGTTCTGTATGAACAATGATGATCTGGTAATGTACATTGTTCATGTCTGATCGCAATGCTAATCTCGATGTCCGAGTTCTGTTTGAACAATGATGATCTGGTAATGTACATTGTTCATGTCTGATCGCAATGCTAATCTCGATGTCCAAGTTCTGTTTGAACAATGATGATCTGGTAATGTACATTGTTCATGTCTGATCTCGATGTCCGAGTTCTGTATGAACAATGATGATCTGGTAATGTACATTGTTCATGTCTGATCGCAATGCTAATCTCGATGTCCGAGTTCTGTTTGAACAATGATGATCTGGTAATGTACATGTCTGATCGCAATGCTAATCTCGATGTCCGAGTTCTGTATGAACAATGATGATCTGGTAATGTACATTGTTCATGTCTGATCGCAATGCTAATCTCGATGTCCGAGTTCTGTATGAACAATGATGATCTGGTAATGTACATTGTTCATGTCTGATCGCAATGCTAATCTCGATGTC
>CM026398.1:45174024-45307137 GCA_014843695.1 Archivesica marissinica | reverse complement strand
CCACCACTATAATAGCTGGACAAGCGACATATTACCTACACTGTTGGTCCAACCTTTAAACCCAAAAAACAAACAAACAAAAAGCATCACCAAATTAACATTAATAGAAAGAAATATCTCGTTAATCGCCCTGTTTTCGTTCCTCACCTGTTTTCAAATTTGATGTCACCACTGGCAGTAAAATGTGCCTGATTTATATTGGTGCACGCTAGGACTGCCAAACAGGAAAATGAGCAAAAAGCTCCAGATAAATATTCATATTATATTTCGAAAATATGTAATTTATGTTGATGTTTTCACTGATCTCATTCACGTGTACCATAAAACCACATTATGGAGAGGTATGTATAGAGAAGTATTTATTTGGTTTTGTAACGAGTGAAGCCTCATTGTTTACTTAGCAAGGTCAAATGCGGAAAACACATTTACTTGACAGTTGATTGGTGGGTGGAAAGCATGTGTACTTATGACGCTAGCGCACCCAGTCTATCCTTCCCTTGAGCCCCGTTGTTATTGTTGTCCGTCATTTTACGTCAATGCATTTGACATGTGCTTGTGTAAATGTTCATTTTCGACCTATGACTAGTTTGTATACATTTATTTTAGCTCGATTGCGAAACAAGTTCTTACAACTAATATTAATCACTATCGAGACCTCATTCCTGATGGAATCTATCGCCACGAGGGAGAGCGATGAGGCATGTGGAATTTAAATATATTGTCTAATGACATAATCGTAACTGCTCAAGTGGGTCGCGAACTCCGGGCACGCTCGCTTCTCACCAATACAACCCGGGCCCGATCCTCGAACCTGGAAGTATATGATATGGTACGCTAGTCGCCAGATCGGACACGTGGGTGTTCTCCGGGTAATCCAGTTTCCTCCCACACGAGTGACCACATACTTGTGAAAATGTAGTTTTGTTTTAAGATATGTTATCCTGTCTGAGTTATCTCCTTTAAATGCAAGAATTATCACTTTACATAGTAATATTATTTCGTCTGCTGTAACAGAGACTGATTAGAAGTTATTCGCCAAATCCTAGCGGTTCGAAAACCGGTACGGTCATGATAATTCGAGTTAAGAGACATGAAGTGCATCAAGAATAACACAACGGCAATGCATTATGCAAAACATAAACATAACGCGAAATTGGATTTAGGAATGATCATTTATCAAGAACTGTATCCCAAAGGAATATCTGTCATGTTTAAGATTTGCCCTAGGAATCATATCTTCTACTTAAAATGTTTTACACATCACTGGACTTGAACTTGTGACTTCTGAGAGTAAATTTGTATGTCTATCAAGATTACCCATGCACGAACTATCAACGATGTGTCACTTATTGTGAACACACTCCCACTTATATTAATAAAGAGACCAAATTGGAACATGAGTTGGATATGCAACTACTTGCTCTTGCTCAGTTTGGAATTTGTAATATTCACAATTATTTTGTATTTCAAATGGAAAATATTGTCAGTTGCGATGTCTTAGCCTGGGAACAGGCGTCGATATATTTTGCCTGGTCAGTCAAATAAATATAGTTTAACACCGAGACTATTAATTGGGCCGTATTGAGTTTCTGATCATGTCATTTTGCCAGAAGTTAAAAAGTGAAAAATCGACAGACTGACACCCAGCCTAGCGATTTCTACGTAATGTCATTATATGTGGTGTGGGTGGATGGAGACAACGAAGGAAATTCTCTGTATACGTCTACTGTGTTGTATTTCTGTTGATAGAGGTACCGGTATATGGCTTCCTAGACTTTCCTGTAAACAATATATACAAATGTACATAATAATAGTAGGATTAACCAGGTCAGTCACTTGTATACATAATATTCGAAAACCAAAACAGGCTGTCCGATTTGCGCAGTGGTTAGCGCGCTCGCTTCTCTCCAATGCAACCCTGGTTCGATCCTCGGACCGGGAAGTATGTGAGATGGTACGGTGGACGCCAGATCGGACAGGTGGGTTTTCTCCGGGTACTCCGGTTTCCTCCCACACGAATGACCACATATACGCTTTCATCCGTACCAACGAGAGTGATTAATATAAGTTTTTAAAATTTGCTTGGCAATCGTTACTGACCTGACTGATCGTACTGTAAGTATAGGAGCCGAAAACGATCCAGTATGTAAAATCTGTTTGAGGCTCATATCCTACTTAAAACACACACGTATATAATAATAATTTATTAATTAAAATTGTTAATTTCGTACATGTACACGTTGGATTTAATATAATACTCTGCCCTTTTGACAACGTTCCAATATTAATAATAATGTACTGAAAGTACAAATGTATGACGTCACGATAGTGTTTTAAGTATAGGTTAAAGTTTATTAGTACGTATTTACAAAATTAAATTGGTCGCACGGCGCATATCTGCTTAGTGTTTTAAATTATTTTTTAAAACTCTCTACATGTCTCCGCCCTCTTTCGTCCCGCGGCATTGATTGACACACTGAAACATCAAAATCGCGCCTGTCATCTTTTACGTTCAGATTAAAAACTCGGATTATTGTTCACCATCAATTATAATTAATTCTATTTTTCTGGAGAGAAAAGGTAAGTTAATAAATATGTTTATTTTCACGGCTACTTTCTCTTTAATCCTATGTACATTTTTGAAAAAATGCCCTTGTTGGTTTCAATGCATAATATTAGACGAGCGTCTAAGCTAACATATGTTGTCTTGTGTGTGTGTGTGTTTTACGTTTATTTATCGTCGCTACCGGTTGCCCATATGAGTGACGCCTCCTGAAGAGATTAGTCATTTTAGATTTTGGAGGATAGTGCAATGATACATACAGAGACCCATTCCAGAATCTCCTCTGGTTCTTTTACGTGCACGATGTAAAGCATCGACACGAGACCAATAGTCCCACCTGAAAGACGTGTGATCGAACCTGCGATCCCTGTATTACCAGTCCAACGTGTTAACCACTGGACTGCAAATCCGTCATGGCTTCTTGTTTATATTTTGGATAAATGACAGCTGTATAATAGGCATGTAGTGATTGGTTAGTATAGGCGCACGTGATTCCATAAAGAATGGTTTCCGGTCAGTAGTACGTGTCAACTTATTTAACTATTTGTCCAAGGGAAATAACTAAAACTCTACTGCACTGTACACTGCTACGCTTCAAGACTAACCAAAGGCTCAAATAGGGGAAAATGGCAAGCGAATATATGTGTTCAGAGTTTTATGTATTGAATAATAATAGTTATTAATAATAACATTACCATTCATCCCCCCCCCCCCCAATGGGAAAAATGTCGTCCCGACAGTTGGATGTATTTAAATACAATTCTATATTCCTGAAAAAAGAAGTTTGCAACACAATATGAATATGACAACACACACATGTGGATGAACATTTGTTGAAAAATGAGAAATGAATATATTTGTCAATTCGTAGGCCTAACATTCAGTTTAAAAGTTGAAAGGATTATTTGCACTTCTTATGTTGTGTCATGGACATGAACATTAATTGTGCTGCTTGAGATATTTCCCGTAAATAAAACATGTGCATTGCAGTTGCGTGACTTTTCTGAACATTAACGTGACCAACTGTAGTGGGTGGGGAAATGGAACTCTCTTGGCCTGCAATGCCAACTCCACCGATTAGCTGCTAATGTTGGAATCAGCAGCGGTCAGATGATTGGCTTGACGAGAGGTAGCATGATTAAGTGTGCCTGACTGACCTGTTCTCGTTCGTCATCAGATTTTACTATTTGCAGACGACGATATTTTAATACGATTTTTGTTTGCGTCACGTGATTTTTAATTCAGCCATAAAATAGATCTGTTCTAGCCATGGTATATTGCATATTTTACAACGGTAGCTCTGTTCTTTGTTCATTAGAACAACATATCAAGTCATGTTAGACACTGTTTTTCAATAAGTAGATCCATTGTAGATTATTGAAAGTCAAAATTATTATTATTATTATAATATCCATTGACAGACATGTTTCAAGGTGCTAAATCCAAAATTGTGAATGCATTTTGCTTATACTAGTTTAGATATCGACCATTTTGTCTAGATACTGCCTAATTCTTAAATAAAGGGCATTATAAGGGCATTATAATCTCCGTTATTGTTGCCAGTAAACTGAAATAGGTATAAAATTCCAGTCAAAGTTGCCAACATTGATAAATACCTGGTACACTTTGTATTTAGTATGTGTATTGGTACGTAGTCATTTATAATTAATAGTATTTATTGCATGTGTTTATTTTGGTAACAAATACAAAATGTGATGCTTTTACAAATTTCAAATATTGAGATTGTTGGAAACAATGAATATAATTCTATATTTTATAAACCTATACATAATCTTACTTACAGTAAGCGGTAACAAAAATCAGCTAGATCGATGTATTTGTGATTGAAGTAGCCAATTTTGGATCCCTGATAACATATTGTATATCTGACAAATTTGGTTGCAGAAATTGACTAAGTTAGTAACGGAAATGTTATTATTTAGACAATCTAAAACACACAACAATTTGGTATACTCTGCAACATATCAGAGCTCATATCCTGTACAGAATATCTTGTACGACAATACAATTATAGCAGTTCATTGGCTATTAGTTATCTCATTATATCTACAAATTGTAGATACGTTGTAGATACTGGGTAACAATAGTTTAGGATGTATCTGCATTATGTAAATATGTCATCTTAGTTACTGGATATATAAGTTGTCTGTGCGGTGTGTTCCCACTTTCCCAACCTTTTATTAGTCCTATAGAAATTGAGGTAGGTGTTGGGGGAATGTATTGTTCGGTGTAACAATAGAGTTGAAAGGTGATAATTGGCGAAAATTGCTATACTGTACTGAAAATTTGTGTTTCTAAATTTGGGAAAGTTGTTCATAAATATAAGTTTCATATAGATAGATATTCTTTATTTTGAGTTATAAGCATTAAATCGAAAACATAGATATTTACATGGATAAGACAAACACATGAACATGCATAGCACATAATAGATATAAATCTTGAAATATTTTTATTGTACATATTCACTTTAATTTGACTAAGTGAGAAGCAGCATCAACATACGTCATGATGTCCATGTCGCCAGTTCGCAGTTGGTGCTTCAGTCTGATGAGCATTTGCTCACGCTCACGGTATACCCGCTTCCTTGGTCGCTGCTTTCCACCGTTGGCGTGCTGAAACAGCTTCGCCTCGTTAGCAGCCTGCTCTTTCTGGACCAGGTCTATCAATGTATAAATATTAGGATGGCAGTGTCGTAGTTGGTTGTTTATTTTATGGTGCCAACCCTCAACATGATTGGTAGTGCGTGGACCATCATTCTCGTAATGATTCCAGGAGCGGCGGTCTCCCTCTACCCACTGCTCAGTCACATAGTCCTTAAACTTAGACACCGGCACTGAGTCATTGTCACATTCTTCCAGAGTTTGGAACCACACATCTTCGACAGAGGCTAGGGGGACAAGTGGCAGTACCGAAGCACGTAGCACAAGTTTCTTCACTTCTTCATTGTCCTTGAAGTCAGCTACAAGACCACAATATTGTACTTTTCTCCACATACACTGTGTGAAGTGAAAGAAACAACCACGGACTTGAACACCAACAAACACGATACTGACAGCACGCCACGCTGCTGTTTCGAAGTCCATCATTATCGTTTCTGGGGACAGAGGAATGTTATGTTCACGGGCGAAATTCTGGATGAGTGTGAAGAATCTGGTGTACATTGTCTGTTGTTTATTTGGGAGTAGTCCATACACTAGGGGACACATATACCCGTCGATCATGGCGTGGATGGTGTATAGCTGGTAGAAATATGACGGCGAAGCGTAGAAGGTACGTCCATATACCAGGTCTCGGCTGTAGACAGCTGGGCCAGGTTGTCAACGGTGGCGAATATGAGCATTCGCGCCACATCACCGTCATTGGCGATTAGGAATGGCTCCCCTGCAAGCGACTCTATCCACTTCCCTTCCAAGTTGACATCCGCCCTTGTCTTTGGCAGAACTGGTCTAGTCTTAGACCGCTGTCTATATAAACTGGATTTGGCTTCGTAGAAAGTGGGTAGATTAGCCACAACCTCTTGGGTGGAATTGTCCCATTCGATCGATCTTGTGTCTGCCAGCATATCGTTATAGATGGAGGGCACCGGCTGTGTTGACCCTCGGACCTGCTTTCGGACACCACTCATGATGTCCGCAGCAACACTTCTGCTGTCATCTCTTGGGTGATTGTGTTCATCAGCGATTTTGGTAGGAAGCTCATTCTTAGTGTTAATTTTAGCATTGCATGCTTTGTTGACACAGTTCCAGTAGCGACACTCCCGTTTTCTGGTTATCAGGCTGTACATGTAACCATTTAGAACTAGAGTCTGACTTCCTCTGCTATTCTCTATGAACTGTATATTGACTAGCGCATTTGCCATTTTAGAGATTTATGATTACAGAGGAAACTGACCTTCATTTTATACTATGTTAAAGAATGACTTACAGTTAGTGACCTGTTTTTCTTAGTTTTCAACAGTTAGTTATAAGTAAATTGTTAATTTCATTAATCATTATTGTTGTTCTCAGACTAATTTGCAATCAGTTCATAATTGCTAATTAAAAAATAGTGTTGATATATAATTATGTAATTACCTAGTATAACTGTTATAATCATAAATAAATAATAGATACATATTGTTAATTGTTTGTATCTTTATAGTTCACATTTCAAAATTAAAATATGTCTGCTATTTATTATTATGAACCTTTATCTGAATTATTAATGTTAAACGTACATACTGACAATTTTAATTTATACACAATTAAAGGAACACTTTTCTCCTTAAAGATATGCATATGCACTGGAAACAAAAATAACAAAACAATAGTTTATTCTAGAATAAGTAAGTATTTTCAACAGATGGAACAAGATAAATAACATTGAAATAGTACACTGCAAGTACAAGTTTATGTGTGCCTTTCATTTATTTTTTTGAACAGTATAGAAAATACAGGTAAGTTTGAGGGGGGGAAGAGATAATTGGGGATAATTAGTATGAGTGAAAATAAAAGGTTGGGAAAGTGGGAATAAACCGTCTGTGCACACATTACCTTGTAAATATATTGAGATACTTTATCACATCAATAGAGCACTATATTCGAACAAGTTTCATGATAAATTAACATTAGTAACGGAAATTTGATAGTAACGTATATGTGTTAGTCTTCTTTAAATATATTCATGGATTCAATATCAGCATTGTTTCTCGGTCTTAAGCCCGTTTGCCACATACAATGTACAAACATGAACTAGGTTGAACTCTGTTTATAAACTGTTAGCAATTAAAACTGTGCAACCAGAAAAACACTCTTACAAGAACAATTACTGACACTATAAATTCACACTTTGAAGTTTTGAACCAGTCATTTCCTCCGACTGAATTCTTCCTGAATTACACCCCGTAATTCTTCTAGAACAATGCATACATTACATATCTTAAAATACAGACACCTGAAGGATTAGAATGAAAGACAGTCTTATATAATTCTTCTCGCACAAACTAGACCAACTTTTTCAGTATCATTTCCTGGCTTTCCTTCTTTGTTTCATCTCAATTTTCAGACACTCTCATTAAAGACCACTTTTTGGAACGTTCGTTATAACAGAGCTTTCACTGAACACAACACGTTTCAAAACACATCAATCATTTTATTCAATTAATCATGCTAAAAAAGTAAATATGGTTATTAATAATAATTGTCATTACTGCTGTCACTGCTAACTTGGAGCGCAGCAAAAATGGTGGGAATGTTTTTATTCATGAACATTCTATACAGTTCCTGGTTCGAAGGAACCAGTTCTGCCAGGGAACGCATGCGATATTTCCTGTTTCTCCTAATCTGACCTGGAACATTGCTTCATTAGCCGCATCCGAATCGGACATTTCTTGAAGCAGCTGCTCTCTACGATCAGCTTATGGAACTCGAACCTGCACAGGTCCAGGAGCGGGTTCTGGTCGTACAGGAGGTTCAACCTGGTCCATTTCTGCTGGTGGTGGTTGAGAAGGCTCCAAGGCTGGAGCGGGAAGCTGATGGTTTTCAAGCCCATTGACGGGATCCAGAGCTTGCAGCATGTCGTTGGCAGGTCGATGAGCCGACGTGGGTTCATGCGCAGGGATTAGACGCCTCTCCATGTTACGAATAGTCTGCACTTCGTTTCTGCAAATAATGAAATACAATTAAGAAATATTACCACACCTCAATAGAAATGTGTGTTTTACGTTTATTTATCGTCGCTACCGGTTGCCCATATGAGCGACGCCTCCTGAAGAGATTAGTCATTTTAGATTTTTGGACGATAGTGCAATGATACAGACAGAACCCCATTCCAGAGTCTCCTCTGGTTCTTTTACGTGCACGGTGTGCAGCACCGACACGAGACCTCGGTTTAATGTCCCATCTGAAAGACTTAATTTTATTAGGGTCAGACGGGGATCGAACCTGCGATCCCTGGATTACCAGTCCAGCGTTTTACCACTGGGCTACAGATCCGTCTGTTCAATAGAAATGTGTTATACAGTCAAATATGTATTAAGCAGCCGGTCATGGTAGTGTGAAAACGTGTTAACTATCCACTTAATGCTGTTTAATTATAAAGGGGCCCCGTGGCCGAGACGTTAATGTCGTTGACTCAAATCAATAGCCCGAACCCCACTGGGTGTGCCAACATTATTTCATTTCCATGTGAGGAAGCTATCCATCTGGCTTGTGGAAGGTCGGTGGTTTTATCCGGACGTCATCCCGTGCCTGACATACACCTTTAAATGTAAATATATTTATATGGCTGTCCCATTAGCGCAGTTGTTAGCGCGCTCGCTTCTCACCAATGCAACCCGGGTTCGATCCTCGGACCGGGAAGTATGTGAGATGGTACGATGGTCGCCAGATCGGACAGGTGGGTTTTCTCCGGGTACTCCGGTTTCCTCTCATACGAATGACCACATTTACGCTTTCATCCGCGCCAACGAGAGTGATTATTATAAGTTGTTAGAACTTGCTTCGCAATCGTTGTTCAAATAAATAAAGTTTAAACTTTAAATACAGTTATATAAATACATGTTGTCGATAGTACGGACGTTCGTATGTAGCAACTTTCCAAATTTTGTGTTATCCTGTCCATGTTTTTGCGATGTATTATGGTACATGTTTCTTTGGTCATCCGACAATATCGCAGTGTTTCCCCTCACATCCCTTAACATATCACCCAATTGCTTGGGTTTTGGCGGTAGGCCCTCAATATGAGCCAAATCTCTCCCTTAGAATACGGTATTTTTTCGTCGTGGCAAGCCATGTGAAAGATACAAACAAAGCATAAGTGCAGGTGTTGTCCGTATGCAAACAGTACATTCTGTCTACTGTTCCGACCTAGGAGCATATAGGACATGACCGGATATATATGGCGAAGTAGGACGTGTCGTGTCCACATCTAGGCATATATAACACTGTTTTTACACAGTAATTAAAACAGGTAAGAATCGTTTTAACAAATCTTAATGATCGACGTGAATAGTTTATCCACATAGCTAATTATCTATTAGATATATAAAAGTAATACATGTACCTTGATTTTGATTTTCTTGTCCGTCCATACTGTGTCCACGCGTTTAATAGCTTACATACAGCACGAGATTCTCGTGCATTATACATTATGTTGTAATCTTCCACAGGATTGTGTGATGAGGATGAGTATATCTGTAACACATTATTTACCAACATATAATTGAATTTTCTTTTCACTAGCTATGGATATGAACCATAGACGGCTTTTGCTGACGTTACTACTAGCTCTGATCCACCCTCCACCTGATTCGATAGAGTATATGGACATGATTAAGCTGCAATTGCTTACGCCTCTTCCAGTGTCCCTCCCAGAACCTATGTTAGATGTGCCACAGAGGCTGTTCCATGGTATACTTTTATCTTGCAATCTATATCCTTTATGTACTAGAATTCATATACTTTTATCTTGCAATCTATATCCTTTATGTACTAGAATTCATATACTTTTATCTTGCAATCTATATCCTTTATTTACTAGAATTCATATACCTTTATCTTGCAATCTATATCCTTTATTTACTAGAATTCATATACCTTTATCTTGCAATCTATATCCTTTATTTACTAGAATTCATATCGGTTCAACACTAATCTACATGTCATTATGCCTATATAGGTACTTCCCATCATTTTAATAAAGTCCTGTTCCATTTCCAACTGCTTTGACGTTCTTACGTCAGTTGATATTATCATAATTGATGGTTATAGTACCTTGACTTATATAATTAATAATGCCAAAGTTGGAAAATATCCTATAGAATTGACCCATACGTATGTGATGAGATGCCATGTGTTGAGATTAAGATCTAATATGTTTTGCGAACACTACTTAGTGTTAAGATCGATCTTATGCAATGGACAAAACAGATATTGAGTTTTTTAGAACTCTTGGCATGGTCACACAATTATGTTATAAAATTGTCATTAAAGAAGCTACTGTATTTGATAGTTGGCCTCTGCGGTCTCGTGCCTATACTACTGCACACAGAGAAATAACAGCGCCAATACCACATCACTTATTTAATAACACAACACATTTGTCTAATTACAGGGGATAACAACGTGTACGAGGGACGCGATGTCTTCGCATATTTAGCAGACAACAGATGTCAGTGTTTCTACTATACAGGTGAAACGCCGGAAACCATGCTGCAGCTACTGTTGAATCAGGACGGCAACCTTGTACACGACAAAAGCTTAGTAATATAAACAGGATACTTATGCATATGGATTAAGGCTGTATCCCACATTTTACAGCCTACTTGGGCATTATATTCGGTGTAAGCGTAGCAACTGTTACAGAAGAACTTACAACGCTTTTACCCAATTTGGACTAGATATTTTGAAAGTCGGGGTGGGTTACGTATTGCAGTAGGTGTCATTGATGGAATATCACATGCGATACATCGTCCGATGAATAAACCCCAAGAGCGGTTTTACTCGGGGCATAGACACTATCATTGTGTTTATACCCAGGTTATCGTCGACAACGAGGGCGTATTTTGCCACATATAATCTGGCTTTTAGAGTCATTTAAATGATGTACAACAATACAATCTGCTAACAAACATCGGCGGTGTTGAATTGGCATTCCCTGTAGAGTGTGCATTGTTAGCAGACATAATTTACCTAAATAGACACCATTTAATTACGCCATATACTACACCGCAGGTAAACCGGCGAAACAGACTAGAACAAAGAAAATACAGGAAGCTAAACAGGCGTCTACATATATATAGAGTAACTGTTGAACATTCCATAGCCGAACTGAAGACTTATAAATGTAAATTCTGTTTGGCGCCACAAGAGATCAGTCGTCTCTAGAGTTGTAAAGTTGTGCTGTGCAATGATTATTAGAAGAAAAGGATTACGGTTGATATTCTGATTAAATTTACAGACCCCTGTGGGAATGTAGTGTTGTCTTGATAAACTCTCCTCCATCGATTGTGACCCATTTCCATCTTCTGCTTGCAGTACTGTGAGAACACCCATGTATTTGATCGAAGTACATTTACATTTACGCCTTGAAAGGTATATTAAATCTAATTGGCTAAGCATACCAAGTAACTACTGTCTCGTCTCAAGCATATGTGACTACTTACAGCTAAGCTAACAGTAAACTATCATCCATACACTGATCTATATTGTCCGATTAGCGCAGTGGTTAGCGCGCTCGCTTCTCACCATGCAAACCGGGTTCGATCCTCTGACAGGGAAGTAAGTGAAATGGTACGGTGGTCGCCAGATCGGACAGGTTGGTTTTCTCTGGGTACTCCGGAATGACCACATTTACGCTTTCGTCCGCATCGCAATCGTTGTATTGTTTGGTCTATATGACATACACGTACCAGGTATTACACTAAAGACTGAAGTATACTCATCACATACAATATCATATTTGTAGTTGTATAATAACACATATATATCACATAACCTCTGAACGTAATACAAGTTTTTTTCCACTGCGTATTAATACATCGTGATACATACAGCTATGCTGTCAAAGATCGTTATGCTACACCGTAAATGTGTAATATTATCTAATTTATTAAACCATATGTTATTGCCTATAAAGATACACAATAATAATAATACAACATAGCAAAAGCCAATGTGTTGGGCATCACGTTCTAACGACAGTAAGCCCTTCCTAGGACACGGTAACCATACTAGTATCCATAGGTAACATACCGCTGTTGTATAACTCTATAACAGTAATACACGGAATTACAATATTCAGTTTCCCGATTGACGACATCTAGGAATCGTAATGTCTCTGCGTGACCTTCTATGTATATGTGTGTCATCACCGGCGTCGTCTGTTACACTTGTAGTGTGAGGCTCTCGTCTTAGATCTTGAGTAACGTATCGCGGTACCACCTCTTCACTTATGTAACTCCCAACGGAAGTAACAGTAGAAGTAGGCATCGTATTCTCATGGCGTTGGGCACATTCTTTTTCAAGTGAAATACAGGTTGGTCGGGGAATGGCTGTTTGATGACGATATGTGACTTGCTCCCACATGACTGCTACACTTTGTCTTTCCGCGGATGAAAACTTTCCGTACAATAACCAAATCACCGGGATGTACGGTAGCAAATCTTGCCTTGGTATCGTAGTGACTTTGTTGGTATGTGTCTTCTTTAATGTGTTGTCATTCGCTTTCGTATATTCGGTTGCTCGTCGCTCCTTAGCACTAACATCATCAGCATAGCTTGGTCTGTCTGCAGAACTGCAAAGAGTAGGGTGAAACACCTGTATGTTGGTGATTGGTTGTGCTATACGCATGTACACGAGGACGAACGTAGTATTACACTCACTTGGCTTCTCTTCCTCACGAGTACCAAGTATCTTCAGCAAGGTTTTATTAAATTATATGGTGTGACATTTGTACCAGTATGTGCCGTTGCTGTAGTCGATCATTCTGATCGTGCACCTATAATCGCTTGTCACGCAAAAGTCGTACTGTGCTTTCAAAGTAAAGTAATAACGGTAGTAAACAAACATTCGATACACTATTGCATTATAGGTAAGTCAGGTTGTTAGCAGTATTAAACAAACATTCGATACACTATTGCATTATAGGTAAGTCAGGTTGTTAGCAGTATTAAACAAACATTCGATACACTATTGCATTATAGGTAAGTCAGGTTGTTAGCAGTATTAAACAAACATTCGATACACTATTGCATTATAGGTAAGTCATGTTGTTAGCAGTATTAAACAAACATTCGATACACTATTGCATTATAGGTAAGTCAGGTTGTTAGCAGTATTAAACAAACATTCGATACACTATTGCATTATAGGTAAGTCAGGTTGTTAGCAGTATTAAACAAACATTCGATACACTATTGCATTATAGGTAAGTCAGGTTGTTAGCAGTATTAAACAAACATTCGATACACTATTGCATTATAGGTAAGTCAGGTTGTTAGCAGTATTAAACAATAAATCACAGTACCTGTACGCTACCATATATTACCTTACTTATTCCAACACTAGTATTACTTTACTTTGAAAGCACAGTACCAATAGTATAAATGATCAACATTGATTTGTTTCGGAATGTTATATTTATATCTTGTGTCTTAATTAGAAAAGTCCAATCGGCTTATCTTGCCCTAATATGTAACCAGTACCGTTAGACCATTTATGAGAAACGCTTATATTATTTTCGTTTGGTTTGTATCCTTTGTTTATTTGCTGAGATCTCGTTTTAAAGGAATCACTATTTCTTTGTGTTTGGGTACGTGTGCTGCTTTCCATGCTTTCATTTTGTATTCTGCCGTCACCAGTCATGTTAGTCATTATACACTGTTTCCAAATAGGTAATTGTGTAACAGCATGGCGGGTAGCGATAGGTTTATTCTATAACGGTATGCAGGGTTGTTGTAAGACTGTTTTGGTGTGTGTGTGGGGGTGGTGGTTTTTTTGGTTGGGGTTGTTGTGTAGTACATTTTATTCATATCCACTACTGTTAGGCCATTTGGCACATTATCTTAGGATAATCGTTTTTGTAATCGTATCATTGCACTCGTGTGTATATAACGGGACGTTCATCTCTTTTGTATGTGTAAATACAATTCATCTATACAGTTTATAGCTGATGGCGAATGACTTATCGTGTTTAAGTTTTGATATGTTTTCAAATGTTTTATTATTACTGTTCATTAGCGGAAACGTCGAAAGAAATACAGGTCCTGAACAAGATTTGGAATTAAACTGTTTATCGATATATAGTCAAAATATACGGAGTATGCGCAACATAATTGAATACAGTCACTTTGCTTCACAGAAACGCATATTGACAATGCTGTGTCAGATGATATAAAATTATATTGCTTTTCTACAACTTATCAGAAAGATATCCCTTGCCATTCTCATCTACGTTTCCGATGTTCTAAATTCTACACGAGCTCGAAATCCATCTCTTAGAATCCATTTGGATCGAAATGAAATATAAGAACATACGGGTATTTATTTGTACAGTTTATAGACAATCAAGTGCACATATAGATGTATGGTTACAATTAATCATGTGTATATAAAGAGTAAATGATTATTGTGATAGTATTAGCATCACTAGCGACATTAATGAAGATCAGCTTAACAGTAATAACCACAAGTTTTAGAAATTTCTTTTAATTAACGACTTGCAAAATGTAATCCATGAACCTACGCGTCTTATTGAAATGTCTTCTTCAGTTCTGGATCCTATTTCAGTTTGTGTGAAATTATGTAAATGTTTACGACGCTGGTATTTTACAAACTCCCAGCGTTATTAGCGACTATTACGGAACGTATATTTCCATAAAATTCGAAAACAAGACGTTTGCTACATACAAGCGTCGAGTTTAATAAACGCGCACATTGTGATGATCTTAACAACTTTATACTAAATACCAATTGGTTCTTTTTAACTGTAAGTACAGTTGACTAAGCATGTGAAACATTTACAACTGTTTTAACAAACTTAGCGAAGCGATGCATAACAACAAGTGGTGATACAATCCAACAACACGATACACCTGGGTCTGATTCAGATATACGTAGAACTTATAGATGACACGGAATATGTTCCAGGTGTTTCCATTAGTCGGGCCACACTCGACAAAACTAGTAATTGTTGCGGTGTAAAACTTGTTGATCTTTGTAAATCTACATGCCTGTGACTTGTTAACGGTAGCTTGCACGATGAGCATGGTATTAGTTTATTCACAATTGTATCACAGCACGGGGCTTCCGTGATAGATAAGGTTGGACCCTTGAATGAATGGAGTGATCATGCACCTGTTAGGTTTGCTATTTGTAGTAAGCCTAGGGACCCAGGGCATTTTGAACAAAATGAAGTAAAATTTAAATGGAACAGCAGTCTTAGGGACAACGTTCGTAGCGGACTGATTGGAATTGTTTATGTACCTAGTAGGATGGAACACTCGGTGTGTGCCGGTCCTTGGTTATCCCGATCAGATAATCATAATAGAAATTGAATATCTTCTATCGATATTGACCAAACACTTTAGCTTACACAGAGATTACTTCAAAAACTAAACTTTACCAACATTTTGAACCAAGAATGAGACTTCTCCAATTATCTGATATACCCAGAATAGTTGTATATTTGTATAAAACATCAACATGTCATTAACCCCAAATGATCAGTCAAAGTAGCCTGGTCATATTATTACCATAAATGAGGCCCTTATGCTATGACATAAGAGAAATGTCAAACTCTAGTGTTTTTGGTCAATTTTTGGGCATTTACAACATTGATTGATGGTATGAGGGATATAAATCCACATATATGCATAATGTAATATTATAAACTAAATTAAACAAACTAAGTGAGTTTGGCCATATTTCCAACAAAATTCCCTTTGAGATGTTCTCCATATAAAGTGAGAAATCTGATTTATTTTACCACATTTGTCAAGCATAAATAACATAGTTTTTATGATCATTTATCTAATATTCCCAGAATGTTTATGCTATTCTATAAACATCAATATGCTATTGACTTCAAATAATCAAATAAGGTAACCTGACTGTATTATTACCAAGGTTAAGGCCCTTATGCTATGCCATATGGGCAATGTCCAAACTGTTCTAACTTTTTTGTGGTATATGTGTTCACTTAACTAGCATGCGAGTGTTTGTTGGGATACTATGTATAGAGTATAACACTATACTGAATGCAAGTTGTTATAATTCACGAGGAGAAGAATTATATAAGACAATTCGTAGCTACTCAATTTTAATAAAACATGATATGATATGCTGTCTGTGACGCATTGATCAAATAGTGGGTCGTCTTAGCCGGCTCAAACTTATGCAGAAGATCTTTGTATTGGACATACCCATGGGTAGGGCTGTCATAATCGATTAATTTTAGTATATGTACAACAATAGGAAATGGGGTGATGATGAACATGGGCCAAATTGTGCCCAGCTCATTCTCAACACAATATATATCTGGACACGCGCATGGTACTCTCCCAGTTTGATAATGTAATAACAAGGATCTTGGGAGATATGAAGGACACATTATGAGCTGTCAACATCCCACCGACAGACACGTGTCCTAGCGTGTAGGAACATTATGACAGCAAACTCCCTAGCCATGGGAATAGTCTCGTCGCGAATAATGCGTGCTGTCGGAAAAACCAAATATAAACAACGGAACCGGATTACTGCCCATACGGGTTTTGATTCGACAAGGATCTGAGAATATTATTTGTTTGGCTATTCCCCGTGCTGTTTTTTAATGTAAATATTTAAGTACATTTTAAAAATTATTACAATTTTATTGGTCCTACTAAGGTGACCGTTGGAATTGCTACGGAAGTGGTTGTTAACGTACTGATCGTAAATGTTGTCACACAGTGGTTTTTATTTTTTTTTTTTTTTTTTTTTTTTTTTTTTTTTTTTTTTTTTTTTTTTTTTTTTTTTTTTTTTTTTTTTTTTTTTTTTTTTTTTTTTTTTTTTTTTTTTTTTTTATAGTTGTTATTTTATAACAATGACCCCAGTACACGGGGGAATATAAAACATGGGGGGCGGGAATATGAGGGTACACAAAATCACATCCTGAGTAACCTACTATGATTCAAGCGAACATTTTCTTTCACTTATTGCAGCTTCCTGCAACGAAATATGGGTTTATGTGTATGTTTATGTTTTTACGTGTAACCCATATTAGTTTGGTCATTCTTAAATATGTTGAAAAAGATGTCCAACGACATAGTGGGCTGAAGTTATGAATGTGATATGTATATGGGAGATCGGATATACACTCAACAAAGTTCCTATATATAATCGGTCACCTCAATAAATGTACTTATAAAAACCCAATGAATTTAATTTCGTGAATTTATGATCGCATAAGGAAGCGGAATTCATTACAAATGAACACATATAATTTTATTTCAAACAACTAAAGGGTTGACATCTTCCGCAGGAATCAATAAGCGGTCCCGGTAATTCTAATGTCACAAAAACATGTTCATTTACTTCTGTGATATGTTAATTATACATATCGTGTGTGCCCTCCGTCGGCAACAATTACGGCCCGACAACGACTTCTCATTGATACTGCTGACGGATATTTGTCCAAACCCGATTGACGTCACGCTCCAATTCCCGTACATTCAGCTGCTGAGGATGGGCAGGTACCTTTTGTTTTAGTACGTCCCAGACATGCTCTATTGGGTTTAGGTCAGGACTTTAAGCAGGAAAGGGATAACTCGTATGTTATTGACATGTAACATTGTCAATGTTGTTCTGGCGACATGGCACGGAGCGTTGTCTTGAACGAGTTGCATGCCACGGTTTGCAGCAATGTGTGTATAAGAACAGGTTGAACGATGTCCGTCTGATATCGTAGTGTATTCATGTTGCCTTGTATGGACAAGATCTGTGTAATGGTTTTCATCGATATGCCCGCCCATATCCAATGGATCCTCCCCCGAACTGGTCCGTCTGAAGAAGACAATTGGCGCTGTTTCTCTCACCACTTCGTCCATAAATGCGTGTGCGGCCGTCTGTGTTATCCTTGTCTCGTCGACGAAAATAACATTTGCCTAGTCGGCCATGGTGAACTGTAATGTTGCCTAGCCCAAGCTAATCGAGCCTGGCGGTGTCTTCTTGTTAATATAGGAACATTCCGGGGTAGACGGCAACGAATTCCGACGTCACGTAACCGGTTTCGTACGGTTTGAGTTGATACATGACGCCCGTAAGTCCCCATCGTAAGCCTAGCTGTCGTTGTAGCTGGTAGAAAACGATCGCGGAAATGTGGTAGGATCATGTATCTGTCCTGCCCTTGTGTTGTCACCCTCAGCGACACTTCCGATTTGTTTGAATTTCGCCCAAAGAGCTTGGATTGTAGATAGTCGCCGATTGAAGATTCTTGCCACCTGAAATGAAGTTAAAATCGATAAATCTTCTTCGGCATCCGTCAGACAATGGAATGTGCGCCCGTTGAGTCTCAAGATGAGCACCGTCTGCTGTGGCTGTACAGCCCGATGCGTGACCTGCAGTGGTGGTTGCAGCCTTCGCACGTGAGGACAGAGTCACTGGAAGGCGATGCAGTTGGTGGCGGCTCACAATGTTTGGCCTTCCTCTTCCTGCATTTGTCGTCAGAGGCTGCTGGCAGAGCGAGTTCTCCCCTCTTTAAAAACCGTTGACAGCTGTTGTCTCCACGCTATTCGTTTTGCTGTGAGGGATTCCCAGTTGGTGGTGACCATCCCCAGCGCTTTCATATCTCGTTTGCAGACATCCTTGAAGCGACGTTGGGGTCGACCTTTGTATCTGTGCCCTGCGGCCAGTTCACCATACAACATATCTTTTGGAATGCGACCGTCGTCCATCCGGCGTATGTGTCCGAGCCAGCGTAGTCGGCGTTGGCGAAGTAATGTGTGCATAGATGGGATGCCGGCTCTGCTGATGACCTCGTTGTTGGTGACCTTGTCCTGCCAGGATATGCCTAGGGTGCGTCGCAGGCAGCGGTGATGGAACACTTGCAGTTTTCGCTCTTGAGTGGTTTATGTTGTCCATGACTCGCTTCCATAGATGAGTGTGCTGACGACGCAAGCCTTGTACACCGCTATCTTGGTGTTGGTTGTCAGCTGTCTGTTTTCCCACACCTTCTTGCTGACCCTGGAGAGGGGCTGCTTTGCAAATACCTTTGTCCAGCTCCATATCGAGCGAGAGGTTGTTCGTGGCTGTGGAACTCAGGTATGTAAATTGGCTGACGGCCTCAAGCTGATAGTCCCCTATGACAATGGCGGGTGGGATGGCAGTTCCTTTGCACATGACTTGGGTCTTCTAAAATCGATAATAGCCACCAAAATAATAGCTAAAATTAAATTGTCTTTTGAAACTCACCTGTCGTAAATGTGTTCCGGCCTGTAACTATCCGACAGCTCAGTCGCGTTCCTCTTGTGTCAGTTTGGCCATGCTATGTGTTTTCCAAGTAGGATATTCATCAGCAATGACAAAATTGTATATATCTGTATAACATGGTTATAATTATATGTACTCTGGTATCAGTTATGAACGATATTAGTACAAATACATATTAAGAGTATTGTATTCACCCGGTCTACCCCCCCGACTATCGCTGGCACAAATTATTGTGTGAGCGACAGTCGGAGATATGAAAACCGAACGCACACTGAGATTACGGCAGCCCTCATAGCCCTCTAAACATCGAGTTATAATAATTACGATAGGCAAAACCATCACGTTTAGATGATATGTACTTTAAACATCTTAGAAAACTCAAGTCGCCCAAATGCATTTATGAGGTGGTGACTTTAAATAAATGTAATAGTCAGTCAGCCAGTGCATTTTGAACAAAGTGAAGTAAAATTTAAATGGAACAGCAGTCTTAGTAGGGACAACTTTCGTAGCGGACTGATTAGTAGTGAGTACAGACGAATCTGTTGTCCAGTGGTAACACGCCGGACTGGTAATCCAGGGATCGCAGGTTCGATCCCCAGTCTGACCCTAATAAAATTAACAGTCTTTCAGATGGGACGTTAAACCGAGGTCTCGTGTCGGTGCTTTACACCGTGCACGTAAAAGAATCAGAGGAGACTCTGGAATGGGTCTCTGTCTGTATCATTGCACTATCCTCCAAAATCTAAAACGACTAATCTCTTCGGGAGGCGTCACTCATATGGGTAACCGGTAGCGACGATAAATAAACGTAAAACACACACGCGGACTGATTGCGTAATTTCGCGATTTTAATCGTTTAACGGATCATATTGATTTTTCACAGCGTAACTCCATTGATGGTATTTTGAATAATTTACGAATGTCGTCCGCGAGGTTGCTGATCCATTATTTTGAAAATGTATTAGACTTAAGAAATAAACATATTAGTTACTTTTCTGACACTTCCATTATGTCAATGCAAAAATGTATATAAAGATACATGCCGTTTGAAGAAAAGAGCATCTGAGCAAACGAAACTTTCAGATATAGAGACATTAATAAAATGTAAGCCTAAACAGTTTTGGGAGTACTTCAAAAAATAATAAGAAAGTAAATAAAGCTAGAGTTTCACTAGAACAATTTTATATTTATTTTTCTACTCTAGATGATATTTTTCAATGTACTAATGACGAAGCAGATTCATTTTGTAACAATAACAATATTGATAATACCGATTGTTGTTTTTTATGAATTAGATGTACCCATTACAATTGCCGAGATTCTCTGCAGTTAAGATGCTTAAAACTGGAAGGAAGTCTCTGTTAAATGAATATTGTATTGATATTTTAGGGTCTCATTTAATGCAATTATTACTTCTGGAAAATACCCCCGAAAAATGGACTGAAGGTGTCATCATACCTGTACATAAAAATGGCGACGCAAATTGTGTAAACAACTATTATAGAGGAATAACTTTGGTCAGTTGCTTGTCAAAATTATTTACCACTATATTGATCAAAATAATTGAATCATTTTGTGAGAATTTCTGATGCACAATTCGGATTTAGGAATGGTCGTTCTACTGTTGATGCAATTGTGTTATTATCCATTGTACAGAATCGATTAAATGACAATACGCGATTGTATGTATGTTATGTAGACCTAAAACGTTGTTTTGACAGCATATATAGAAATGGTTTATCGTATAAACTTTATAATACCGGTATCCAAGGAAAGTTAATACGTGTGATAAGAGACCTGTATATTAAAGTTAAATCATATGTAAAACAATGTAGTAATTATGCTGACTATTTCGAGTATGCTGTTGAATTGTGGCAAGGGGGGTACGTCTCCAATTTTATTTCCGTTATGTATTGAAGACCTTGAATTGTATCTGGAGGATAATGCTAATTCTTGTCTGCAAATAGATGATATTATTTTAATAGCATTGTTATTTGCTGATGACATGGCCATTCTAGGTAAAATCCCGGAGCAGCTGCAACATAGTTTAGATCTGTTATATACTTATTGTAACACCTGAGGGCTAGAGGTAAACACCACACAGACTAAAATAATGGTCTTCAGAAAGAGAGGAAGGGTATTTAAAAATGAAGTTTGGTTCTACTATTGTCATGTTATAGAAGTTGTTATTATTAATTTTTTCTCTCTATGTATTGTATCTTTATTCTTTAATTATGTATGTGTTATTTACTATTGATTTGCAATACAATATGGTTAAACAATACGAAACTAGTGTGCTGCACATTAAATATAATTATAATGATTGAAAAACTAGTTATGTATTAATTTATTAGACTATGTTTAATGATATTTTATTGCACATCAATACATATGACATGCAACAACAGATACAACGCATATCATGAAAATGGTTTGGGTAACAACGTTTAACAACCAGGCCCGTAGCCACACTGGTTTGGGTAACACATGCCACACTGAGGCATACGAGGCAGCTGATTTCCAAAGCAACAAATAAATAAAATGCCAAAAATATCCCTTTTCTGTATAAAATGTTGACTGCTAGAGAGCTGAAAGGTCATTATTAAGGTGGGACCCCGGACCACCCTAGATTGCCTCGGTTGAAATTTGCCTCTGGCTACGGTACTGACAACATTAGATAACGGCCTTCAGCAGTTTAATTTATTATATTATTAAGACAAAATGCATGTAGTGTTTGTTTCACAATGAAATATAGGATATGTCGCAAATATGAAGGCTAGATGAATTAGATCTCAAAGCGCTTAGTTACTGATATTAAAATATTTTAATTATTTAGGAATCATTTTAGCTTATGCTGATCATTTTTACTCAACCAGGAACACCTACTCGGAAAGTCATTAAAAGCCTTTAGCGTATTGCTATTCAATTGTAAAAAGATTAAGCTAAAGCCTAAACCCCTGTGTCAGCTTTTAGACTCTTTTGTTGGCTCTATCTTAAGTTACGGAGCAGAGATATGGGGATTACAAATCAAAAGAAATTGAAATAATCCATTTAAAGTTTGTAATCGACTGCTTAATGTAGGACCGACTACTTCGGCAGTATATGGCGAACTAGGGCGTTATCCGTTATACAATTCAATTCAATTATTCTTTATTAACTCAGATCATTTACATGACATATGAGTATACATGTAATTAGTTAACAGATGTTGTGACACGGATTGATATATAAATAATAAAGAGTACAGTAGAGAAAAGAGTCGAGTTTGGAGATGGGAAAAGAGCAGGAAATTCTATTATTTTGTTTTTTTGTTTGTATATAACTCATTATATTAGAATTTGTAAAATATTGTTGTAAAATCATTAAAACGGACACTATTATAATAAAATCAATATATGAGCAAAGTGTTTATGCTTGCGAATGCGGCTGTAACAACTGGGTTCAAAATGTGTAGAAATTGTTGTGTGATTATGGTTTTGCTTATATATTTAATGACCACGTTAATTTAGATGTAAGACTTCTCTTGTGTATGTTTAAGAAGCGCATCATTGATTGTTTTGTTCAACAATGGCATGTTTCTGTAGATAATAGTCCTGTTCTTGAAACATATCGACATTTTAGAATCGATTTTGGTTGCGCCAATTACTTGGATTTGTTAAATAATTGTTCGAGATCTCTGAATTAACAACACTTAGAGTATCTTCTCATTCCCTTAGAATTCAAGCATGTCGGTTTGCTAGAAATAGAAACGAAAGAAATGCAAGATATTGTTTATGTTATGGGGAGTACCATTTTATATGCATGTGTTCTTGTTTTAATGAGTTCAGGAAAAAAATACATTAACAAATATTTCTATCAAAGGCGATCAATGTACAAGTTTATTGACCTAATGCAATCTACTAATAAATTTATTGTAGCTAATCTAGTTAAATTTATCAAAGAATATTTTAAATATTATTATGTAATGTGTTCATCCTCTGCTATTGTTTATATTGCAAACTGTTGTGTACCAATTCACGTGAATGAGTATCTCTATAATAAATTATATGTTATTTATTTGACGATGTACTATGTACAAGTATGAATATATTTTCCGATCTGTTCTGTTCCTCTTTTTTTTTTAAAAGGTGACAGTACCGTCCCCGCTAACTATAGACCAATTGGCTATCTGATTAGCGCAGTGGTTAGCGCGCTCGCTTCTCACCAATGCATCCCGGGTTCGATCCTCGGACCTGGAAGTATGTGAGATGGTATCGTGGTCGCCATATCGGACAGGTGGGTTTTCTCCGGGTACTCCTGTTTCCTCCTACACGAATGACCACGTTTACGCTTTCATCCGCGCCAACGAGAGTAAAAAAAAATAAAAAAATATAAGTTGTTAAAACTTGCTTTGCATTCGTTGTAAAATAAATAAAGTTTAAACTTTATAGACCAATTTCATTTATAAGTTGCAACGGTAATGTCATGGAAATAGTTATGTACACACATTTATAATCACATTCATTCTAATAATTTGATATACCCACTCTAAGCCAGATTTCTTATAGGGCATTCAACTGTGTACCAACTATTAAGACATTTATAACCAAATCAGCGACGCTTTTGATAAAAAAACGATCCACATGTTCTGTGATATATCCAACGCACTTGACCTGGCATTCGGAACTACTATTCGGAAATGAAAGTTCCAATATGAATTTATTAAATATATCTGCGGGGCCCTTGGTCCCCTTTTTATTTCTCATATACGTACATGATATTGCTGAACACATTTATTAGCGTGACAAGACTATTTGCTGACCATAGTTCTTTAGCGATCTCATCCAATTATAGAAACTATATTTAATCTGTTCTTAATACTGACCTAGAACATATTAAGCAATGGTTTAACTTAATGGCTTAAGCAACTGTAACCCCAATAAAACATAATTTATGTATGTCTTTTCTAATCAAGAAAATAAACCCTTTTATTTAAAAAAACCCATCGCACTGGATTTCGTTGAGCAACATACACAGTCCAGGCCTTACACTATCATATGATTTAATGTGGCATGACCATATCAATAATATTACACCCCAGCGTCTAAAGTCGTAAGCTCAATGTGAGCACACAATTCAAATTAAAAAGGTCTACCTTATGTCAGGTTTATCTATCATACACCCCATCCCATATTAGAATATTCCTCCACAGTATGGAACGGGTGTACCGGGTACGAAAAACAATCGCAATATGAAGCCGCTGGAATCGTTACTGGTTTAACTATGTCTGTTTCTATAAAACGTTTAATAAATGAAATTGGATGGGTTTCTCTTTCTGATAGATGCAAAATAGAAACACTAGCTGTGGTATACAAAGCGAGTAATGGCATTTTACCCGAATACTTAGCAAATATATGCCCACCATTAATGTTCGATTTTTTGGTATACATGTATTAGTTCCACACCGTGCAATATAGTACTGTGCATCTTTATCTGCAAGGAGAGAAACTATGTAAGCTCTGCTTCCGTTTTGACCATTTCCTATTCTCGATTGTGTGTGCATGTATTGTTTTGTGAATGTATATACTATTAGTGGAATAAATATGTTTAAACCAATGTTCGATGCGACTCGTTATCCTCTGAGAAACAAGACACATTATACAGTTGTAGCCAGACGCATCCAGTTATACAAACCATCATTATTACCATCGTCTATAGATATATGGAATAACCTCGACGATTAAATAAGAAACTCGTCCCTAAATAGTTTTAAATATTAGACTCAAGCTTAAATACAAAGCACCAGAGATACTAAAACATTTTCTCTATGGCCAACAATATTTATCCGTATTGCATGCACGTATAAGAATCCAATGCAGTAATTTAAATGATGACTTGTTATTTAATCGCCTTAGAGAACAATTGTTTTGCCAGTGTTGTTCCAATATTGAAAACGCTGAGCACTACTTTTTCAGTTGTATTCAATGTGGAGATCCAATGAATTACCTTATTCCGAGACACTAAACCATATCACCCACAATAACTTGCTACTTTTTGGACGCGAATATGTAGGGTCCGACGACAATATAGTGATTTTTGAAGCTGTTAAAAATTATATTAAACTGACAAAACGATTTAATCAAGATTTCACAGTTTAGTACAAAAACAACCATTATATTATTCTGACCGTTCTTATCAACCATGTAACTACATGCAGATGGTTACTAGTTGGGAAGTTACCGGGGATAGTGACCAATGAAAAAATGATATCTGTAAATATATATTTCGTAAGGTAAATATATCTTTCGTAAGCTATTTTAGGGATATTTTAGATACATTTGACATCTACAAAAGCGTACTCCTAATTCAATTCAATTTAACCATTTAAATTATTAACTGTTTGTACAAGTAATCAATTGTATGTCGCCAGTTATATAATTCTGTATACTTTTCATTACTGGGAATTCTTGCATGTGGGGAAGCTATCCAACTGTCTTGCGGAAGGTCGGTCGTTCTACCCGTGTACACGTCCGTGTCAGAAATACTGCTCGGAGGGGCACCCGGCGTCTTCCTCCACCAATAATAACTGAACAGTCGCCATATGACCTAAGCTGTTGATACGACTTTAATCCCTCAAAACAAACGAACAAATTTACCTAGTGTATTTTGTTCTCGAAAGTAATGTACATAGCTACAATAGACACAAACACATTTTAGAAACACACTAGACATAACCCAAAACATAACTGTGGACAAAAACGTTCACTTCAATTGTTCCTTAACTCTTTCAGCGCCGAAAACATTCAGGAGTATGTGCAAAAAACATATCCAGATCGCGTAACGCCGCGTCTGATCAGGATCTATGTTGTTTGCTATTCGGACAGGTGCTTCAGATGCACTTTCTGAAGAGCAATCAGCATATAGCCTGATCAGATGGCCCGTACTGTTCTGTCTGATCGGGTTCTCTGCCTTATGCAAAGTCGCTTTTATGCGACATAGGCGGTGAACGAGTTGTAAGAGTGTATAATTGTGGGTTGCATAATTTAGTTCTTCAATGAGTATCAATCATTAATCATGGACACTATAACCTCTTTAAATGGAACATCCTCTGGACTGGATCTTTACAATATCAACATTACCGATTCGTCTCATTTAGTAAATTTTGAATTTTGCATGTTTCCCGTAGACTGTAATACAAAATGATGCCACTTCAAAATCGCATGGTTGTTAATTTCTCTATAGACATAATGCAAAGCGACGTACGGTCATTGCATCTTACGCACTGAATTGCAACAATAGCATTGCAATAGTCCGACTTCATTTAGCGAACGGATCTAGTCTTAGGCTAATAGTTTCCATCGAGGTATGAACTACACTTGGCGTTGATAATGTATGTGTAAGTTCATACCCAGATGAAAACTATTCACTCGCGATACATTACTTATGTTATGGAAACAACGATGCACTACACCATACAGTGCCCACGTTACAACAACTCTTGTCGCCTACTTCTGTCCAATATCCCTTGCGCATTGACGACAAACACTATTATGTACGGCGACGATCATTTGCCATTCAATAGCAACAAGTCCATATATCTAACCATTCAGGCGTACATCGCAGCTACAAAGAGGTTTGATGCATGATTCGACTACCGGGTGGGTATTCCTGGTCTATCCTGCGTGTGTCACAGCAACCCGTTTCGTCCCATATACTAATTGTCCATTTCTTCCAATTCGGTTCATCATCAATAATTGCACACATGATGACAAAACATGCTCCTAATCGCCCCACATATCACAAGTACGCATGTAAGCACCCAGGACCACTCGGGGCTATAGAATTTAAGACAATGCCTATCATATCTCACTAACTCTCGATGCTAACAACTTTATCTTGTAAGTAACATCATCGTGGAGATGAATTTACATATTAAGCTCTCTTTCCAATCCATTCAAGTATCCTGTGTATTGTATACTGTATATTGTATGAACTGAATAACATCAGTCGGCTGTCCGATTAGCGCAGGCTGTCCGATTAGAGCAGTGGTTAGTGTGCTCGTTTCTCACCAATGCAACCCGGGTTCAATCCTAAGACCGGGAAATATGTGAGATGGTACGGTGGTCGCCAGATCGTACAGGTGAGTTTTCTCCGGGTACTCCGGGTACTCGGGTTTCCTCCCACACGAGTGACCACATTTACGCTTTCATCCGCGCCAACGAGAGTGATTAATATAAGTTGTTAGAACTTGCTTCGCAATCGATGTAAAATAAATAAAGTTTAAAGTTTTAAACTGAATAACATATGTTTCTCATACATTGCCATTTCGCCTTTCTCAACAGGAATATGACTTTCAAGGAACTATCAGTCCAAAAGTAAAGAAAATAACAATACGGGTGTGGTTACGGTCTTTGACTTCAAATCACTTGAACCTCACCTATGTGGGTTCGAATCACACTTGGGTATCGATTTATGTCCTGTGAGAAATCTATTCAGCTAGTTTGCGGAAGGTCGATGGTTCTACCAGGTTGTCCGTCCGTGCATGAAATACTCTTCGAATGGGAACCCGGGGTCTTCCTCCACCAATAACAGCTGGGGAGTCATATGACCTAATTTGTTGGACGAAGAAACATCAGTCCAATATTAGACTGTAGGATATAGATTCACACAATTCTAGTATATCACAATTTGTAGCGGAAAAGTGGTTTAGTGGTTAACACGCTGTACATTTCTCTATCACTCTGGGGTTCGACACCAGTTATACCAGACTTAAATGACATAGTAATTCGGATGAGAGTTGTTTCAGTGCGTGCTTTATTTACACCGTGCACGTAAAAGAACCAGAGAATTCTCTGCAAAGGGTCTGTATATGTATTATTGCACGGTTCTCCAAAATCTAAAATGACTGATCTCTCATATGGGCAATCGGTAGTGACGATAAATAGACGTAAAACACAATTAGTTTTGTTCTCGTTTATATTTCTAAGAATTGCTTTAATATCACAAATTGTACAAAATGCAGTAAATGCTTCTGTTTTTCCAAAATGTTAACAATGTACACTCATAGGTATAGAGTTCAACATGCATTGTTATGTCTTATCCATTAGAACATACGATAAATGCTTAATAGCAATAACATTTAGGAAATAAGTACCTGGCACATCTTTTTCCTGGCATACTTTAATGTATTTAAGATGATTAAGAGCCATACATAGTTTATGGAAGAGAGACAACTTTGCGATAGTAAGACGAGATGGAACCAAGGCTGCGATATGTGTTATCTATAATGTACAATGTCGATTCGAAGATATATCTTCAATATTTATATTCTGCATAATTAGCACATTTCTGAACTTGGACAAATATGACTTGGTTTTCATCAGCTCTTCATTATTATCACAAACTTATTAACTATTTGTTCCCAGTTTGAGATATGTTCTCAGCTCATAATGTTATTATTGCGTTTGTGATTTATTAAATACATGTAACGTGTATGCATTTATGTCGATATTTCATAGGCATGTTGCTTCGGGTAGTAATATGCTAAGGACTAATAATTACATACCCAATGAGCTTGTCTAAAATAGAATACAATGCTAACTCGGAAAGAATGACATCCGAACAGAAGTATTCAAAATGAGAAAAGTAGTCCAACAAGAAAGTAGACAGTCAAGAAAATAGTTCGACAATGAAGTAGACGGACACGAAAATAGTCCGACAAGAAAGTAGTCGGACAAGTAAATAGTCCGACAATAAAGTAGTCCGAAAAGAAATTAGTCCGAAAAGAAATTAGTCGTACAAGAAAATAGTCAGAAAAGAAAGTAGTCTGCAGTTGACTACTCCTTATGGAAGAAAGTATTTCGGTAAGAAATTGTCCGAGCATGAAGTAGTCAGGAAAGAAAATAGTCTGCATTTAAATACGATAAGTATTTATATATTCAGAAGCGCTGTGGATGCAATTCGTAATATGTTAAATGTCAAAAACACAAAAATCTCAGATTTTAATATGTATTCGACCATGTTTTATAATCAATGTCACCGTAATAAACTTTCAGTTTCTACGATGGAGATAAGATACAGATATTTGACTTGTATTCTTGTGTTCTTGTGTCGATTGTTGGTGTGTGCATTGCATAGCAAAGGTAATTATCAGTTGCAGTGTTTATATGACATTTAAAGTAAGGTAAAGTGATTCATATATATATATCTGTCATCTTAAAAAATGAACATTTTAACGGTTTGCCAGGAACAAAGTTTAATGTATTGCATTATTACTTAAACAAAAATTCAACTTGTTTTCCAATCCAAACGATTCACAATTTATGTAATTTGTAACATATTTTGTGTTATACATGTAAATTTATTGGAATAAATAATGTTTAAACCAAACATTCCATTTTAGGCGGTTATGAGAATTAAAATGTTAACTGTTATTTAATTGGTGGCATTCATAATCCAATGGCATGCACATCAAAGTTTTCGTTTGTATGTATTAATACTTTATTCGGCCACCAACGACCCACTTTTAAAGCCATTGTCCTCAAAATTCGCAAAACAGTAAATTCACCGTTCTTTCGTTGCGTCACAATGCACGACACATTCTGATAAACTGCACGTACCTCTGTATGAAGTGACGCGTGTAAGCCAGACTTGCTCACTTAGATACATCACATACATGGTCAGTGTGTTCACCGGAAAATTAAGGCAAACTCTGTAATTCTGTAGATCTTGTTGCCCAACCAATTTGCTTTTGTTATGTTGTATTATCATTGTGTAACTATAGTCATGTATATATAGGCAACACAATATGAATAAAGTAAATTGAATTGTAATTCTGCAATATAATACCCATGCATACATGCATGTTATTGTAGATTATAAATATCAACAATTAGTGCAATAACTTATAACTTATGGTATAAACACACAACATTACGTGTTGAACCAACCTCGTAGAATGCAGCATCACCAACTTTTATCATAAATCACGTAATAAACTTCATCAGAAGAAATATTGATTGTATAATAAACAATAACTATTAAAGTTGTTAAAGACAAATAGTGTTACTTTCCGATGCGCATGAATCTTTTGTCAGCAGTTTCCAAATTTCTACCAAAGCGCATGAATCGTTTGTCAGCTGAGTTTTCAAGTGAGTTACGTCCAAATCTCATAAATCGTTTGTCATCGCTGTTCAGATTGTCTCGTCCAAAACGCATGAACCGTTTTTCAGCTGTGGATGGTGATTCGTCTACCTGGTCCTGATCGAGTCGCAATAAACGTTTTCCAAAGCGCATGAACCTTTTGTCAGCTGTTGGATCTCTGCCGAAGCGCATGAACCTTTTTTCAGCGATTGGATCTCTGCCGAAACGCATGAACCTTTTTTGAACATTCAATCCTTCATCTGATGATTGGCTGGTTTCGTCATCTGAAACGAAATTGGAACTAAATAATCACGTGGAAACAGTGTGCTAATGTATGTCTAAATGATCTGATAACAATATAATAAGAATTCCGATAATGAAGTAGTCCGAACAGAACGTAGTCAGAAAAATTAGAGAGAGGTCTCTGGGGCCGAGTGGTTACGTTCGTTGATTTCAAGTTATTTGCCCCTCACCGCAGGGTTGAATCCCACTGCGGTGGTCGAGTTCCTTCAAGTGATGAAGCTATCCAGCTTGCTTGTGGAAGGTCGATGGTGCTATTCCCAATTATGCCTGGAACACTGTTAGTGGCGGGGGTCTTCATCCAGCAATACTAGTTGGAGAGTCGCTATATGACCTAAGTGGTGCGACGTAGTTTATACAAATTTATTTGAGTTCCTACAACATATATTAATTACTCTCGAGGCCTCATTCCTTTTTGAATCCATCGACAAGATGGAGAGAGAAGAGGACATGTTGGGGACCTGAAGCGAACGCATACCAATGTGCCGTCACGACATACGACTTTAAACCCCAACATACAAAGAAACAGAAAAGCGAGAACATATTACACAACCAACGTCCGCAAAGTGTTTTAGTAATACACTTTTATTTTAGCTTGATTGCGAAATAAGTTTTTACAACGTTAGATTAATAGCGAAACCTCATTCCTGATTGAATACATCGCCATGAGGGAGAGAAGAGGCAATGTGGAATTTAAGTGCCGTGCCTAAAGGGCTCAAACGAAACGGCTACAGCATTGCGCGAACTGCGGGCTTTTCGTACCTGAAGCGAATATGCTACAACTCGCTATCACGACTTCCACAAGTCTTAGTCTTGATTTGGAGATTAAACATGCATATAGAAATGGACATAGAAGTACCTGTACATCCATGTGTGAATAGTTTCCTTTTACATGCCCGAAGAGTAACCTAACCTACCTGACCGTATTACATAGTTCCCGTGTGACGTCATCATTCCTACTGTGGCTGCCATTTTGAATGGCAAAGTTGATCAGATATTATATATAATATATTGTAGCGTAATTTTGTTTTCTTCATAAAATATTTATTTTTTATCCCATCACCATGTTCATACATTGTTGGAAAGCTCTCAACGGACATACTTTTTGTATCATTTCACAAATTTCGTATCAATAACGAATACCTAATAATTTACCTGACTGTATATTAATATTTCAACTGTGAAAATAGACTTTCAAAAATAGGTGCAAGTTAAGTTTTTATAATTTATAATCCATACATCATTGTCAAAAAATAAATTAATATTTAAAAAGTACATTTCAATACCTTTAACATCATACCAAATTTTATATTAAGAAACCAAAATTAATAAAGTTATTGAAATTAAAGAATTACTAGTAAAATCATGAAATTGCCGTTAATAAAACCTGCCAGTCAATATGGCTGCCAAGATAAGATCTATCAGTATTTTGGACTGCCGTGGGAACAATGTATTGGTTTTTTTTATATATGCGATGGCTACAGTACATAAAGGTCGGTACTGACGATAATTTGGGTACATGATCAGTCATTGTTGGATCCCTATGCCTAGAGAAACATGTTTAAATGTAAAAATGTGTACACATGTTGAAAACTGTTCACCTAGATGAACTAATGAAATGTATATTAAATGTATGCATAAATGCAGCATAGTATTTAATTAATGTTAAATAATAAACTTTTATTTATTTTTACAACGATTGCGAAGCAAGTTCTAACAACTTATATTAATCACTCTCGTTGGCGCGGTTGAAAGCGTTAATGTGGTCATATACATGTATGTCGAATACACATTATGTCTATTTCTGGTACGTTATTAAATTTAGCATAAAATGTCCAGTCATTATTGCATTTAGCGTATTAACTAACATTGTGCATATGTAATGTCTTTTTACATTTGTACACTTTTCTACATTTATCGCAGACGCTTGGATAAATGGTTTCGGGTTCAAAACCAAAAGACAGTTTGTTTAAATAGCATTATGATACACTATATGCTTGACACTATACATATTATTTAGTACATGGCTTTGATAGTGACGGGTGCTATTTTAAAATTTGCTTGGGTATGGCCTAAACAGTTGTATGTATGGGGTCAAGCCTATAGTATGTATATGTATCATAATGTTCCTAAATTGTTTAAAAATATAGAAAACTGTCGTTTTGTATTGAATCAGAAACCATTTGTCCAGCGTCTGTGACATTTGTGGGTCCGACATCCATGCAAAACGCATACCTTTGCCGATTTTCATTAATCGATTTTCGGTTTCAGCATCATCCTCACCACCACGACCAAACCTCATGAAGCGTTTATCTGCTGTTTCTGTTTCCTCTTTAGGAGTGTCTCGTCCGAATCGCATGAATCTTTTTTCATCTCCACTTTTACCAAATCGCATGAATCGTTTATCCTTATTTTCATCCTGAACATCTCTCTCTCCATCAGCTGACATAGGGCGTTTCCCGAATCTCATAAAACGTTTTTCGAGATCGGATTGATCTCGTCCAAATCGCATAAATCGTTTCTCCGTTTCTGATAATTCATTTGGATCTCTACCAAATCTCATGAATCGTTTGTCCGCTTCTTGTGTATCATCAGGATCTCTACCGAATCTCATAAAACGTTTGTCTGCCTCCGACATCTCGTCAGGATCTCTACCAAATCTCATAAAGCGTTTGTCTGCCTCTGATATGGCATCGGGATCTCTTCCGAATCGCATAAATCGCTTGTCTGCGTCTGACATCTCATTGGGATCTCTTCCGAATCTCATAAAGCGTTTGTCTGCCTCTGACATGTCATCGGGATCTCTTCCGAATCTCATAAAGCGTTTGTCTGCCTCTGAGATGTCATCAGGATCTCTTCCGAATCGCATAAATCGTTTGTCTGCCTCTGATATTTCATTTGGGTCTCTTCCGAATCTCATAAATCGTTTGTTTTCGTCTTTCATGTCTTCTGGATCTCTCCCGAATCGCATGAATCGCTTTTCCGCCGTTTCGGTTTCATCAACAGTTGCATCTCTTTTTTCAACAGCATTTGCAGTGTCTGTAGTTTCAGTATCGGAATTTGTTTCAGGCGCATTTTGCTCATCAGTTGAACGTCTTTTTCTTAAGTTAACATTATGTGCTAATTCATAATTTCGTATTCTAGCTGTAAGAGACGCTAACAAGTCATCAATATTGTTTGAACCACCTCGACCAAATCTTAAAAATCGTTTGTCTTCCACTGGATATAAATCACCACCTCTACCTATTCTAAGGAAGGCATTCTCGTTTGCTCCTCCTTTGCCAAACCGGAAGAAGCCATCGTCTGATAGTGCTCTTCCGAACCTGAGAAATCGTTTGTCCTTTGAAGTATCTAATCCTGAAATGTAAAGAGACAATTGCTAAGCATTGATAAACCGTTTTTTTCTCGTTAATATATCTCAGAGACAGGTGAAAAAGGGTTTAACACATCATTTGTTATGTACAGTATACAGTATACATATACCAACACTTATATTTAATTGACGAAAAGAGGCGAAGCAAATCCACATGCTATTGACATTTTATGTGTTCACATGTTTGTATGTAAAAAGGATGACAGCAATAGGATATGATTAAATTAAACTATGCAGCCATTACCATAAATTAAATTGCTAGTTCTGAAGTGACGCAGTTTTATTTCAATAAGGCATATTGTGAATACAATTTGCGATTTATATGCGCTGAATTGAACAAGGAGATCTTTACCTTGGGATGAAATGATATAATTTTGAAGGATTTTCCTTTGCAGAAGATTTTGTTTGATACCTTTATTTATAGTTGCCCTAACCATGGGGGCGACGCCTCCAGAAGTATATTTCAGTTATTTTATTCTTTTGGAGGATACTACAAGAAACAAAAGACGCTCCAATTACAGAAGCATGTTGGTTATAACTTGTGGCCCGACCATTTTGCTATGTTACATAAATGTATGCGTATGTGTCTTATAATATGCTAAGCTTATGTTGCACTTGATTAATGCTAGTATGTAAACTAGCATCATGTCTAATGTAGTATGCAATAAACTATGGTTAGATAAATGCGGAAATGAAATAAATGTTATTAAAGCGCAAGTCGTTGACATGTGTGACGTTGGAATGGATGGAGTCGGACCTCAACATCGTCATAAATGTATTGATTTCTTCCTTCTTCGCGACATTTTTAGGATAACAACGCAAAATAAATCGACTATTGCGTGCTCCTGTGAAAATTACTTCGTTCAATAGGGACTCGCTATACACATTGTAGGCGATCATCTCCACAAAGCTCGCCAAATCTCCATATTCTTGTATCAGTAAAAACTGGAATCAAAGGTCCCAATTGCGTGCAATGGATAATTTGCTTATTGAAATAACGATTTCCTTTGGTGACTCTCTGTTTGTATTATTGCTTATTTACAAAGCTGGCAGCGTATCGGGCTGTTCATCTCGTCCCATTTGCACCGGTGCTTGCCTCTAGGGATATATCATTATTCGCAACGCGATGTCAAGGAGAAATTATTTGTGACAACCTGTCCAGAGAGATATCCTTCTACATATATGAAGGCATCAGAACTGACAAGTTCTTAATTTTACTTTCTGAAATAGCATTTCTATTTACCGTTAACCAGGTAGCCATGGTGATTAGGTCGACCTGTCTACACGCACATTTATAGCGTGCATTCACAACAGGTTGGTGTGTACATGCTTAATGAAATATGGCCGCCTACTTAATTTTCCGGATTAATTATACATGCCTTGCGCATGCGTGGTGAGAAATCATGGCATCTATTTCACTAACACAGGTTATGAATAGATATTGCGATACAAATGTCTACCTGTCCATCAATATACTGTTGCATTATCAACACTATTATTTAATTTAATTTCGAATTTATTGTGGATAGCTTTGCACCGGCCACCTGGGAATAATGGGTAGCTGATTAATTCCAAGACTGAAATATCCCGTACCAACTCGTACCAGGAAGCTGCATTTAATCTAAAGGACCCTCTCCTACCTCTTCCGGTTTGCAACCCAAAACGATTTAGCTGATTTATGTGACTTAGTATGCTTTGTGTGAAGAAAGACAGTTTATTAAACTTTATTTATTTTACAACGATTGCGAAGCTAGTTTTAACGACTTATATTAATCACTCTCGTTGGCGCGGATGAAAGCATACATGTGGTCATTCGTGTGGGAGGAAACCAGATTACCCGGAGAAAACCCACATGTCCGATCTGGCGACAACATTACCATGTCTCATACTTCCCGGTCCGAGGATCGAACCCGGGTTGCATTGGTGAGAAGCGAGCGCGCTAACCATTGCGCTAATCGGAAAGGCAGTTGGTTATGTCATGAAAAATAATGTCTTTAAGACTTACGGTTTCACGAAATATCTTAAGCTTATGTTTAGACTTGTGTGTATTTTTGACGTAGAGTACGGACATAACGGTTGTGTGTGTATGTGATGTGCAGCTGCGTGTACACATCGTTTGGAAAATTCGAATAATTTAAAATTAAATAGTCCAATAATGGAATAAAAACTGAACAGCGTAATATTTTTTCAGCGGGAGCATGCTCCGATACCCACGTACCACCAATATAGTCTTGTCGCATAATCATGTAGTGCTATCGTCTGTCTACGCCCCTGTTAATGGGGTTTAAGGTCACTCTAACAGATTAGGTCATACGGTGACTCTATAGCTAGTATTAGCGGATGAAGACCCCGTGTGCCTCTCCGTGCAGCCGTGTAGGCATGGATGGATACCCAGGCAGAACCACCGACCTACCACAAGGATAGCTTCCTCACATGAAATAAGTTCCAGTGGAATTCGAACATACAGCGGTGAGGGGCAAGTGATGTTAAGGCAACGACCGTAACCACTCGACAACTGCTTGTTTTAGGTTTATGTTAATAGTTAATAATTGTTGCATAGAACTATATAAGACGCTGCCATCCTGTGTATTATAAGCAGTGTACAAACTGTATAATAATGGGAAATAAAATGTGTGTGTTTTTTTAACGTTTATTTATCGTCGCTACCGGTTGCCCATATGAGCGACGCCTCCTGAAGTGATTAGTCATTTTAATTTGTTGGAGGATAGTGCAATGATACAGACAGAGACCCATTTCAGAATCTCCTCTGGTTCTTTTACGTGCACGGTGTAAAGCACCGACACGAGGCCTCGGTTTAATGTCCCATCTGAAAGACTGTTAATTTTATTAGGGTCAGACGGGGGATCGGACTTGCGATCCCTGAATTACCAGTCCAACGAGTTAACCACTGGACTACAGATCCGTCTGCAATGTGTTCAAACTAAACGTATTAGCGTTAAATATTCACCAGTTGTCGTAATTAACTGTATTGGTTGAACCAATGTATGCTTTACTTGATGCATCATGAAATTGTGAACGGGGTATGAAAATTAATGAAATGTGCCCTGTCGAAGTAATAGTACACATTGATTATCGCTCAACCCCTAGTGTACCAGTTGTATATTTCTATACAATTAACATATTAATTGGCAAGAAGGCAGTCATCCTGTTCTTATTAGAACGTTACTTACGTCATAATACACCAAGCACCAGCAATAATGTTGTCATTATCAATGACCAATAGTAAAACAGCCTCTGGGGACTACGTCACAATCCAATTGCATCATCAATATTCATGAGACATGGCACGCTTGATTGAATTAGAGTGGAATATGGTGCTTGTCGGACCAACTGAGCTCCTTTATACGTGTCTCTATTGACCAATACTATTCAATTATATTACACTTGAATATTCTGAGTTCAGAGATAACATAGGTACCACATTAATGTTGCGAATACGTACGATAAATTGTATTCAAATATTAAAGGACGGATTCCACTGTAGTCGTAAATGTTTAATTTTCCATTTAGTTTATACACATTTATTTTAGCTCGATTGCGAAACAAGTTCTTACAACTTATATTAATGAAACTCTCGAGACCTCATTCCTGATGGAATCTATCGCCATTAGGGAGAGAAGAGGCAATGTGGAATTTAAATGCATTGCCTAAGGGCATAATCGTAATGGCTCCAGTGGGGCTCGAACTCAGGACTTTTCGCACCTGAAGGGAACGCGATTCTACTGCGCTATCACGACTTCCACCAAATTGTCCATTTGTTTCAATTCATAGTTCATCACCAATAAGTGCACACACACTAAACGCATGTACCTAATCGTCCCTAATAACAATTCAATTTCAATTCATTTATTTGGCATAAACATAGATGTTCATCGCCAGCAAAACATGTATGGCGGTACGCAATTACATACATAGACTATGACAATTCAACACATGAGAAAAGCATGTATAACTACATTCATATTGAGTATGAAAGTTTTGGCAAAAGTATAATGCATTCAATCTACCAATAGGAACACATTTAAAGTCACGCCAACACACATTTATCTATATACACATATAACACAAGCATGCACATACTCGGGACCCCGAGTGCTATATAGCTTAAGGCAATGACCGTCAAGCCGTATATTATATAGAATATATCTGAAGCTTTATATCTAATAGTATGCTAAAATAATTACGAAATATAATACATGGTTTTGTTGTTACTGTATAAACTGTCATGTATCCGTGTCATGTTTCGTACATTTGTGTGTCAAACTTTGTATGGCTGTATGAAACTATGGCTGTATGAAACTGACAACAAGCAAGGTTATGTGATTAATACAGATAGTTGTATTTGCAATTGTAAAACAGCGTTTTGTTTCTAATTTGGAAATGACCAATCTAGTTTGTGTAGGATTTCGTACACACACAAACACGCACACACACACGCACACACACGCACACACACACATGGTGCCTTTTCTGACAGTAGATTCATTCTTTTATATAATTGGATAATCGACTTGTTGATTTGGGTGAGAAAATTTATCATAAATGGAAGAGAAGATCCCAAATTGATATTGAAAAGGTCACCCTGAACTCCTGCGGGAGAAATCTCCTATTATTTATATTGGAGTAGTGATATTCACAATTCAATTTCAAGGACGAAATAACAACCCGAAATGAAGACTTAGTCAGAAGATTCAACGGATCCAGATTAAATTGAAGTAGAAATGTAGTTAATCCAACAGATGTTCTCCCTCATACTTCTATAACATCGGAAAACTCCCGCGCAGGCGTTTATGGGAGTAAACAAACGCTCATGGATTTTTTCATAGCTACTACCGTAAAACATTTTTTAACTTTATTTATTTTATAACAATTGGGAAGCAAGTTTTAACAACTCTCGTTGGCGCGGGTGAAGGCGTATTGTAGTTGTGTTATTAAGTTATCATACATTTGTTTCTTATATTATTTACAAACAGACACGCTGTTCAAGTATCTGTCATTTAGTATGATACAATTGTAAACATATTTATCATAAGGTAGTCGAGTTTTCAAAATCTGCGCAATTAATTTAGTTTAATGTGTGTTTTACGTTTATTTATCGTCGCTACCGGTTGCCCATATGAGCGACGCCTCCTGAAGAGATTAGTCATTTTGGAGGATAGTGCAATGATACAGAGAGAGACCCATTCCAGAGTCTCCTCTGGTTCTTTTACGTGCACGGTGTACAGCACCGACACAATACCTCGGTTTAAAGTCCCATCTGAAAGACTGTTAATTTTATTAGGGTCAGACGGGAGATCGAACCTGCGATCCCTGGATTACCAGTCCAGCGTGTTACCACTGGGCTACATATCCGTCTGAGAAGGGATTGTACTTTAGCGGGTGGGGACAACTGGTATGCTAGGTTTCAAAATTGGAGTTTTCAAAACTACATTTAAGGTAATTTATTTATTTAGAAATGGAGCTTTTAAATAATTTCGCATGAATTATATGTAAATAAACACCCGATTATTCGTAATGTTATCTTTTCATATGCTGTAGCACTTATCATGCATTCGTTAAGAAAAAGATCTCCGTGGCGGGAGGTAATAACTTTAAAATCACTTGCTCCTTGCCTATGTAGGATTCGGATCCAGAGGTGCGTTGAAATCCCCAGTTAGTGGGCGCTATCTACCTGGCTTCTGACAACTAGTTTATTGTACCTGGGTAACCACTGGTTACTGATTTACGGATCCAGTGGTGCATTGACATCTTCAGTTAGTGCTCGCTATCTACCGGCTTCTGACAACTAGTGTGTTGTACCTGGGTAACCACTGGTTACTGATTTACGGATCCAGTGGTGCGTTGACATCTTCAGTTAGTGCCCGCTATCTACCGGCTTCTGACAACTAGTTTGTTGTACCTGGATAACCACTGGTTACTGATTTACGGATCCAGTGGTGTGTTGACATCTTCAGTTAGTGCGCGCTATCTACCTGGTTTCTGACAACTAGTTTGTTGTACCTGGGTAACCACTGGTTACTGATTTACGGATCCAGTGGTGCGTTGATATATTCAGTTAGTGCTCGCTATCTACCTGGTTTCTGACAACTAGTTTGTTGTACCTGGGTAACCACTGGTTACTGATTTACGGATCCAGTGGTGCGTTGAAATCCCCAGTTAGTGCTCGCTATCTACCTGGTTTCTGACAACTAGTTTATTGTACCTGGGTAACCACTGGTTACTGATTTACGGATCCAGTGGTGCGTTGACATCTTCAGTTAGTGCCCGCTATCTACCGGCTTCTGACAACTAGTTTATTGTACCTGGGTAACCAATGGTTACTGATTTACATCTCCGATGTTTTCTACATCCACCAAAGAAAAGCGGACACTTATCATAATATGACTAAATAGTCCGCCTTCGTGGTAGATTGGTTAAGGTCGCTTACTTGTATACCACTGTAACCTATCATCACTACCAGCAGCTTCTTACGGAGGTTTGTGCACCAAGTACTGGTTAACCGCTGGAGTCTGCCCATGAAATGTGCTGTTAGGTAAACTGCCCGTCGCTCAAATGGGCAACCGGTAGCGACGTTAAATAAACTTAAGACACAAATAAGACTAAATTTGCTAACGCAGGACATTATAATAAACAAGTAGATGATGAATGCTCCTGAAGTGTGACATTGACCTGGGTCATGTGTGCAATACTATCACTTCTATATGGCGAACATTTGTGGCATTATTCGTTTTGAAATCCCTCCATTGCAGAAGAAGTTACAGCTCGGACAGGAAATATTGACTCGGATGGATGGTTCACGGACACATGGACGAACAATGCGAACATTATATGCGCACGAAAAAATGCTTCGGAGGCATTAAAACAAACATTTGGAACTAAATGATTTATAAACGTTTAAGTTTTATGTTATTTGCCCTCTACAATAAACCGAACAACATGAAATTTAACGTTTTTCTTATAGCATATAACAAGATTTATTTTGGTAGCGAATCGTTAAATGACTTTATGGTCGTGCATGCCATCCGTTATATTGTCAGCCTCTTCCAATAAAATGCCTGTCTATATCTTCAATTTGTTTACGTCAGATCAGATTTCTGCACGAATTAGGATTCCGAGTACGGAATATGTTGACAAGACATATCCTCCGATATTTAATTTGACGGTGCCCATGGGTTGTGTAATATCTTAGCTGCATTAAACTCGGGTCGTGTGCATTGTTTTCAGATGTTGATTTGGTGCAATATCTTTTAATGCTGAACGTAAATTTGGAATATGTCATGTCAGTTTTGTTTCAAGCTATGTTAATGCAATATAAAGAAGTTTTATGATCGTGTTAAATCATGTTGCTTTAGTTTAATAATATCACATAACACAATAGTGACGTTACGATTGAGCCATTAGGCAATGCATTGAAATTCCACATTGCCTCTTCTCTCTCCCTCGTGGCGATGAATTCCATCAGGAATGAGGTCTCGAGAGTGATTAATATAAGTTGTAAGAACTTAATTCGCAATCGAGTTAAAAAATGGGTATAAACATATACAGTTATGTTATTAATTGTAAATACGTGTGAACGAACGTTAAAAGATAATCTACATTCTATTGTGGCCATCCTATGAGTACATACACATAACTATCTGGCTAACAAAACCTACTCAATATGAATATATATTCAAATAGCAGCCTCGAGGTTATAAAACTTTCACAAACAAACATAATTCTATCACTATCTTTTCAGTGAAATAAAATGTGTTATTCCATATGCGTGTGTTTATGTTTGCATAACAAGTGCATCATCCACGCAAATGACATGTGCTTCGCCGTGCATTATGACCCTCTCACATTTCTGGTAGCGCATACCAGATGTATCTTTAAACGTACTACGTTTACGATGTTTTGGCAACATGATAACTTTTAGCTTCTTTTTGCCCAGCTTAAAATCGAAGAATGACATGCAAATACAGCGTTAATTCAATTCTGACATTTATCGCGCTGACACAAGACAACTTCTGGACTGTTTTTTCCACAAAAAGACGTGTTTCCTCTAACATCAAACGGATTTCTGGCAACAATGTTTGTTCCTGGTTAGAATAAGTCAATTACCGGATAAGATATCTGAACTTCGCAAAGCCAGAGACATTTGTTGAGCCACGTGACATTCACGAATTACTAGTATTTCATTCAGACTTTCAGAGTGGTTTTTACCAAGCGAATACAATGTATAAAAACTGTGCACTTTTATATTGATCGTTACGTTTTCGTTACAAATGTTAGAATTATGGCATTTACTATCACGAGTGAAGAAAAGAATCCTTTCACACATTTCACTAATTTACCAACGTCCAACTTTGCCTATATAGTTTTTCTAAAATGACATCACAGCTGTAGATTCTAATACCACTGGAGGTATACATCAGTTTTTGCAATGCTAAGCACATATTAGTATATTCCCTTTTATCACATAACGTTACTTGTATTCAGTGTAATACAGCCATGCCATGAATTATTATATGGCAACACGTTTAATAACACCTGAAAGGATTCTGATTGGTTGCGGCACGGCATTGACAGCTTGCAGATCACATTCGAAATATACACATTGCTTGTGTTCATGCATTATTTGCAAAATACATAAATCTGCACTACAGAAATACAGTGATTAAAAGTAGTGTGTCGATTATTTGCGTGAAGTTGATTGATTATCAGGGACTATTTACTACGGCGCACCGATGCAGCTTAATGTAATAAGGCTCAACAAATGTACTGGCAAACAGATACGTAATTTATTTTCTTCAAATTTATGGTTGTTGTTATTGTAGTAATGCGATAAAAAGGATCTTTCTCGTTTTGGAATTTTGTTATTAAGCACGCCAAAAAGCTCGCTTAATAACAAAATTCCAAAACGTGTTTCATAAAATATGGTATGAAATCACAACTCATGTAAGATCCTAGATGTATTGTCTTACTAGACAAATCGGGACATCAGTTAAGTGAGTATTGTATCAGTGTTATACATTGATACTGGACATAAAACAATTCCAAGCACGGGACAATAGAAATGAAACTGTTCGTGGATGTAATTCAATCAGGAATCGTGTCAAAAGTCTTTGACAGAACAATAAAACAGGATCACCGAAGATCGTGCGTCAGCATAACGTTAATAATTGGTTATACAGGAAGTTATGGTATCTGTGCATGGCATGTTCATATTCGTTCATTTGAAGACAAGCGTTCTGGCAGAAACGCCCAGTCCTCTGCTGTGAAACATTGCATTGTGATCGCGTTTATTCAATTTTAGGAAGCTTAATTGGGGTGTGTCTTACATAAAACTATGCGGCTTTTTTACACTAATTTGGGCAACGTATCTGGCTTTTTCTTTCAAAGCTTTACATGATATAATCTAGTAAATGTTGATCTCCCGGAAAGAAACGCCAAATCCAGTACTTTAATTACAAATTGTCTATATACGTTCATATAAGTGTTTAAATGGATTGACGTTCATATACATAGTAGTTGTTATCTACTTTTATTTGTATCAAATATAGTTTGATTAACGATTTTGTATTTCACTATGATTGTATGCCTCGTTGTATATATTGTAAATGTTGTATTCCTCCTATTGACATAATATGTATGTATGTAGTGTTAATAAAGAAACTCTGAGAAGATTTTTGTAAACTATGCGTCGAACAATTAGGCTGTTCTTCTATTTCGCATCTCAGACCGACTGCCTGTGATAATATATTGCAGTATGTGTTGACAGTACTTACCCATAGTGGAATTAAAAATAAAAAATAAATTTGCGTAGAAATATTTCTCCAGAAATAATGAGACGGGACCTGGCTGGCCAAGGGTATAGCACTTTTTTCAGACCAAACACTCGAACCCATGAAATTGTATTGATTGATTCTGAAATTTAAACTCGGCTGAACCTATCAGAAGCTTGAGATTTAGTTTGATATTGGAGAAAAGTTTTATAACCTCCAGGCCTGGCCGTATCACCTATTAAAAAAGGTTTACGATATGTGAATAAATCATAAATACAGTTTCCGTATTATGGCACTCCTACACGATGCGATGTATCAGAACGCCATTTGCACATGTCGTTTATACGTGGAAATAAGCTAGATTACTAGCATGTGTGTACTTTACGTTTATTTGTCGACGCTACCGGTTGCCCATATGAGCGTCGCCTACTGAAGAGATTAGTCATTTTCGATGTGTGGAGGATAGTGCATGATACAGACAGAGACATATTCCAGGTTTCCTCTGGTTCTTTTACGTGCAATGTGTAACAAACCGACACAAGACATCTGTTTAAAGTCCCATCTGAAAGACTGTTAATTTTATTAGCGTCAGACGGGGGATGGAACTGGAGTAGCCACTTTATTCGTTGGCTGCTTAAGACATGTGTGACTATATATATATATTTGTACAGTAAACTATGAGCCATGTCAGGTGAAATCCAACAATATAAGCTTGCTTACCTTGGAGTATTTGATCACATGCATCTTGGTGGTCCGCACATAGCTCTAGAAAGTCGCTAGCGAACACTCTACCACTCAGCCACTTTGCAAGTATGGCTAGAATCAGCCCTGTACACGTCCACGTTCGCATTACCGTATCTCAATGTGTTGGGCGCTTTATCTGAAATTAAAAAAATCATAATATAGCATTGCTGTATCGGTTCATGTATATAGCCAAGCACTACCATTCATACAAATGAATACATTGTAAATGGGTTCAGTTCTAACAACGCCAGCGACCGATGTCCAAATCTGAAATAATTTTAAATATTCCTACTGTGTACACATTGTTGCATTTATTCACAGTCACTTGACTACACTGTTACACGTTACAATATATTTATACACGTTATTACATTTAGACACGTTACAACAGGTCTTGAAAACACCTGTATATGTTTGGTTTCTGTTATGGAGTATATCGTTCTATATAAAATTAGTTTAAAATTGAATATAGAACGTAAAACAATTGTATTGAATACATTGTATTTTAATATTTGAGTAGTTTTAGCGTTTTGAAATTTATTTTCCGTAACCGGCCTTTCTACTTCCAACGTTGCCGCCGCGAAAAGAAAGCGGAACCATTTGGGGACGATTGACTTGGGGACGATTTGACCAGCAAGCGAAGTGAAAGTTACTTCCCTTTGACTTCTGTTTACGCCATTTGCATTTTTGAAGGGTGATCATAGTTTGGATCACTTATTTGACTTCCCGTGAAATCACCGCATTTTGTCGAATTTATTGGGAAGTGAACATTCAGTCATAGATGGCTAAGTGGAACAAAGCATAATGTTTGTGCGAGAAAGCTGAGAATTGATAGGAAGTCAGCGAAACAAAAGTATCGATCTTCCGAAATATGGTTGAAGACGCACTAAACTAGACATACCGTGTCATTAAATTTGAATTCAAAGTCTTGAAAACCCATACAGTTTACTATTGAACGTTTGTATTAGTCCTGTACATTGGTTTAAACAGTATTTATTCCAATAAATTTACATGTATAACAAAAAAAATGTTACAAATTACATAAATTGTGAATGGTTTGGATTGGAAAACAAGTTTTCAGAAAACTTATATTAATTCCTCTCCAATGGAAATGTACATAATAAATATTTGCAACGTTTTCGGTAGGTATAAAGCATAATACTAAAATCGAGTGTAACTTGAGGCGGATATTCTATATACATTTATGCAAGAAGTACTGTTCTAAGAAAGGACAGATGGACATGAAAATACTTAATAATCATTCAACCATCGAAACCACACACCGATCAACAGGTCAGCCAGCGCGTCCCTGTACATTATACGCATTATTGCATTTGGTGACCCAACAACAACCGATTCTAGAATTATTCGCCATTCCGTACCTACTACCAATACTCATGCCTTCAGTGACATGTTTATGTACTAATTATAGTTTAAACTTAGTTTATTTATTCTACAACGATTGCGAAGCAAGTTTTAACTTTTAATATTAATCACTCTCGTTTGTGCGGATGAAAGCGTAAATGTGGTCATTCGTGTGGGAGGAAACCGGAGTACTCGGAGAAAACCCAACTGTCCGAACTGGCGACCACCATATCATCTCACATACTTCCCAGTCCGAGTATCGAACCCAGGTTGCATTGGTGAGATGCGAGCACACTAACCACTGCGCTAAGCGGACAGTGACATATGTATGTACTAATCTAGTGTAATCAGCCACAATTTACCCACTTGCTTTCATTTGTGAGTCAATCTTTGTATTGTGGATATATTGCAATAAAATATTATTAAACAATTCTCCCTGAGGTAATATACATTGTACATCTTCGTGTTTCGTTATGTTAGCTACAAGCCAATGTGAATGGATTATGAATCATATTTCTTGTTTTGCATACCGCCTAGGAACCAAATCACTTAGCGTTAATGGTTGACTAGTTCCAATTGAAACATCAGTAACATCTTGTGTCTTTATTTTAAAGTTTATTTGTCGACGCTACCGGTTGCCCATATGAGCGCCGCTTACTGAAGAGATTAGTCATGTTCGATTGTTGGAGGATTGTGCAATGATACAGACATAGACCCATTCCAAATCTCCTCTGGTTCTTTTATGTGTACGGTGTACAGCACCGACACGAGACCTCGGTTTAATGTCCCATCTGAAAGACTGTTAATTTTATTAGGGTCAGACGGGGGTTCGAACCTGCGATACCTGGATTACCAGTCCAGCGTGTTACCACTGGACTGACTACAGATCCGGCTGTATCAGTAACATCACTAACACAGTAGTATTATATATCTATTACCTGCTTCTTGTATTGGTGATCTATCCAAACTATAGATCGGTTACAATGAAATGTGGAAATATATATAGCAGGCGGCAGAAATTATATCGCATTTCTTACAAAATGCAAATCTTGTAAACGATTCTATAGTAAATATTTTCAATATGATAATTCTGCCAAATTGTCGGAGAATGATGAATAATAATGTATTTTCGCGATTTGAAGATTCAGGCAATTTTAACAATTTTGAATACTCACACGAACGATATATGCATAGATGAGCTGTGTATTTAATACTCACGAGTTGTGTATTTAATAATCACGAGCTATATATTTAATACTCACGAGCTGTGTGTTTAATACTCACGAGCTGAATGAGTGACTTTGGTCAGTTAATGAATACTTCTAAAAGTAGATAGTTCCTCTTAATTGGTTTCGTTCATCCACGTTCTCATCTTGTAGTTATTAAATTAGTAAATCTACAAATATTCTAAAGTATATCCAATGGATACTCATTATGTTTGATTTTTGTATCAATTAAATAGCATGCTATTGATAAAATCGCATTTAACTTATCCGCAACATTTGCTTACAGCTTTGGTAACAGCAGCACGCACATTGGATTCCAACTAAAAGGACCAGTATGTATGTTCGGATACATCGGACCTTATCTTTAATACAAAACCATTATTATCCAAAAGTAGAAACTAACGAAAGATATGAACACACATCAGTACAGCTTGGAGATCTGACGAACAACAATACCAGAAAAAATCAGATTAGAACATGTACTTAGCCACCATGATATGAAGTAGATAGTCCATATCTAGTTCAAAGTAAATGAAGCATCGACTGTAATACTATACACGGTATGTGCTACATTGTATTTCACCAACGTCAATAGACCAGCTTGGTACAGGAGATATAATGATTGGTGAAGCAGTTAACTTATATAAGTTATTCTTCAAAAACAATGTGCATAGTATACACAAATAATCAGATATTCGACCGAGCATACAGAATACTATTAAAGGGATGTACATTGGTTAAATTTTACATTTACATGTACACATTTGTTTTTAAAAATTAAATAATATAGAATATATTATTTTTTCGATTTGATCATGTTGAAAGACATGCATATTTTTTATTTTAATATGATTGAATATATACATGTATACATTGTATTCGGGTTATAATACATGCAGATATTTACGGCTATGTGTTCATATACTTCACAAATGCCGTAAACTCTACACAGGGAACGTACTTTGTAATCGTAATTCAGTTTATAGTGTACATTGATGAGACTACAATAAAGAATAAATATATAGTACATCCGTTAGTAACGATTTTCCATTTGATGAAAAATATCAAGTATATAAATTTAGAACATAATTATGCATACATATTTACAGTATTGCATTTCCTGCTATGAAAGCATATGCCATGTTTGTATCAAGTTCCGTATGAATTTCCTCATTAATGATATGCAGCTGACATGCGCACTCGAAGATACGGTCATGCTCATTCGCAGTGTTGGGCAGCATTCCTCGCAAGAAAAGGCGTGTCTTACAGTTTAGGCTGTTCCAGGGATGATCGATTTACTAGATCCGACACACGGCAAGTTTTTTATCTGGACTAAATACATTTTAAATGCAAAGTGTGATATATATTTTTTCTTTGTGTGATTGAAAAGAATAATGAATGTAAATATAAATAATCGAGGGTTAATAGTTTACACAAGAGTATGAACTACACTTGGCATGCTTAATGTTAGTGTAGAGGCATTCAGCATACACACACTTTAAACATGTCCAATTTCCGGATGGAAACTAGTAACCCGCAATTCATTCCTGTTTAGCATTGAAGTCAACTCTGTCTGTAGTAGCCACCCACTGCAATGGGGGAAAAGGTGGAATCTTTTGACAGATTGTCTATTTTTCTAATACTATATCATGAACGGTTTGGTAGTAGATCTAATTAGCGATCTTTAGAGACGGTGATAGTGTCTCGGATATCGCCGTGTTCACATTGTTGACTATCCTTACAATGTATTAAAATGGCAAACTATTCAAGAACATCAATCTTAATCGTATTCAATACATAATACGGATTGTAACTTGCGATGGTTAGCATCAATATCTCCCTTCATTCTGACTATCAATTCAGAGAGGTCTGTTTAATATAACAGCGTGTAGACAAATTAATCTGACAGCTAATATTTTTAAAAAGACCGATGTACGTTTTCTTGACATATTGGAATAGCTGCTCAGGACGATCTGTGTTTTTACGTTTATTTATCGTCGCTACCGGTTGCCCATATGAGCGAAGCCTCCTGAAGAGATTAGTCAGTTTTAGATTTTTGAAGGATAGTGTCATGATACAGACAGAGACCCATTCCAGAATCTCCTCTGGCTATCTTACGTACACGGTGTATAGCACCGACACGATACCTCTAAGACTGTTAGTTGTATTAGAGTCAGACGGGGGAACGAACCGTCGATCCCTGGGTTACCAACGTGTTAACCACTGGACTACAGATCCGCCAGGACGATCTATAATATAATCCCATTATAGTTAAGTAACTATTTGAGGGGGACTCCGTAGGTTGTGGTAAAGCTCGACTCAAAATCACTTGCTTCTGGCTGCTTTAGTATTAAATATATACATCTTAAGTATTTTTTATTTCCTCTATACAAATTTAGTTTAGCTCAATTACGAAACAAGTTCTTACAATTTATAGTAATCACTCTTGAGACCTCATTCCTGATATAATCCATTGCCATGAGGGAGAGAGAAGAGGAAACGTGGGAATTTAACGCTATCACGACGTCCACTAAGTTAGTTTAGGAAATGGCCTTCAATACATTAACTTGAATTCTTTTGACGGTACCAGACGATTTCTCCAATTGTTCATGCTTAATATGAAACGTATGTACAAACATCGCTTAGTTCTTTTGCTGAATTAATCGTATGAAATGTCTCTAATCCCCTTATAAACGTGCCGCTCACTGTTTATTCAGCTGTCTCTGTTTAAGCTTATTTTCCTGTTCAAACTGACTGTCACAATGTTTAAAAATAGTTGCGATGTCACAATGTCTAAGAATAGTTGCGATAATAGAATTGTAATCTGTTACACAACTTGTTCTGTAAAGAAATCAATAATTTTTTAATATATTTAATGTACTGTAGCTTAATTGGAAAATATATCATTAGACAGCCCACGTGGTCGAGTGGTTACGGTCGCTGACTTGTTATACCACTGTAACCTATCATTACTGATACTGATATCCCGCTCAGACCGTGTTTCATTTAAATGAAAAAGTTGGCAGTTTCTTACGGAGATTGGTGCAACAAGTACTGGTTAACCGCTTGAGCATGCTCCAGGAAAGGTGTTGTTAGGTAAACTGTCCGTCGCTCAACTGGGCAACCGGTAACGACGTTAAATAAACGTAACTATATCATTTTCTTTTGACTGATAGTGTGATTTTCGGCACTCTGCGTAACTATGTTGTTCGTGATAAACATAATATGATAATAGCAATGGAATAATGTGCGTATATCATCTTTAGTATGTTTTTATTATAATCGCTGTTATAAAAACGAACCATTCGCATACAGTGTAATTGCCTGTGAATCCAGGGATCGCAGGTACGATTCCCCGTCTGACCCTAATAATAGTAACAGTCGTTCAATTGGGACTTTTAACTGAGTTATCGTGTCGGTGCTTTACACAGTGCACGAAAACGAACCAGACGACTCTTGGAATGGGTCTTTCCTTCAAAATCTAGAATGACTAATCTCTTCATGAGGCGTCGTTCATATGGGTAACCAGTAGCGACGATAAATGAACGTTTAAACAGCGTAATTTCGTTTTAGTAGGAGTATGACTTTAAATGCGAGTTAGTTATATGGAATACCCAGGTTGCATACGTGAGAGGCGAGCGTGCTAACCACTGCGTTAATCGGACATCCATAATACAAGTAGCATCACTGATCATTTCAGAGCATCCTCGAGTAGTGACCGTAATGGGTGCACATATTTGTTATCAGTATCACCAGGGTAAACGATCACAATTCTATTAAAGAGAATAATGTGAGTAGATCACGTGATTGTACAGCTTTAATACAACCACTTTCAATACATCTTACTAAAAGTGCTTGGTTTAACCCTTTCAACCCCACAGGCCTCTAAATAGGCTTATGAAAAGTGTAGATCCAGATGAGCCGGCTCGTAACGAGCCGTCTCATCAGGATCTGCACTTTTTTGCCAGTAATAATTATTACTATTTTTAGATAAAATTACCCATTTTGATAAATGAACTGATCCAAATGTAATTTTGTTATTAATTTATTGGTCTAAAAATATCATGGACCAGTCCATGTCAGTTACTTGGGGTTGAAAGGGTTAAACATATTTTATTCATTCATAATGTACAGTACATATCTAGTGTATACAGAATGAAAATGTATTTTATAAAAGTGCTTGTAAGTGCTGGACAATAGCGTACAGTGTAATTTCAAAATATGCTGTTTGTATACAATTATTTACGTACAAGAATAACACCACGTACATTGTAGTTCGTTTATCGTATACGACGACGTTTGTTTATAACTTCAAATACTCAGATTATGTGACAAATAATAGGAATCAATTATACAATTTAATACTAGCAGGAAATTATATTTTGTAGAAATTTTTCTACACATAAATTAGTATGCCTTATCGCTTTAAGTGCAATACAGATACGTGTCATTGGTATTTCTTCCACAACAGACATATCCCAAAGGTCCACATACATACAAAAGACAGACTGAAATACGCGTGTACGATAATTGTAGAATCAACGGCAATATCATTTATTATATATTGAACTCATGTGCGTGTTTTCTCGACACATTTGGCGTCTGCTTAAAGATGATGTGCCATAGTAATATTCTACTTTACAACGTAGTAGCCTACTGAAGATGTTACTGACATATTTATTGCAAAACCTCACTCGTGAAGAGATATTTCACTGCAATGAGATCTCGGTTGGATGTTAATAAAAATCTTCTTAGATCTCAGACTCAAGCACCAGTGATTAATTGGTTGATTCTGAGTATTACTATCAACTTAACCAATTAGAAGCTCGAGACTGGGTTTAAGATTGGAGAAAAGTTGATAACCTCGGAACATGTGCACCGCATATCCCGAATTTGTTTCACAGGACAGAGCAAGCGTTCCATGGCAAAACAGAGGCATTTCAACATTATACAACGTGGAAGTTGTGATAGCGCAGTGGATGCGCGTTCGCTTCAGGTGAGAACGGTCCGGAGTTCGAGCCCCGCTGGAGCCGTTACGATTGTGTCCTTAGGCAAGGCATTTAAATTCCACGTTGCCTCTTCTCTCTCCCTGGTGGCGATGGATTCCATCAGGAATGAGGTATCGAGAGTGATTAAATATAAGTTGAAAGAACTTGTTTGGCAATCGAGCAAAACTAAATTTGTATAAACTATTATACAACGTGAGTTGTGCAACTGTTTTAAAATAGAAAGGCCCAGAGTTCGAGGCCCACTGGAGCCGTTACGATTGTGTCTTTAGGCAAGGTATTTAAATTCCACCACGTTGCCGCTTCTCTCTTCCTCGTGGCGATGGATTATATCAGTAATGAGGTCTCGAGAGTGAGAACTTGTTTAGCAATCGAGCTAAAATAAATGTGCACAAACTAACTGTTTTAAAAGTGTAATTAATAAGAGAGTTGTGCTCTGAAACATGTTAAGTGTTTTAATTTAGAACACGGTACGTGTTCCAAACCAAATCACGTGTCGTGTGTTGGTGTTTTAAAAGTGTAACAGAAACTTGTGTTTTCAATGCATGTAATCTGGGACGGAACACAATTATAATGTTCCATACTTATGGGAGATCTGTTATTACCGGTTATATATCTGTATGACCTGTTATAATTATATGTACTCGGAATATCTTAATACATATACACATTAAAACAGTCCACACACTTTAATCTTCATAGTTTCATCCATAGTACAGGTATCTTAATCTTCATAGTATCATCTTAGTATCTTAGCTTCTAACTTGTACAGCCGAGCGATCAATTGAATCCTTTATTACATTTTAGGTATTTCATTAATTCCAATCTTTTATCCAATGGCAGGTGCCGGTTTATGGCTGTTGGGTTTATATTTGGATACGGGAAAAATAACTGCAAATTCAGTCATCTTCCTTTTATTCGAGAACATGGATACAGCAACAGTATATAACAATTATTTACCAATATCAATTCAGTGATGTCTGTTTAGTGCAACTTCCCTAGACAAATTGGGATAATGCTGCACAATAAAATGAATATTATTATATGTTTATAGACGCGCTATATTTGGGTATGAAATGCGGTTTATTGTAGGAATTGTAGGAATTGTGACGTGCTGTTTAAAGCCTCAGAATGCGTTTATGTGCTGCACAATGAGATATGGTACATATTAACAGCGGATGATTAAAACTCGCAGGTTCGATCCCCCGTCTGACCCTAATAGTCTTTCAATTGGGACTTTAGACCGAGGTCTCGTGTCGGTGCTGTACACCGTGCATGTAAATGAACCAGAGGAGATTCTGGAATGGGTCTCTGTCTGTATCATTGCACAATCCTCCAAATATCTAAAATTACTAATTTCTTCAGGAGGCGTCACTCAAATGGGCAACCAATAGCGACGATACATATACGTAAAACACACATAAATCGACAGTCAATCTTAAATGTTCATGTCATCAATGAGAAGACAACTGTAAGCCGTATAGCTTTCTGTCCAATTCATGTAATTGAATTGTTGTAAATAACCATGCACATGATAGAAAATAAATATGTTTAAACTAAATGTTCATTCTACAATAATAAAGTATTCAGATTTTAAGCAACATGTTGAAGGTCTGCCCACACATGAACTCGGTTGTGTGAAAGAGAGCATATGTGTGTTTACTATTGTAAGATTGGAATTCATTTCAGCTAGTGCTCACAGGAATTTGTATTTCTACGAGTTGTGGTAGCCTCGAGTGGAAGCCCATATTTCGATGACAACGAGATGTAATAAAATCTTTCAATCATAAACAAAGATGAGTTGGGCTAATATATCTGATATACAATTTTGTAAAATTTAGTTGTCGGGGCCGTCGAACCCCTGTCGGGAGCCTTATAGCTCTATAATACACAACAAACAACCACTTAAGTTGTGTGAAAGTTCACAATGAAAAATAGATCCGGTTTAATCTCAAGTTAGTTTCTGTCTACATAGTATTTTATAACTATATGTTCATGAGTATCAGAAATAGCTAAACAAAGCTGACACCATAAAAACTGTACACTTTATACTTAGCGTTACATTTTCGTTACAAATTATAATTATGGATTTTACTATCAAGAGTGAAGAAAATAACTCTTCACACATTGCACTAATTTACCCAATATTTCGCACATTTTGATACCAAATTTCCCTATTGTTTTTTCTAATAGGATGTAAATTTTCCTCTAAGGCAAGTACAGTTTCTTTTTTATGTCAGTTTACAAAAGTACATGCAACTGCGAAGGGATATGAAACACGAGCAGTGGGAAAGAACAAGAGTATCAATCGTATGCACTGGTATGGGACAATGATACGCCACCCAATTAGTCACCATAATTTTGTCGCCAGAAGCGAGACTCTCCATTAAAAGACTCATCGATTACTGTTATCATTGTGCTTGAACTCACGACTCTTGTATTTGTAGTGTCACAAGCAGCGCTGGGTCGCTGAACCGTCGCTGACTTTGAAGTGGGAATACAGGGATATGTACATAGGTGGTTAAAATAACCTTTAGCAGCGGATTAACCATTTGCACGCTAGCGGCAGATAAAATCACTTTTGCAAACAGCATCGAGCCAGATCAGAAGGTGCCGTCTGATCAGGCTCTATGTTGTTTGCTATTCGGATAGTGGAGCTAAAGCACTTGGCTGAATAGCAATCAGCATAGATCCAGATACGCCGCGGTTGATCTTGATATATGTTGTTTGCAAATGTGATTTTATTTACTCATCAGTCAATGGGTTAATTAATTAAAAAAATCTATTATATCTGCGAAGTGAATTGGATATGATCAACACTAAAGAATACGAAAACTTTAAATACAAATCAGGACGAATAAAACAGAACGGACAGCTATTAATTGAACTCGGTGTCGTATTCTAAATATAATTGTAGATAAAGATTGAGCACAATAAATTCTTTGGCGTTGTGTTTGCAACACGCTATTCAAAGGCAAACAGCTATATTAAGAGAAACCCATCAACAAAAAGCACGTTAAACGAGCTCGTTCCCAGACGCCAAATTGAACGAAAACTAATTAAGCTCTTCTAAGATGATCCCGTTTTGAAATTTATAGTGAGAAGGAACTATGTTAATGTATTTGACAATACAATTGAGTTTTACAATATGCCCCATAGATGCTATTAATCCTAGAACCATACATGTATACAACATTCGAAATGCGTGCATACCAGATTTCATCTATTCAAATTAAACGATTAGTATATACAATCATCAGCATCAGCCTCCGCCCGTCTTATGAGACGATGGATTGCGCTCTTGTTGATGAACATCTTCTGCGGTGACTGAGTAGGCCTATTCTTGAGTGGCAGTCTCTGTTGCAGTCATCGCAGGTGAAGATCGAGTCATCCAGTTTGGTTGATGCCTTTCGCTTCTGTCGTTTCTGCTCACGAAGCCGAGTTCGCTCAGCCTCGGCTCGTCTGACCCCAGCTTTCACAAGTATATACAATATGAAATGCGTTACTACCCTATTTCATATGCAGTCTACATCCGTTATGGCGAATTCCGTCGGACCGAACAAAATACTTCGACATAATGGCCGCCATTTTGATCACCATTAGGTGTGTTTTTTTCAATTTATAAAAACATGTTTATTTGAACTGCACTTTTCATATTTGTCCTGTATTGTCGCATTTCCAATTTGAATGGATTGAAAGCGTCTGTTGCGAGGTTTCCTTTAATAAGACATGAAGGCCAATAAATGAATTTTGAAAATCACTCTACAAATTTAATAAAGAAGCTATGACAGGTTGATTACTGAAATAGAAATGTTGATGATGTAACGGGGGCAGTCATAGGATTAACTAGGTCACACTTTCACAGTGCTATTCCATAAAATAAATAAATTTGTATATATAAAAAAAGAATAAAAAAGTGCTATTCCAGTTTAAAATAACGAAGGTGCACCGTATGCAAATGTCCCGTTTATTATGTCAGTAATTTTATTAAAACCTGCTTCCAGAGATATACACACATTAATTGTTTTGTATTATTAGAGTTTAAACTTTATTTATTTTATAAAGATTGCGAAGCAAGTTTTAACAACTTATATTAATCACTCTCGTTGGCGCGGATGAAAGCGTAAATGCGGTTATTCGTGTGGGAGGAAACCGGAGTACCCGGAGAAAACCACCTGTCCGATCGGGCGACCATCGTACCACCTCACATACTTCCCGGTCCGAGTATCGAACCCGGGTTGCATTGGTGAGAAGCAAGCGAGCGCGCTAACAACAGCGCTAATCGGAAGAATTGTATTATTTGTTGAGTAGAAATTGAGCTACGAAGAAAGCCGAATGAATGAACGACTGTCCGATTAGCGCAGTGGTTAGCGTTTAATTCTCGATTGTAGATTGGCTGTGTGCAATGCAGGTGCTTGCTTATATTAATTGAATTATATTCAACGTACAATAGGGTCTTACAACTTATACTAATCACTCTCGAGACCGCGTTCCTTGTGGAATCCATCGCCACGAGGGAGAGAGAAGAGGCAACGTGGAATTTAAATGTATTGCATGCATTTGTTAAATGAGTTCTCTTGTAAACTAATGTCTTTAAATTTGTTAAATGAGTTCTCTTGTAAACTAATGTCTTTAACTTTTTTAAATGAGTTCTCTTGTAAACTAATGTCTTTAAATTTGTTAAATGAGTTCTCTTGTAAACTAATGTCTTTAATATTATTATTATTTACAACTATTAAAGCAACTGTATGACATGCTGCTGATTGGCCGACACGAATAACCTGGCTTATACAAATTTATTTTAGCTCGATTGTGAAACAAGTTCTTTCAACTTATATTAATCACTCTCGAGACCTCACTCCTGATGGAATCCATCGCCATGAAGGAGAGAGAAAAGGCAATGTGGAATTTAAATGCCTTGCCTAAGGGTATAATCGTAACGGCTCCAGCAGGGCTCGAACTCCGGACCTTTCGCACCTGAAGCGAACGCAACCTGCGCTATCACGACTTCCACGAATAACCTATGGCCAAGAGATATTAAATAGTATGTGGCTGATTCACTGATTGGACATTTTCTCTTAAAAACATTCTGAAATATCGCACGTAAATATTCCGACATATATGTGATATCAAGAAAACAAGCGGCATTTGCGAGAAATGTCGAGTTGTTGCTAGGAGATGCCACAACGAGTAAGCCTCAAAACACTTGGATGCACATGCACTTTGTATTAATACGCAAGGCTGTATGCTCCGGCACGTGCCTGGCAATAGTCGTCTGCAGACATCAATTGAAATAGATATACTTGTATAGTTGCTTAAAGACCCATCCATCTTCATGCGAAATAATGTGCAACACTGTTTGCCTAATAAACGTTGCTTATTAGAGTGTGTGTTTTACGCTTATTTATCGTCGCTACCAGTTGCCCATATGAGCGACGCCTCCTGAAGAAGTCAGACGGGAGATCGAACCTGCGAGCTCTGGATTACCAATCCAGCGTGTTACCACTCATATGGGCAACCGGTAGAGACGATATATAAACGTAAAATACATAGAACAATTACAGACATAGAGAATATGTGTGCTTATTAGATTAATAAGTGTGAGACTTGAATTCATCACGTGGTCACCGAAATATGCAATACAAATAAATTGTCTTTTTTATGATTGCCAATGACTTGGGTTAATATAATATTTGATATCTAATTTAATTCATTTTAACTGCCCTTGTCGGGAACCTCATATCACCACAATACACAAGCGCACAACCACATATGTTAGTCTGTAGTAAGAAATAGTCCCGGTATAATTTCCCCGTTAGTTTCTGCTTGTGGTCAAAATAAATAAAATACAGACAAAACAAGTTCATTGGAATATATTATTTTATAATTAACTGTTCATGTTTGTCAGAAAATAACTAAGATACAAAAGTACATCCACTCCCAGAGGAATACGAAACTCAAGCAGTGACAGACAACATGCCATCTTCCACGGTTTGAAAGCAGTATATATAGCATTTTGTTTCACTGAGAAAACTCAAGCATTCACTGGAAAGGCATAAAAGAACTTGGTCTCTATAAAATAGTATATAACGCTTACCAGCATTCCCCTAATAACCAAGAATTGCAAGCAGCTTGCCAAATTTAGCAAGCAACTAACCAATTAATTCTTACGTATTTTTGGGAAATCTCAAGACACTTTTTATAGAAAGCAGACACATCACTTCAAAATTACAAGCGTATTTCCAGAAACCATTAGACCGAAAATATGAGTAATAATGAGTTTGTTATTTGTGATGATTCCACAAGACAGAGAGCCGGGTTCAATCCCGTCGGGCATCGCTTAAATATACTGACTAGTTAGTAACCGCTTACAAGCGTTTCGTCTGTAATATACTGCGATCCTAGGGGACTTCGGGGGAAATAGGTCCATTCTTCTTATTCAATAAAATGACACGTGCGTGGTTACAGCAAGAGAATAACGTATAACTGTAACTAATGAACACGTTTTGGTTATATATTTGGGCTATTGTTTTAAGCTATATGGTCTAAGGTATTGCTTACATTGCCAAACAGCTATACATGTATTTTGCTTTTGTTTTACTGAAGCGTAGTCGTGTAGAAAGGCTGTAAATAATGTTGTCATAACTTGTAGCCCAACCCATTTGCATCCCCCCCCCAGATTAAATAGTATACAGCAATACTAATAAATCCTAATATAATTTCATATTGATTTCTACGTATTTCATTGTGCGTATAATTGTAAAGTAATGTATTAAAAAAAATGCAATAAAATATTATTAAAATATATATATATATTCGTGTACTGCAGTCGCCTCTATAATGTTTAACTTGTGATGAAAACATATCTACTATATAAACCGGAAGCGCTTGGCTTATATTTGGTCACCGGTTTTTTTAAATTCAGTTTTGTGTTGCAAATTGGGTATTCGGTGGCCGAGTGGTTAAGGTCGTCGGCTTCAAAACGTACCCATCACCGCTGCAGGTTCAAAGCCCACTCGGAGTGTCGAATGTTATTAGATATTTCATGTGAGTAAGCTATCCAGCTGCTTACGAAAGGTATGCGGTTCTACCCGGGAACAAGAAATGAAACGGCCTATTTGTACATATAGTAGTTGTGTAGTGAAATTAGCTAGGTAGTATTAATCTCCAGGCTTGAGCTGTATTATCAGTAGTCAGTAGTCAGGAATTATAGCCTGTATTGTTGCAATGTTAACCGTCGGCATCGGCAAAACCCTAATGCACGAACATGCATGGTTCTACATGCCCCGTATAGTAGTGGGTCAATTTGTTTTACTTGTCTTTAATTGTGAACGAAAACGCTTCAAATTTGTAATAAAACATAATGGGTTTTTTACATTGTAGCATTTTTACTATGCCAAGAATACCTAATAATTTACGCGAACAGGGCGAATGGCATGCTTGATGCTTGTATGTCGACAGAAGAAGTTGCAGGTTTAGGAATTGCATGTTGGGAGTTCTAGTCGAGAGATATGAACTCCTCTCGCACGATGTCGAACGACAGCAAGCACCGACGACTGGTATCGTCGTCCGCGGGTTACAATACAATATCATGTATACGATTCCAGACTGCCACTGCTTCTGCTGCTATTCATATTCAACCGAATTCAAGAATGTAACAATACTGCTCAAGCAGAAGACAACACTTTATTAAGTTGTGTTTTGTGATTCCACAGGCAGGGTCAACACTTTAGTCATAAGCGATATTCAGTTGTGTTTTAAACCCCGCCCACACTTTCTGTTGACCTATATCCCATAATGTTGGCACCAAACGATACACCATGGAACACTCATTAAGCTCATATGGAACAATTAGTGTACTGTTTTCAACACATTATGTTCAATCAATGTAAACGGGTGTTTCTTATTTTGTTCAATACCAGTATTCTGATATGATGAATCTAAACTCCATTTTCCAAATATCACCACATATTCTGTCGCTTGATAACGCCGCCATCATGCATTAAATCTCTCTCTATATATATATCTTCCAGACGTTAGATAACGCCTTCATCATGCATTATGTCTCTATATATATCTCTTCCAGACGTTTGATAACGACCCCAGGATACATTCATTCTGACAGATGTTCGTAATAAAAGTGTTACTCTATGTCTTTCCGACGTTGCATAATAATAACACCAAGCCTTCACTCTAACTCGTTTTTCAAAATGTATTTAACGTCGCTACTGGTTGCCCATTTGAGCGAAGGACAGCTTACCTAACAACACCTGTCCTGTGCACTGCTCCACCGATTATCCAGTACTTGGTGCACCAACCTCCGTAAGAAACTGCCAACATTTTCATATAAAAGAGACACGATCTGAGCGGGACCACATGACCATCTGTGATGATATGGTACAGTGGTATACAAGTCAGCGACCGTAACCACTCGACAACGGAGGCGGACACTCTTACATACGCGTGTAATAAAAGTGTCAATCTGTCTCTTTCAGGCGTTTCATAAAAATAGCCAAAACATTCACTCTAACTCTTACAGACTTGTCATACAAATCACTATGTCTCTTGCTGGTCTCTTTCAGAATAGAACACAAAACGTTCACTCACTCTAACTCGTACAGAAGCTTGTCACAAACGTGTCAATCTGTCTCTTTCAGAGACATTTCACAATAGAACACTAAACGTTCACTCACTCTAACTCGTACAGTCGCTTGTCACAAAGGTATCAATTGCTATTATGATTTTGTTACGGAGAAACCGGAGCTCGGAAGAGAGCCATAACAAACAGACTAACCTAGAGTATACGTGTTTCAACAATGTTAAAGGATGGATTTCCTTACTGCATAACTACAGACGGATCTGTAGATCCCCCGTCTGACCCTAATTCAGATGGGACTTTATACCGAGGTCTCATCTCGATGCGGTACACTGTGCAAGTAAAAGAACCAGAGGAGACTCTGGAATGTGTATCTGTCTGTATCATTGCACTATCCTCCAACAATCTAAAATGACTAATCTCTGCAGGGGGCGTCGCTCATATGGGCAACCGGTAGTGACGATAAATAAACGTAAACCACACACATTGCAAAACTCAACTGGTTTTGTAAAGGCAATTGTATATGATAGCAACGTTTTTGGAAATTGCGAAAGATAGTTTGAAAGGAGAAAAAGTATTTAAATACAGTTTCACTTTATACAGTAAACAATTACCCGTTTTTGATCCCTTGTGTATTAATGACCTAGTCAACTTGTTAGAAACTGTTTTGCAAGCAAATTGTTATCCAGTATCCAGTGTGTGTTGCGGCAGCAGTATATACGATATTAACTGACAGACAATTATTCGTACAGTGGTCATAAACAGTTAACATTCGCGGATGATTGACACGTGGTCTCAGAGTGGCCATAATGCAATCATTTGTGCTACGGGTCATGATCTCTGAGCCGTATTGGGAGACTTTACCTAGTGTCAGCATGGGAATATCAATCAATGTTACCAAAGTATATATCTGTGTGGAATTCAGATTGGTGAAGGTGTTAACAGATCGAATGCGCGTTCGCTTCTGGTACGAAAGGTCCGGAGTTCGAGCCCCACTGGAGCCGTTACGATTGTGCCCTTATGCAAGGCATTTGGATTCCACGTTGCCTCTTCTCTCTTCCTGGCGATGGATTCAATCAGGAATGAGGTCTCGAGAGATTCATTAATATAAGTTGTAAGAACTTGTTTCGCAATCGAGCTAAAATAAATGTGTATAATCTATAACAGCTTGGTCATAAGGTTCAGTTTTGCTGTCTCAACTGAAAATTTAACTGTATTATAAATTATTAATACATCTATACAGAGAACGGTGTTTGTCATTTTGTCACGTTTGGTACTTATGAGAAGATCACACTGTCCGAATGAGCTTCCGTTTGTTTTCCGTATACGAAAGTTGTGTGCATTTTTTTAACTGGCCGACTGTCCCTCCGAATGTGTTTCCCCCAATGTATCACCGAATGCTTTCCGTTTACTTTTCGAATGTTTCAGTATGGTTTCAGAATAGACCGAAAACTTCCCTCATGTTGATATCGAAAAGTTTCCTATCCGAACGCTTTCAGTATGCTTGCCGAACGCATTCGAACAACATTCACCATGTTCTAGGTCCATTCGGTGTGTTCGGGAAGCACACGGAACCCAGCACCTCTAAATGTTCATTCCGAAATGCACCAAGAACTAGACGCATGTTTCCCGAACGTTTTCCTCACACGATTTATGCTTCCTGAATACTTCCCGAATACACATACCGGACGCTATATATGGATTGTCGATGCGAATTATTTTGAAGATGCACAACCAAGTTTTAGAGCTACCGAATGCCGTTCCGTATACATCCGTACAGAGCCGAACAGCCCGTATGATCATAGAACACACCGACTGCTTCCCGAATATGATCCGTTCGCTCCTCGAGCACCCTAATTCCTATTCGGAAAACAAAACTGAATGGCATTCGGTCCAGTGTGATCGGGCCATTATGGGTACAGGTTAAAACCTAGGTTGATGCCTAGTTGTAGTTGTAGTACACAAATGCATGTTTTACTTTATTATAGTTCTGTTTGTCTCGTGTTTCTTAATGGAAACTATCTCAATTGTGTACATGTATTATAGATATATATAACTATCATTTTGTCTCTATATGCAAAGAAGGCATTTACCGTTGTTAAATATGCAATAAAACATGGCATCGCCCGTGATGTCAAACGTGACGGCATTTTTGTAGTATTGTGACGTCATTTTCGGCTTTCTAAACAATAACACCAATATGTTTGCGCTTTTTACATATTTTGATCATGTTGGAATTGAAATTACATATGCGTTATTTATGGTCGAATGAAACATGCCTTGTCGATTTGAGGGTCGATTTACGCGCCAGAAAGCCAAACCAGGTTTTATTCGTCAATAAATGACTGAATGACAAATATGAATTCTTAAACAGATACAAATGTTCGCATAGAGAAGCCGACAATTGTATGAATATAGGAAGTAACACAACACAAATGTTACCAAGACTGTATTAATACTATATCAACACAATGTGTCTGCATAATAGACTTGTGCACTGATATCCTATGATAAGACAAACTGTATTTGATACAATTTCTCGTCCCATGTGTCACAATATTGCCGACATTCATACATTCGGCGGCTGAATGTTTGATTAGAGACGATCGGCTGTCTACTTCAATTATATGGGGCTCGTCCTAAAGCTCACCCTATAGCTATTAACAAGGTTCCTCCGCCGATTCATTATATATATCATGTATTCAATTTGCTTCCCAATTGTTTAGTAATTATATTGCTCGTGTAACTGGTTTATTGTACTGCATTTAAACTCATCACGCAGTTCATCTATGTCGCTTTATTAACCTCTGGGTTCTAAGGTACACAATGAATGGACATGCATTGGATGACTAAACACTGTATCCAAGAATAACTAGCAATCGTAGAGAAGCTCGCTTTAATCTGTACTATTTAAATATTTTAAAAGAAATATGGAATTGTGGGAGAAAATTAGATAATTACGTAAGTCTTAAAGTTCACATGAATAAAGTAATGCAAACATCAGTGCATACATATTAATATTATTAAATTTAACAAGGATCGGCATTTTGTCTGTTTGATCCTGTATACATACACAAAGAAGGAATATAGTGTGGTTAAATCTGCAATTATTAGCGAGTAACATCTTACGTGACGTCACCTTACTAACATGTGTGTACGTTTGTTACGTCACCTACGCGCTCTAAAAATTAAACAACGCGATATACATACCTAATTATGTATCTGGATCATGTTAGAATCGAAATAATATTTGCGTTAGTTCTAGTCGAATAAAACATGGTATGTCATTCTAAGCGCCGGAATTAACCACTTAGGCCGTATGCGTCAGAACTCCAAACCATGTTTTATTTGCCAATAAATAACTGAAAGACAATTTTGTTTCTTAAACAAATGTTTCATCGCTTGCACTTGCATAATTCCGTTTTTGAGAACATTTGGGAGGGTTCATTTTTACTATTTAGGTGGCATGTGCGCTATTGCTATATCGGCTTACGTCCCTGGATCCATTAACTTATTGACGTCAATTAATAAAGTGTATCGATTGGTCGATAACTTTACAGGCGGTTTTCCCCATGGTGTAAATATGCATTAAATACTTGGTCCATAATCGCATGCATATGCTAAATAGACAGATACTCGAATAGTATCATGTTTGTAAGTGTGTGCATCATTTAGAAGAAAAACGATCTTTCTTAGTTTAAATAAATTTATGTTAGCTCAATTGCGAAACAAATTTATACAATATTATTGTAATCGTTCTTGATACCTAATTCCTGTTGAAATCCAGCACAATGGGGGAGAGAAGAGACAATGTGGAAACACGCACGTGTTAATGGCACAACTGTAACGGCTACAGCTGTGCGCGAGCTCCGGGCCTCTTACACCGTCCTCCATACTAAAATGACGTATTAATTAGTTGTTTGTCCGAGATATTATACTGCAGATTCGTTTGCGTGCTATACACCGTTTACATAACCGAACACGAGGAGGGATAGACACAATCACTGGATCAGCCACACTCTGCCATGCACTTTAGTTGTATTTATTATTACTCGTGTGGTATCGGAGTCGCGTTCAGTACATGTGGAATACACATGTTGCTGAGTTAATTCGGTGTTATGTTACAATACAGGTCTATGACTCCCTTGTGACATGAGCAAAAAACCCCAACAAGATCAAGATGAGTCTCTGGCCAGTGATTCTGCGTATGTCCACAGCTGTCTTGCATTTCATTTCAGCAAGATATCAGTACCACATGTATACACTGAGTGTTCCTACCGCCACTATTACAGTGAGGTTATAATATTTACCAGGTTCGCCACACTGCACTGTCATTCGCAAATATTATTGTCTTAACATACGCACTAGATTATACGGGTATGTCTTACAGTCTATCCTGTTCGCAGGCGGATATGTAGTCCAGTGGTAACACGCTGTACTGGTAATACAGGGATCGCAAGTTCGACCCCCGTCTGACAGTAATAAAATAAACAGTCTTTCAGTTGGGACTTTAAACCGAGGTCTCGTGTCGGTGGCGTACACCGTACAAGTAAAAGAGCCAGAGGAGACTCTGGAATGGGTCTCTGTCTGTATCATTGCACTATCCTCCAAAAATCTAAAATGACTAATCTCTTCAGGAGGCGTCGCTCATATGGGCAACCGGTAGTGACGATAAATAAACGTAAAACACACACGGGTCATATATCGGATATCTATTATTGGCACACGGTAAGTCGCAGTTATGGACTAAATACGTTTTAAAGGCAAAGCTATATTTTTCTTGGTATCACTAAAACGAATAATTAATGTAAATATAAGTAATGTAAATATAAGTAATGTAAATATAAGTAATGTAAATATAAGTAATGAATCGTGGGTTAATAATTTCTATTGTCGTATGAACTACATTTGGTGTGTTTAATGTTAGCGTTGATGCCTTCAAGTTCGGACTCCACATAATTTAACCACGCCTCGATGTAAACCATTAGCCAGCTATTCATTCCTTAACCCATTCAACACCAAGTAATTGACATGGACTGGTCCATGATATTTTTAGACCAATAAAATAATAACAAAATTACATTTGGATCAGTTCATTTATCAAAATGTGTAAATTCTTTTCTAAAAATAGTTATATTACTTGAAAAAAGTGCAGATCCTGATGAGACGGCTCGTCACGAGCCGGCTCATCTGGATCTACACTTTTTTGTAAGCCTATTTAGAGGTATGTGGTGTTGAAAGGGTTAAATAAACCCAACATGCAACAGCAAGAACACGTCCAGACTATCAACCCCGAGTTTCTTAACTGTATGTCGTCATCTTTACCTCATTTACTCCTGTAATGTGAAGTGGGTGGAATAAATTGTATCTGTATCTGTAAATCACTCCAGGATTTAAGACCATGTTATCTGAAACCATGTTTAATTACCAAGAGCTCATTAATAAACTTTCGTTATAGTATAGAATAGCAAACGTGAGATTTACAGTCTTACGTGACACAGTGCTAACACATTTAGCATATCTGGATAGCAGTCTATTTTTGAGCTACCATATAATTATATTTCCCAGAATCTAGTATACATTTATAGAGGATAGTTGTGTTTATTAGTGTAAGATAGGATTTCATTTCATCGAGTGATCAACTCAGCGAAATTTATATTTCCACGAGTGGCGTTATTCACAGTGGAATTACATATTTCGGTGTGGCGTTATTCACAGTGGAATTACATATCTCGGTGATGACTCGATGAAATAAAATCCTATCTTACATTAATAAATAAATACACATCTCTTTTTTGTGTGATTTCCAATGAGTTTTAGTAATATAATAGTTATTTTCAAATTGTATTCATTTGAGCCTCAATGCACTACAATGTACAACCGCACAACCACTTATGTTAGTGTGTAACATAATTATACAGGCATAGCCCAAAATGTGCGTGGTAGCGATAAATAAACGCAAGTGAAGCAAGCTTACATGTATGTATACTTAGGAGTGTCCGGTATGGCCGTCTTAGCAATATATATGCAACGCTGGATTCCAGCAACATGCTAATTTCAGGCTAATTATTATGTTGATTTGATTATTCATAATTAAAGCGGACATTAGTATACTAATTTCTCACATATTATGTTGATTTGATTATTTACAATTAAAGCGGAATATTCTATGAATAAAGGAAAGTTGTTGGTACATTATTTCGGGTTTATATCCAATATTATTTCTAATTGCATTGTGCAGTGTATAATTGCTTTCTAAATACGCCAAGTAATTTAATTAATAAACCGCCAAATGTCGTATACGAATTTGTGATATAATCAAATGTTTACAAACAATCCCATACTCAAGGAAACACGTGCATTCTTGAATACTAAAACAGTCCGGTATTTCGTCTCACACTTTGCACGTGCACGACATTAAATATAAACTATTCTGAATTTAAAGTATTCATAATTTACAATATCACGTGATTACCTCAACCGAAGAGTAAATACAATACTCTTAGAGTGTCGAAATTGATTTAAAAATAGTTTTCGTTTATCGGAAGTTTGGGTTACCGGAAAGAGCTACCATCTACGAGCATGTGTGTCCATGCACTAATCGTATCGCAGTGTATACGAGCATGTGTGTCCATGCACTAATCGTATCGCAGTGTATACGAGCATGTGTGTCCATGCACTAATCGTATCGCAGTGTATACGAGCATGTGTTTCCATGCACTAATCGTATCGCAGTGAATCCCATTCAATAATATTAATTTCAGAAAACATTTAATGGCAACTAAAATAAAAACCCATAGCTTACCATCATATTCAAAACTGTGTATTATGCTCTGACGACCCAACGACTGCGTCACCACACACGCCCACGCTGCGGAGATATGTATTAGTCCCATGCCATTCCAAGTGCTAGGTAAAGTCTCCCACAATGCATCAGATGAGCGTGAGCCGTAGCACCAAGTACAGGCACGTGACAGCTCAGAGACCACATGTCAGTGATTCGTAACTTTTACGAACACTATTGGAATAATTGTCTGTCAAATTAATATACATACGCTGGACTGCGAATCTATGGATCGCTGGCTCGATCCCCCGTCTGACTAACGATATTAACAGTCTTTCAGATGGGACGTTAAACAGGGGTCTCGTGTCGGTGCTTTTTATCGTGCACGTAAAAGAACCAGTGAGGACAGGCCGCTGGAATGGGTCACTGTCTGTATAATTGCACTATCCTCCAAAATGTACTTATCTCTTCGGGAGGCGTCGCTCATATGGGCAACCGGTAGCGACAATAAATAAACGTAAAACATATTCAAATTAATATCGTTAACTTGCTTTCGCAACTCACTCTGCATATTAGTTAACGATTTGCTTAGAATACAATTTCTTACAAGCTTAATTCGTTATGATAGGAAACAAATAGATACTTAGTGTACACAGTGTATTTAAAACGGTGCTGCGCCATAAAGACACTAACAATGTTACGATTAACATATATATTGAATTAAATTCCAGAAAAAACGAAATTGATCACCAACATTTCCGTCCCGTTTGAATACTGATATGTCGGTTTTTAAGTTAAATTGAACAAAATCAAATTGTGTTCACGCTCTCTTAGTATTTACAGGTCACTATTCTTCGATAGTTCCGCGAACGCATCTGTTATTAAAAATGCTAGAAAAATATAGGACATGTATAATTGTATATTGTATGCATGTAATATTGTAAATATTGTACGTACAATGATGAGCTGTAAATAAAGATTACTACTACTACTGTATCATAATCAAGAATTAATGAGTTGCCTGCAAAACATACTGAAAGAAAAGTCAAGAAATGTGAAGGGTTCATATCTTTTACAAACGAAACGGTCTATAATTGGTTATGTTATTCATTAGTTGCCGACTTTCTGGCTTTCTGGCCGGCGACAATTGATATGCTGTAGTTTTAATCTTTATTAAATATGGCAAACATCAAATAAAGCTTTGAAAATATAAACCGAGTCATTTACATTACAGTTGTAAAGAAAGAATACGCTTAGCGTGAATGCCATTGTCTGCTTAGAACAATCACGTGTTGTGTAGTATACCGGAAGGACCGTAACTAATGTTGCTAGAACTTGTGGCCTGACCCGTTTGCCTTTATTTAATTTATCATGTTTTGTAGTCACATGTATATGTAAAACGAATCGAGCAATAAAATATGATTAAACTAGAAAAAAGATCAACCAAATCGGATCATTAGGACGAGGCATAAAAAACGGGAATTAATAAATTGATCAGAAATGCGATTATATGGACATTGATCTCATACATAGTGAGACATTTGTTTTTCTGCATACGGCTACTTTTGTGTGTATGTTTCTTGATATGTTTGTTGTTTTGACTTTTAATTATTACTTTTAAAATAACTGTGATTAATTTAGCAGTATATCCCCGTACGTCAATATAGCTAGTATTCATTATACCTCATTGGCGAGACCGACTCAGTCGGTAGAGCGTTTATCCTGTCCCTAGGTTGAACCACTTGTTGGCTACACATATTTGTCACCCTGTGACATTTTTATTTTTGTTTCTTATTTTCGTAATAAACATTCGACATAAATAATATTAAAATGCAAAGCTTGTGATACTATGTTCGTTATTAAATAAACGTATTTTAATTTTTATTATTGCTGTCCCTTTCTTTATATATCTCCACTTCATACCTCAGCAGTGTATACATACGGATCTGTAGTCCAGTGGTAATACGCTGGACTGGTAATCCAGGGATCGCAGGTTCGATCCCCCGTCTGACCCTAATAAAATTAACAGTCTTTCAGATGGGACGTTAAACCGAGGTCTCGTGTCGGTGCTCTACACCATACACGTAATAGAACCAGAGGAGACTTTGGAATGGGTCTCTGTCTGTATCATTGCACTATCCTCCAAAAATCTAAAATGACTAATCTCTTCATGAGGCGTCACTCATATGGGCAACCGGTAGCGACGATAAATAAACGTAAAACACACACACAACAGTGTCTACACACATCTTCTACGGCGACTTCATGCTCTGCATCCACATTTTGCTTGACAGGGTTTATGTTTATATTGGCATGTTCTAGGATTTATGTATATTGTAGTTTGTCTTGTTTTCCGAAGTTTCAAGATTAGATATGCGTTGTATTGCGCTGCAATAGTGTCTAGTAGTACGAATCATCTCCAATGTTAATGAAATGAAAACAAAATTGAAACCACAGAACAGACAGTCTATGTGTCATGCCGTTAGGGTTATGCTTTTCGTAGGTTGACGCTCTGAGCCTTGCAAGACACATGTACCAAATGTATCAGTGTTCTGTAGACGGTAACACTGTGTCAGTGACGGGACGGTAATATTGTGTCAGGGATGGGACGGTACCGCTGTGTATGGGACCGTACGGTAACACTGTGTCTGGGACGGGACGGTAACACTGTGTCAGTGATAGGACGGTAATATTGTGTCAGGGACGGGACGATAACATTGTGTCAGGGACGGGACGGTAACATTGTGTCAGGGACGGGACGGTAACCCTGGGACGGGACGGTAACATTTTGTCTGGGCTAGGATGGTAACACTGTGTCTGGGACGGGACGGTAACCCTGTGTCTGGGATGGGACGGTAACCCTGTGTCTAGCACGGACGGTAATCCTGTGTCTGGGACGGGACGGTAACATTGTGTCTGGGCTAGGATGGTAACCCTGGGACGGGACGGTAACCCTGTGTCTAGCATGGACGGTAACCCTGTGTCTGGGACGGGACGGTAACCCTGGGACGGGACGGTGTACACCCTGCCTATATACTCGTGCATTATTGAACACGCTTTCTTATGTTTGTGTCAGTTGCAGATGTTTTGATTAGGTTTCCTAACACGAATCCAATGTGCATGTAGTTGTGACACCATGACTATCCGAACATATTCAAAATGGCAGCCATTTTAGAAATATTTCAAGTTTTTTCAAATTGTCTTTGCTGTTTTATTTGAAATGCGATTTTTATGATTTGTTCAACATTATGATCACATGATCACATTTACCCAAAAGTGTTCACTCTAAGACATATTGTAATTCAATTAGCGTATACGTATAACACTCTCGAATATGAGCTGTAGGATTCATGTCTATTATACGTGTCATTTTGCGTTAATCTGTTTCATATATATGTCAGAATATATTCCTGTATTCTCGCCGTTGAACGTTTTTTACAGCACAAACATAGTTGATGTTTTATTTCTCTTGTGTATTTGTGTAATTTATGTAAATGTGTTTTGCTCCTTGCTTTTCTGCTAACTGCCTGTGTGAGGACAAATGCACACCAGTATTGCGCCAATTTATTCAGTCACCCCGAAACCGTGTGCTATTTCTATTTAGCATAGGATAACATGCTTAATAGGCCTTTAGGTATTATTCTAATATGAATCTGCATTTTTTACTCAACTTTGAAGGAATTTACCGTGTTTAACTGTCCAATAAAACATGGTTTATCGCGTCATGTTAAACGTGATGTCATCTTATTAGCATAGTTGTGGCCCAAACCATTTGTATTATCAGGCTATAGTGTTATACCTATGTTTTGTATATTATATCTTGATCAATGCAATAAAATATGATTAAACTATTAGCATGGATGTAGTTTTGTGACGTCATTTACCATTTCTAAGAAAATATCACCAACTATTTTTGCGCTTCTTGTATATTTTGGTCATGTTAGAATCGAATTAATATTTGTATTTGCGTTATTTATTGTCGAATAAAACATGGTTTGTTGTGAGCGCCGGAATTAACCACATATGCATACGGCCTGCGTTGTTCCTTCCTACGAGTCAGAACACCAAATCATGTTTTATTCTCCAATAAATAACTGAAAGACATATTATACTTTTTCTTAAATATATTATACATATTGATACAACATAGATACTTATATAAACTAAAACACTTTAGAACTGTAAAAACCCTATTCTGTTTAAAAAGCATAATATGTGAGTCAATGCAATAACTAAACTGTCTGTTTCGAAATTGCATCGTATTTGGGACAATATAAAAACACTCAACTTCTGTTTCAACGCAACGTATTTGGGACAATATAAAAACACTCAACTTCTGTTTCAACGCACCGTATTTGAGTCAATAGTTACTTCATAAATATATGAAACGTGGCAACAGTGGGGTTAGTTCCAAAAACTTTTAGATTGTGGAATTATCCATCTCATCTATGCGTTATTAACTTAATGAGAGTTGCGCTGTTACCAAGTGTTGTTCTCCAGCGCTCCTCAGACTCATGCTCATACTCATTAATGCTGCCTTTATTTAAATGTAAATGGTCAGCATCGTGTGCAACCGAAAGACAAACTGACTCGGAATATAGTAGCTGAGCAAATTGTGTCTGATTTTGTATTTTGCATTTATTTACTTTAATGATATTCTGAATGAACTAATAGCATTTAGATTTGCGTTCATATATGTATAGGGTATTACATTAGTGGTTATTTCATACCATATTTTATGAAAAGAGATTTAGAATTTTGCTATTAAGCGAACCTATCCAAAATTCAAAAAACGAGTTGCATAAAACATGGTATGAAATCACCACGAGTGTAAGATCCATGTTTATCACATTACCACATTGGGTTTTAATCATGTGTTTGCACAAAATAACGCGGCTAAGTTCATTTTGGCGCCAAATGTCAGCGCAAATGGTCATGACGTCAGTAAATTGCCATGACGTCACAGCGCAAACCAGTGTTATAATTATGTTTTAAACAGCGTTAATAATTGCGTCAAGACTTCTTTTAAATAGTAGCTTGTCTTACCATTAATATGTGTGTGTTTTTACGTTTATTTATCGTCGCTACCGGTTGCCCATATGAGCGACGCCTTCTGAAGAAGTTAGTCATTTTAGATTTTTGGAGGATAGTGCAATGATACAGACAAAGACCCATTCCAGAGTCTCCTCTGGTTCTTTTACGTGTACGATGTACAGCACCGACACGAGACCTCGGTTTAAAGTCCCATCTGAAAGACTGACATTAATATTATACATTAATATTTCATAATTCTATTTGTTTCTATGGAAATCAAGTCTATCAAGCCTCAATTATATACATAATTATATGAATATACTATTTTTTATTTAAAGCTTTATACTGTAAAATCTTTACAATAAATTTCATAATTATGGTTTAATTGTTATAATAATCAGATGCGTTTTTGCAATACCTAACATATTTTAAAATAATAAAATATACACTGTCATATAACCGTTGCTGTATTACACAACAGCAAGAGTAACACCATCAATAAAGTACTATATTGAAAGACATATATATATATATATATATATATATATATATACATATTAGCCGTGGTCGTGGATTCAAACATTCGGATTATATGGATCTACGATTGAACTCGCTTTGAGAGTTTGCTTGATTCATATTATAATATATGCACGATGCCATGACGTATGGGGATATTGCATAGTCGAATTACATATCACCATAGTTACAGATATTGTATGCTCGAATTACATATCACCATAGTTACAGATATTGTATGCTCGAATTACATATCACCATAGTTACATAAAGCATTATTTTAATATTTATCACTGAAACAAGCATATTAACTCTGTATTTGATATTAAGCTATGCTATCAATCGCAAAGTGACACTGAACGTCGAGTTTAAATGACGTCTTAAATGACGTCGCTTTCGGTTTGATTCCTAAAACGTGCACGTTGACATGTCATGTTAAAATCACTGGCTGGGAACCAAAAGCGTAATGCAATGAGTATAACATATGTATTCAGCCAGTGGAATTAACACTCGTACAAATAATGGAACAATATTACAACATAGTGTGAACCTATTATTTTATACTGTCGTGTGCTCTAGTAATTTGAGATAATAGACTCACGTTTTTCTTTAATGGAATGGCTATATAGCATGGCATATGTGGGTATGAGATATTGTTAACACGTAATATGAGACTTGAAACAAATTTCAACAACTTATGTTAATCACTTTCGTTGGCGCGGATGAAAGCGTATTAGTCATTAGTGAGGGAGGAAACCGGAGTAACAGGAGAAACCCCACCTGTCCAATCTGGCGACCACCGTACCGGAGAAAACCCACCTGTCCGATCTGGCGACCACCGTACAGGAGAAAACCCACCTGTCCGATCTGGCGACCACCGTACCGGAGAAAACCCACCTGTCCGATATGGCGACCACCGTACCGGAGAAAACCCACCTGTCCGATCTGGCGACCACCGTACCGGAGAAACCCCACCTGTCCGATCTGGCGACCACCGTACCATCGCACATACTTCCCCGTCCCCTATATAGAGATCGAACACCAACATTTCTTGGAATATATTTTTACCGGATAACGTTTATTCTTGTGCAAGAACAAATCATTCGGGAAATTTAATTTATACATGGCAATCTAGAACACTCGTAAATATTTCCGCTGCCCTAATCCATTTAGTCAATTAATAATTGTTGATTAAGTGTGCCCCCTATCAAATCTTATTTTGTTTGATCAGATTTCATTACTTGGAAACAATAGCGTAATTAAATTAGACGAGACATTGAACCATTATGCCGTTTTTTATTGTTTCCATTGTTTTTGTGTTTGGCATAAAGCATTTAATCATTCATAGTTGTACAAGATTACGAGATTTAATGTGTTATATTTTCATCTACGTACAGCATAGCATAGGGGTTTGAGGGGTGGGGTGACTACACATAACTTGCCCCTTACCACTGTAAGTTAGAATCGCACCGAGTTTCGATTCCCATTATTCTGGAATTGTTATTACATGTAAAAAACTGTTTAGTTTAGTGTGTAATATTTAACAAGAACAACTATTACATATAAATATAAATATGTAACAGAAAGACGATTGAAAACTCACGCTGCATAATACACACTTGGCTAGTGTATTGAGTAATTGAAATTATAAAGCGCGTAATTTAGTAATTAAATGCAAATATATTGACAATAACATGAAACCCTGTCCAACATGATAGTATATACCACTCCCCGTTGGAACACCCGCGAATCATATGGGAACCAATTATTGTTGCAGAATTTCAACTACGTAAATAGATTGACATGGCCATTTCTGGATTCCAGCTCAAGTCTGTATTTCTATGCGCACACAAATGAAAGCTTGGAACTAGTTCCCTGAAAACAATTTGACAATTTTAATACCTATAATACGAATACATAACAGTAATTCTTATCACATAAATTCCCATTCGTCCAGAAAAGCTGACAACACCTGAATTGTGCTCAGGCGGTAGCCTGGTGCCATTGTCGATTTTTCACTTATTAACTTCTGGCAAAATGACATCAGAAACTCAATACGGCCCAATTAATAGTCTCGGTGTTAAAATATATTTATTTGACTGACCAGGCAATATATGTCGACGCCTGTTCCCAGGCTAGCCAGGTTGTACAGTAAGGAAATGCAACTCATGATATTTTTGATTTTCTAGGATTGTATGCTCAGCTCTCATTCGCTAGAGAGCTGCAAGTAAATATATTATGTAGTGCTATAATAAACTATTTTAAATGTGACCTGCATTTTTGATATTATTTGGTAAAGCATTCCAGATAGTAGTGCCAGCGTAGACAATGACGTATTCACTTCTAGGTGTGGGATGATATAGATGCAAACTAGAAGGTGATCTCAAAGGGTGGGTTTGGATATCTGAACTAAATGTGTTTCTGGGGTAAACAGGGGCTTGACAATTTCTAGTTTATGTGACCTCAAAGGATGGGTTTGGATATCTGAACTAAATGTGTTTCTGGGGTAAACAGGGGCTTGACAATTTCTATTTTAGGGGATCTCAAAGGGTGGGTTTGAATATCTGAACTGAATGTGTTTCTGGGGTAAACAGGGGATTGACAATTTCTATTTTAGGTGATCTCAAAGGGTGGGTTTGGATATCTGAACTGAATGTGTTTCTGGGGTAAACAGGGGCTTGACAAATTTCTATTTTAGGTGATCTCAACGGATGGGTTTGGATATCTGAACTAAATGTGTTTCTGGGGTAAACAGGGGCTTGAAAATTTCTATGTTTATATATATATATAGTTTCAATGTGTACATACACATTGTCATTCACGTGTTACAGTACATTAACATGACTTAGGAAGAAGACAGTTAGCATAAAGTGACATTACATCGCAAAAAGCAAACATTCTCCTACAAATTATTCCTAATTAATTCGAAAACCAAAATTGAATCATCAATAAACAGTGCTTTTGTGGTCAACACACTCTACAATGTGAATGTAGACGTTCATATAGCGGTCAGCCATCCTCCTCCAGTCGGGCTTGTTTATCATTTGCGTCTATGCTAATCACGTGATACTGCCGTTTAGAGATACGTTAAATCAGATTAGTCTAAAAATAAATAATTATGTATAGGCATAAATGTGAGATATAGCGGTAAATCTCTGGTTGTATTACGCACGGATGTTGACCCTATCTACATTATATTTGGTATGCGATGTTTATTTATTTGTTGAAATACTCAGTTTTTGACAGAACTATTTGGGACGAAATATACTGGGAAATTACGTTCTGTAGAAATTTGCGTTTTCACTGATGTAGTATCACTTTAATTGTGTTGAATTCTCTCCTGTATTTAACTCCGTTGATTATTCATTGTTTGGTCTGTTCTGGAATTGTGTATGAACGAGTCGTGAGTACTTGCTTAGATTGATCTCTGTTGACTATTCCGGATTTGATTCTACATTTATCTCTTTTGAACTGTTCTTGAATTGTTTCTACGTTTATCTATTAGGACTAGTCTAGAATGATTGTTTCTATATTGATCTCTTTGGATTATTCTATGATTGTTGTTTCTACATTTATCTCGTTGGACTATTCTCGAATTGTTTCTACATTTATCTCTTTGGACTATTCTCGAATTGTTTCTACATTTATCTCTTTGGACTATTCTAGAATTGTTTCACATTTATCTCTTTGGACTATTCTAGGATTGTTTCTACATTTATCTCTTTGGACTATTCTAGAATTGTTTCTACATTTATCTCTTTGGACTATTCTAGGATTGTTGTTTCTACATTTATCTCTTTGGACTATTCTAGAATTGTTTCTACATTTATCTCTTTGGACTATTCTAGAATTGTTTCTAGTACGTGTATCTGTTCGGATTATTCATCAATTATTTTTGTATGTAATTGCTTAGAATAATCTGGGAAATATCCAGATTGGTTCCACACAGAGGCATACTATTTCAGGCGTAATTATTTCAAGGCAGTATTACATTGTAACAACGATTGTCGATATATCAGCCGCAATAGCATCGAAGGTCACTCATTGCCGGTTCCGATTGTACCAATGGCGACTGCATATCAACGGACAACCTTAGTAAACATAGTCAATGATTTGCAAACTGGTGTAATTATCTCTCGATAATCTTATTCTATTCTGGTATGTAAACCTGCTTCAAAACATGTCTGATGTTATATTTCAGCATTGAATCATTCTTATTCATCTTAATTATTACTTATTAGATCTACACCACATGTTGGTTTGAATTGTCTGGAAATTCATTTAAAATGGCTTGCACTATATATAGCATTTAGCAAATGAAAATTGTCATTTCACGTGTTATTTTTTAATGAGGTAAATGGAAATGAATTAGAATAGATACATACCGAATACTATTAAAATTTATATTGCGTATCTTTCATATATTCATAGTATATACATATTTAATGACTGTGGGACAACAATATTTTTATTCTTATGTTCATGTACTAGTGCAAAGAAAATTGTACAATGCATTTTAGCTGATATTTTGTTCCAGTACTGAACATTAGTAACTTAATAGAATACACTTGTTTTCTTTTCATAGACAAAAATGGTTAAACGGTAATTAATGCGTATTTGTACATTTTATTACAACAATGTAGATTTATTTGTAATAAATTCGGCCTAACTGAAATAGTTTTTGAGAATAATCTTTTAGAATAGATAATATATAGGTTATATATTTATTTCGCATGATTTAACAGACTGTGTAAACCGCTGTTCCAGGGGCTGCTACATACACTGGTAAACTGGTAGAACAATTTTACTCGCAGACCGCCAAACTCTATAAATGATCCAAATGACCCATAACGACATTACAACAGTTCTAGTAAATTGCCGACCTAGGACTACTAACAATACAGAACATTGATTAAATACATTTTATGTTTGAATTAAACGTTTCGTTATTATGTTGCTGTTGGAATATCTAGATGTTGATTAAGTTTTATAGTCTTAGAGTTGTACCAGTACGCCTCGGTAAAACCATAGGGTGATACGCGAAGGGCCGTAACTAATGTTGTTAGAACGTGTGACCCGACATGTGTATTGTGTACATGTTAAACGAATCGAGCAATAAAATATGATTTAACCAACTCTAGAAGTTGATTAAGTTATATTCTGTTTTCTTGACCATTACGTACGCCTTGGTATAATGGTGACTTATATTTTTACAGTCATATGCCTGCTAAAAAACGAAATTACATTGTAATAAAAATGTTTAAACTTTATTTATGTTACAACGATTGCGAAGCAAGTTTTAACAACTTATATTAATCGTTGGCGCGGATGAAAGCGTATATGTGGTCATTCGTGTGTGGGAGGAAACCGGAGTACCCGGAGAAAACCTATCTGTCCGATCTGGCGACCACCGTACCATCTCCCGAGTTGCATTGGTGAGAAGCGAGCGCGCTAACCACTGCGCTAATCGGACAGCCTACATTGTAAAAGTAAAGTGTTTGTTTATTATAGTGTCACCCCTATTCAAAGGGCCAGCCATTTCTGACTTATGACACCTCTTTTTCATGAACATCAGTACTTCCCGAATCCTATACTTGTATGCCAGGCGCCAGGCTGGTAGGCATTGGTAACCATTATTTAACTAGCTGGCGGCTCACCAACCGGCCATATCAGAACGAACCCCTGACGAGATTCGAACTGTCGACCTCCCGCTCCGTAGGCGGACGCCTTATCCACTAGGCCACGGAGACATTGTATGTGAGTGCCAGTTTGTTTTTATGCCAACAATTAATAAAACCTGCTGAAGTGATGCACACATACATTCATTCCTTTGCTATTATGATCTTCTCTGGAGATTCAGTTAATACAAATTTACTTTAGCTCGATTGCGAATCAAGTTATTAAAGCATTAGTGTACTCGCTCTGGATGCCACCATTCTGATGGAATCCATCGCCTTGAATGAGAGAGAATAGACATTGTGAGAGGCTGAACAGGATTATGACCTTACGAAATTTGATGCAAACTATTTGTATACATACATTTGAATTGGGAAAACTGTTTCTCTGATTGTGGCCATAAATATCATACTATATAGTCCTGTTCAAACTTATACACACTTTCTAAAATAAATGTTGTCATACTGTTGTGTTCGTTACAAAACAAGTGTTACCCGAGTTTTACAGTAAAATCCACCCTTTTTACATGTACTTGAAAACGGTTGAAAAATCAATAATCTTATTTTGACTGGGTTAGTCTTTTTCCGTGAACTCTGTTCCCGTAACTCCAATTCTCCGCATCAAATCATAACAGCAATGAAATGAATATGCTTGCATCACTTTTAGCATGTTTTATTAATGTCGATGGCATAAAAAAACGCTTACAATGCAATTTCGATCTTTTTTGAACGGGTATATATCTTTGACAGTTTTATATCAATTGACATAAATAGTCATTGTGCATTGTGCATCAGTTGCCCGAGTGTTTGCACTACATAACCTCGTGCACACGACACAAGTAAGATAGAGCACGAGTTATTTAGGCCTACTTATAATCACGAACCGACTCGCTAAGCTCGTGTACTATCTTCTTGTATTGTTTGGCAACATTAAACTGAGACTAATTATTACTTGGCAACTTAAACTGAGACTCATTAATCTCCGCCAAAATCTTCGTAAGTTTCCGTGAACTACGACCAGGACATACGTTAGGTTTTTACCGTTAATATTTGAATCAAGTAAGTAAAGTGTACAATAATCTAAAGCTCATGTTTTACTTCGGAAATCGATTATTAACGAAGTAAGTTCACGGAATATGCAAATGTCTCAGTTTAATGTTGCCAAACAACATCATAGACGGAGTTATTTTCTTTAAAAACAATGCTGTAAATATAAATCGCACACTTTATACCAAAACACTCTTAATGACATACCATTGTACTTATACTTTATTTTAATATTTGAAGGCGTAGTATTATATTAAATCTAAGCTCATGTTATATAAGTTTGTGTTTTAATTAACCTTTTAAGTAAGATATAAGCCTCAAACGATCCAATATGTAATAATACGTTGGCACTATGCGCCTCACAAACAGTCCACTATCTTACATATTGGATAGTTTTCGGCTTATAAATATCTTATACATAACATCTGGAGAGTCGTAAATGCATAAGCTAAACTGTCGATGTGAAACCACAAAACAAACAAAGCTAAGCATTATATTGACATATTTAAAGGCTTCTGTAATTTCTCAGAAAGCCGATCAGCAGCATCTTTTTCATTACAGAACATATTCTTTAGGGATTTAATTTTTTTATTTTATCAGTATGCCTGTTCACAGTCGTAATAACCATCGGCAGTAATTTATAGTTGAAATATTCATAACTCCATATAAATGTCTAGGCTAATCGAAACTGTCTGTCAGTTGTTGTTATTGAATAAATAAATAATCCTTGGCGTTGAATTGTTCCAGACAGTTGACTAACGCATCTGATCCTGGGTAAGGTGTGTACTGTAATGTCCCCGATGGTAAGAAAGGCGTTAATAGCGGTATTACGTATCGAGTAAAATGCATGCGTATTGCTTGTGCAGACGTTTTAGCTTTCAATTCCGGATGAAATACGTGGCATATTCTGTAGAGTCAATAATTTAAGGGATAAATGAAAATAAGAAATTTTGCATTTTAATGATTATTTTGATTTATGGTTTTCTATAATCGGAATAGTTTTTTTTTACGAGAATCTTTCCTTGGGGGACAGAATTTATGTTTATATCTTCCGCACGAAAATGCTATTAATATTGAAGATAATAATGAATACATTCAATTGGAAATCCCCGTCGAGTCATGGATAGTATACAGGGAGGCAATGAGAGACATTACCGGTTTTTCTATTACCCCTTTGACAGATAAAGTCCGATGTGACCACTAACACATGTTTGACTGAACTAGCAATAAACGCAAATGTATGTAAATGTGTACTATTCAGATTTCCGACCAACATAGACCAAGACTAGCCTGCTCATCACTGCTATCTGCCCAGGGTCTGATGTAGGCTATGTTCAATCAACAGTTTATTTCTCTCGAGCATTCATACGAGGGGGTGACGTTGGGTGATAGAGTACCCTCAAACCCCCATTTACAGTGATGTTAATCACATATACGTAATTAGATGCGTGGACATTATATCTACGTTGTTCCTGTAGTCACCCATTTATTGGGGGAATGCCTAGATACCCCTCTCCACCTAGATACCCCTCTCCACCTAGATACCCCTCTCCAACATTGCTGATCTGGATTGTCACCGACTCGTATACTCTAGCTGTGTTAAAACTATTATTAGTGGGACAAATGACGTGGGAAACCTGATTGTGTGCTAAGTCTTTGCTGAGAATGCAGAGAATGGCGTTTCAGAGCATCTGGATGTCAACATTTCCTCCAGGACCCCCCTCAACTGAGCCCTCCAACAGTTCGCAACCTTGTAATAATTCTGAATACGGATTTCATTCCGCACCCATTTTTGAAATCCTGACTACGGCCCTGATATCAGTGTTATTGTACATATAGCTCGATATTCATATCACAATACAACATGTACAGACGGACAGACATGTGCAGTAATATTCAAGTACAATTTATATATAATATAATAGTGGCCATATTCATAGTGTAGTTGTTATACTTAGCAACAGACAATTGTATTTGATGACTTTCTTGATAAAAAAACCTGTAAAACTTGCAGTAAGAAAATATCTATCATATGACTTATAAATAATTTGCTGGAACAGTGTGGACAGTGTCAAGCTGGGAGATATAATTATACTAAACGAGAAGATGGCAATTTACCGCGTCGCCCTGTCTTCCAATCGACCTATACATATTTTAGCTTCACTGTTTACGAGTAGCAGAAATCCCACTATTATGGTACACTGTTCTATTGCATTGTATGCTTGTTTGGTAAATTTGGGAACGTCACGGTGCAGTAAGCTACACACAGAATAATACTGGAAACAAAACTATTAGAAACAGTTCTTTGTCAGCTGTTGTTATTATATAGATGATCGCATATACGAATAAAATATAGTACACTTCTTACATACTCGAACCAATATGAGTATATTTATTTATTATCTAAGCGTGTGTGTTAGTGGAAAGGTACACAGTATGTGTTTCTTCCCATAACCTGTCAACCACAACAAAAGTCGCTTTTGCAAACAGCGTAGACCAAGATCAGAACGGTACAGAATGTGCGGTCTGATCATGTTCCATGATGTTTGCCATTCGGATAGTGGAGCTAAAACACTTGCCTGAATAGCAAACATCATATATCCTTATCAGACGCGTTGCTTCGCGGCTGATCTGGATCTGTGTTGTTTGCACGTTCGGTCCAATTTATTCAGCAGGTTAAGGGTTAATTCTAAAATCCTAGTAGATTGTTAACTAAACTGTTATATTTGCTAACTCTATTGTCTTGTGTATATTATTACGCTCTAAATAAATACTTATTGAAACTAGGAATACACACGACTCGGAACACGAGATGCGCAGTAAATAAAGTATTATATATATTCGCGCAGTTTTAGCATCATATAAAATACAGATAAATAAATGAACGAAATAAACATATTTTAAAGGAATATACAAAATAACATCTCGTGACATGACTAATATTAAACTATAATAATTATGAATCCAGTTTACATGATTGTGTGAACTATGTCTGGCCATAGCAAACTATTAAGCATTTATAGACATCTAAACGAAAGGGAGACACAATTTGTTATCTATTTAATAAGACAAGTAGTGTGGATATATAGAATCCGAAAGTAATAACCGGTAATACGATTTTGACGAAACAATAGCAACTTTTGAAATTTAATACGATATAAATAATAATAATATACTATATAAATACCAAGAAATACCCATATAATATACTGGTACATCATTGGAGAAATAACGTAAACAATAACAGTATATGTCGTTAGGATAATAACGATAAAGTTAATAAAACTGTAATACTCACTGTATTGCCGAAATTCGGAAGTTCTCGTCTGCTTTTTCTTGTACGTAAAGTTTCACAAAATGTAAAGTTCCCTATCAAAACATAGTTCTTTCCGGTTGGTCCTAGTTTCAAAAAGTATATTGCCGAATCTCAGACCGCCATTGGCTTTAAATATTGCTATATCACGTGACACAAACGTTTGTATCGGACATTTTTGGATAGAAATATTGGGCACCTACGTGCGTCATTTGAAATGTACATAATATAAACAGTTCAGCGCATGCGTGACAAGTACGATGGCACGCGCTGCGTTACTTAGTGTTTTGCTTTCTCGCGGGAAGATGGCATGCTACTTAAAATTGTGGAATAACAAGACAATCGGAACATTGCAAAAGTTGGCATGGTAATCACAGACAGATGACCTCCCTTGATGGTTCGGCTGCCCTCGCAGGATTTATATACACGCACATTATATTGGAATTCGAATTGCTATTGGTTTCGCTGGAGATTTCATAATTTGTCAAATCACTTGGCGTTTTTGTAAATCTAGTCGTCGATCTATAGACAGACTTGCTGGTGGCTGTAAACATGTATTATGAATGCAAATTCTGGACAGCCACCTATAAATACAGAATTTACTTGTTGTGTTTAGTGAGATACAACATTCAACGAGACATTGTCATATATCGTCATATTCGATAACATATTTTATATATATATCTATCTATATATCTATATAGTTTCACTACTTTTCAGCTTTAACGTTACTATACAATTCCAATATGCAGTTTTCACTTATAGTCCTATCATTTGATTTGTATATATGTTGAGGGCCTCATGTTAGATTAACTTTTGTAAATGAGTTTTCTCGTAAAATAAAGTCTTTATTATTATTCTTATTATTATTAAACCATTTTTAACATCTGAGTACATATCTTCCAGAAGAAAATATTTCAATGGTGTAATCATTTTTTATATAAATATTTATTTATTTATATATATTTAGGTATTCTTGGTGTATTTGTGATTTAATGGCATTAAACCTGTTGTTACACTAACTACTCTAGAAATAATTAGACAGTCTGCTGCGGTGTGTGTTTTACGTTTATTTATCGTCGCTACCTGTTGCTCATATGAGCGACGCCTCCTGAATAGATAAGTCATTTTAGATTTTTGGAGGATAGTGCAATGACACAGACAGAAACCCATTCCAGAGTATCCTCTGGTTCTTTTACGTGCACGGTGTAAAGCACCGACAATAGACTTCGGTTTAAAGTCCCATCTGAAAGACTGTTAATTTTATTAGGATCAGAATGTGTTTCTGTCTGTATCATTGCACTATCCTCCAAAAAATCGAAAATGACTAATCTCTTCAGTAGGCGTCGCTCCATATATATGGACAACCGGTAGATGCGATAAATAAACGTAAAACACAAGGTATTGATTCTCCATAATATCACTTTCATAGCTGTAGCTTCAATATGAACACAGAGCCTCCATGACGGAATGGTCTAGCACGTTGTTGTAATAGCTCCCCTTCCATCGCTCAGGCCAGGACGGAGTGGTCTAGCACGTTGTTGTAATATCTCCCCTTCCATCGCTCAGGCCAGGACGGAGTGGTCTAGCACGTTGTTGTAATATCTCCCCTTCCATGGATCGGGCCAGGACGGAGTAGTCTAGCACGTTGTTGTAATATCTCCCCTTCCATGGATCAAGCCAGGACGGAGTGGTCTAGCACGTTGTTGTAATATCTCCCCTTCCATCGCTCAAGCCAGGACGGAGTGGCCTAGCACGTTGTTGTAAATCTCCCCTTCCATCGCTCAAGCCAGGACGGAGTGGTCTAGCACGTTGTTGTAATAGCTCCCCTTCCATCGCTCAGGCCAGGACGGAGTGGTCTAGCACGTTGTTGTAATATCTCCCCTTCCATCGCTCAAGCCAGGACGGAGTGGCCTAGCACGTTGTTGTAATATCTCCCCTTCCATCGCTCAAGCCAGGACGGAGTGGTCTAGCACGTTGTTGTAATAGCTCCCCTTCCATCGCTCAGGCCAGGACGGAGTGGTCTAGCACGTTGTTGTAATATCTCCCCTTCCATCGCTCAAGCCAGGACGGAGTGGTCTAGCACGTTGTTGTAATATCGCCCCTTCCATCGCTCAGGCCAGGACGGAGTGGTCTAGCACGTTGTTGTAATATCTCCCCTTCCATGGATCGGGCCAGGACGGAGTGGTCTAGCAGGTTGTTGTAATATCTCCCCTCCCATCGCTCAGGCCAGGACGGAGTGGTCTAGCACGTTGTTGTAATATCTCCCCTTCCATCGCTCAGGCCAGGACGGAGTGGTCTAGCACGTTGTTGTAATATCTCCCCTTCCATCGCTCAGGCCAGGACGGAGTGGTCTAGCACGTTGTTGTAATATATCCCCCTTCCATCGCTCAAGCCAGGACGGAGTGGTCTAGCACGTTGTTGTAATATCTCCCCTCCCATCGCTCAGGCCAGGACGGAGTGGTCTAGCACGTTGTTGTAATATCTCCCCTTCCATCGCTCAGGCCAGGACGGAGTGGTCTAGCACGTTGTTGTAATATCTCCCCTTCCATCGCTCAAGCCAGGACCGATAGTTCACTCCTCATCAGCTCGATTGCGAAACAAGTTCTTACAACTTATCTTAATCCCTCTCGAGACTTCATTCCTAACGGAATCAATCGCCACGAGGGAAAAAGGGCACAATCGTAACAGCTTCAGCGGGGCTCGAACCTTTAGCAACCGAAGCGAACTCGCTACCACTGCGCTATCACGACTTACAACAACATAATACAAGCTGAACAACATTATTTATTATTATAAAATAGGATGTAGTTTATGTGTATATTATCACAGACTGAATAGTTTATTCAAAAGAAAATTTAACATGTTACCATATCAACCAGTATTATTTCGAAGTAATCGAGAGTTTGTGTTGTTTTAGCATATTTATTTTTCGAATGAGCACACGATAGTTTACAATATACACTGATAGGATTGGACAGAAAGCTAATTAACTTATGGTTGTCCTCTCATAATCGAAACTTGAAATTAACGAGACTGTTTGAAATCATGCAGGAATATTTATAAAAAGTATTTAATGGTACAATAGAAATAATTGCAGCAATCTCTTGTGCACACATATAGTATTAAATTAAATGTATATTAAAGTCTAGTCCAATCGCGTGCCCCTCACCGCTGCAGGTTCGAGTCCCACTGGGAATAACGAATTATTTCAAGTGAGGAAGCTAGCTACTCAGCTGGCTTGCGGAAGGTCGGTGGTTCTATCCAGGTGCCCACCCGTGTCTGAATACTGCTCGGAGGGCACACGGGGTTTTTCACAACCAATAATAGCCGGAGTGTCGCCATATAACCTAAGCTAATGATGAGACTTTAAACCCCCCAAAAAAGCATACAAACTAGTTTTTATACAAATTTATTTTAGCTCGATTGCGAAACAAGTTATTTCAACTTATATAAATCACTCTCGAGACCTCATTCCTGGTGGAATCCATCGCCACGAGGGAGAGAGAAGAGGCAACGTGGAATTTAAATGCCTTGACTAAGGGCACAATTGTAATGGCTCCAGTGGGGCTCGAACTCCGGACCTTTCGCACCTGAAGCGAACGCGCATCCACTGCGCTATCACGACTTCCACATACAAACTAAAGTCTAGGCCATATACATTGCATAATATATATATACGCTTAAACACTAACAACAGTGCATACATGGCCGTACATCAACGAATTACACGAGTCTATTTAATAGTAAGACAAATAATATGTTTCAACAAGTATTGTCAAATTTTGTATAACAATTCGAAGCGTCAGGGTGTTTAATTACAAGGGGAGACGCTTATCTGACTTGTGTAGCTATGAAACTAATGAAATGTTCACAGTGCAACCAGGAGCGTTCAAACATGTTAGAAAACATTTAACTCTTTCACTGTCAATGTCGCATAAAAGCGACTTTTGCAAAAAGCAGAGAACCCGATGAGACAGAACAGAACGTTCCCCCTGATCAGGCTATATGCTGATTTGTTCTTCAGATTGTAGAGCTGGAGCACCTGTCCGAATAGCAAACGTTACGCCGCAACTGATCTGGATCTATGTTGTTTGCACATTGCTTTGCATTTATTCGGCGCTGAAAGAGTTAATGTATGGTGACTAGAAGTGAGAAACGTTAATATATTACTGCACGTGACGTCTTTCTGCATCTGCATGAAGCTTCAAAATGAGAGATATTGGGCAGTTATGCCCCCTGAGTACTCTTTTTAATTGGTTTCCTTTGGGGTTTTTTTCGTGGTTTCCTTTGCAGCGTATGCTATCAATATTCATACGTTTTCTCATCTTTTATTTATTTAATTTCGACATATATCCTACGGTATACCCAATGGATTCTTTATTGTATAAACTTGTTAACAATTGATTAACATCATTTTGATAACATGACATATCGCAACATATGGATAGGTAACAACAGTAAAAGCAAAGGATTCCAATTAAAAGGACCAATACTTTAAATGGGCAATATGTAGCGACGTTCAATAAGCTGAAATAAAAACAATGTCAAGAACGACATCGCGTGCAATCTCATGTTGACCTATATCCTTGCCGAAGGAATCCAAGTAGAATAGCGACTTCCCTCAAACAACCTGGATAGCTTCCTCGCTTACAATAGTTCGATCACCCAGTGGTATTCGAACCTACATCGGTGGCAGCGACGTTTAACCACTATGCCACGGAAGCCACACCACAGCGCTATCCACATATTATATACAATACAGTGTACAACCTATTTACACATGTTAACTTTAACTGTAGAGTTGTATTTTCATTTTAAAGACCAATATGTGTTTACTCGTAGAGCTGACGTCCCATTGGGATTTCAGAGAACAACTGTGAACTGCACTAACACGGCTTGTTAACTGAAACAAGCTTACTTTCCCAAGAATCATCGCTGCGAGTTGTTCATTCGTCCTACAATTATTTATCTCGTTTTCTCCATGTCGTGTTTGTCGCACAATAATTATCCATGTTACAAAAAAATAGTTCATTGAACTTGTGGATAGTCATGCCAGGACATGCTTTGGGAAATCATTCAGAAATGAGAGGACGACCGTAAGCTTTTACAGTATACACTTTCAATCATAGTTCATATTGTCGTACTCATATACTTAGGATCTATTGTCTGACAGGTGCGTAGCTACCTGTACGCAAAGACTCATCTGCGTATCATTTTTGGACTAGTTAATTTTCTGATTTTCCAAATGATGTGAAATAAAACTTAATGAGGGGATGGGGTACACGTGGATATATAAGCACAATCTATCAATTATGTCTCTTTGTCTTGCCGCACTTTCTGTGCATCCAGAGTTGCGTAATATGATTTTGTATCGCTACGCTCCTGTCTGACATAATGAGAATGTAAATTATTATATAAATATTGCATTCCGGAGTGGGCAATATGAACAATATCACCTCAGGAGTGCAATATTTATATTATTATACCGAACCCAGGTACAATTAAAATTGAAAAGAAAACTTGTTACAACAAAAACATCAAGATTCGAGTTGACTTTTCTCAGGAAATATATTTATATATTTATTACTTAATCTAGTTAGTCAATATTAACTAAAATATTGACCGGTGAAGTCACGTGAGGTATAATAAAATATATTATATATGATGTAGATTTTGACATAATTTTAATGTGAATGATGTCGATGTGTTTACAATGATGGCACTATTTAGTTCAAATTGGAAAACATGTCTTCTTCTTCCTGTTCTTCTTCGGTCCAACTGCTTAATTTCCATTGTTGTAAATGATCATGTATTGACATCATTTTAGTTATTCATAAATATTATTAATTGGTACAATCTAATCATTAATACTGTACCAGCAGTAGTTGCATATCTAATTTGTTCTGTCCTAATAGCATGGTAGTATCTAAGGATGTCTCTAACTTATAGACTAATGTTATGTGCAGCAAACTTTCATTGATAATTCAAACCATATACCACCTCCTGCATTTGTTGAGGATGGACACTACAGTCAATAATAATTCGTCCTTCAGAGATCTCGCTGATGCTATTAAATCATAAATATCTAGTTGTTGGGAAGCTCATGTACCAGATGGAATAAGTAATCGTGTACTAATCGAAACTTCAGTTCGACTTTCTACACCACTCTATGACCTCTTTAATTCTTCTCTTCGTTACTGCGAAATGCCTTTGGCATGGAAGTCTGCAAATGTATCCGCTATCTTTAAGAAGGGAGCCGCTTCTCTCCCGTCGAACTATCGTCCTCTGTACGCTTCTGAACACTATGGAGAATGTTTTTGAGAGGATATATTCAAGCATGTGTTCAGCTTCTTTCGTGATACTAATATCTTTACCTGCTATCAGTCTGGATTTATGCCAGGCGACTCAACTGTGAATCAGCGTACATATTTGATTCAGCCCATGTTAACCCAACATTTCAACCACTGTCATGTAAATCCGACTGATAATTTGGCAAGTTCATTTGCTTTGTAAGGAATAACATAGAAGTGTGCATTTTGTGCATTTGTTATTTTATTATTAAATGGCGTACATGTAACAATATATTAAACTAAATGTCATTTTATTTATGACGTACAGGTAACAACATATTAAACTAAAATATTCTACTGACACTATTGAAAACCTTTTCATAGCATATTCAAAGAATGGCAAACCAAAGGTGGGCAATTTTCCGCCCGCCCCAACATAGTATGAAAACAATATCAATATACTTTATATTGTGAAATGTTACTGTAATGCATGCCCCACTTAGGTATATAAAACATCAAGGTGGACAGCCAGGGGATGGGGGTGGGAGATAAAATTTGGCGCAAACAGTCACTGCAAATTAAAGCAGGTTTTCTTCCAGCATCAAAATGGCGTCCTGCTCGAAGGGACGCTTCCGCTAGGGGGCGCTGTGGCGTCTAAAAATATCCCACACAAACTGCATAGCGATGGACTTTCACCAAATTAGCCAGGGCCGATCCAAAATATTTTATCTACGCTAAATAACATTTGAATCAGCCCATGCTAACCCAAAATTCCAAACAATGTCATGTAAATCCGATTGATAATTTTGCAGGGTCATAACATATGTATTCAATACATTCAGTCGTGCTTTTGATAATGGACTAGAGGTAAGTGTTATTTCCTTAGACACTAGCAAAGCCTTCAATACGGTGTTGCATCGTTGTCACAAGCTCGAGCGTGTCGGTAGTTTTGTCTGGTTTGGGCTGGTCTTGTCTGGTCTGACCAATAATACATACTGGCATGTGAACTAAGCTGCTATGACTAATACATGCAGTTATATACATGTATAATGATGATATATCAGTGTATTAGGTTAACGGTCTGTTCTCTACACCGCCTGATATATAAAGCTTTGAAGTGGGGAACAGAATGTGTTATTTTGATGTCATAAGGGAGGGAATTCCACACGTGTGACCTAAATAGTAGACGGAGTGACTGGCAGTTCACTGTTTGGCTTAGGAGGATAAAGTTGGAGATTGGAGAATGAAGCAAGTTTTGAGTTCGAACATTTAGTAAATCTGAATGACTATTGGAGATAGACTAACCTTTCTAGAAAAGTCTTCCATTAGCAAGTCATCCGTTGAGCAAAGTTATGAAGGAGTGTAACAATTAAATATTGCAGTTCCCCCAAATGACACAACACTAGTCTAGATGGGGTAACATACATGCATAGGATTTAAAAATTAAAACACAGTCATTTATAAAGAGAAAAGCAGCAACGGGTGTAATACATACCATTGTGGAACGCCGGATACTACTGTACTAGGCTTTGACTTTATACCAGAAACCGAGCCCTGTTATTCAGATAAGATGCAAACCAAGATATTGTGGAACTATCTAGTTTGTAAACTTTCATTTTGCCAGTAAGATGTTACAATTTGATTGACCGAATCAAATGCTTTTGATAAGTCAAGGAAAAAAGTGCCTACTATTTCGGTTTTGTCTATTGCTTTATCCAGTCGTCAATAATTTTAGTGAGAGCCGTCTGACATGAATGATTTGAGCTAAAGCCAGACTGAGGTATATGAAATAAGTTATGATCTTCTACATACTGCTCTAGATATATGCTTACACCTCGTTCTAAAATAAGGGATACATCCGTGATAATTGAATTCGGCCTATCGTTCGATTTATCTTTGCAGCTTTTTACACCTTTGTACAACGACACCTTTTGCTCGTTTAAAAAGTAGAGAGTATATTGATTCGTAATTAATATATTGTTGTATATTTTCGTCAGAACAGGGGCTATCACTGTCGCACACATTTTAAGTATCTGGCTCCTATACCGTCTAATCCTGTTGATTTCGTAATATCATTGGATTTGAACTGGTGTTCAACACATGACGGTATAGTGTATACCAAAGGAATTGTAAACCATTGGAACTGTGTAGAAGGTTCATTTACATAATTACTGAGAACCATCTCATGTGGACAAGTAATAAAATTCACGGCGTTGTCATTTATATATTAATTAGTCAGAACTTTGGATTTAAAATCACATAATCCATGAACCATATTCCATAGCTCTTTCGGATTATGTTTCTTGGAGCTAGTTTATACACATTTATTTTAGCTCGATTGGGAAAGAAGGTCACACAACTTATATTAATCACTCTCGAGACCTCATTCCTGATGGAATCCATCGCCACGAGGAAGAGAGAAGAGGCATTGTGGAATTTAAATGCCTTGCCTAAGGGCACAATCGTAACGGCTCCAGCGGGACACGAATTCCGGTCCTTTCGTGCCTGAAGCGAACGCGCTACCACTGCACTATCATGACTTCCACTTTGTTGGAGTTAATGATGTCATCGTAAAAGTGTTGTTTGACTATCTGATTCTATCTCTCCGAGTGCTATTTCCTAGCTGTATGTTGTATGTGTGCTATATTCCGTATATAATTGGAAGCAATACTCAATAATATTACTGAATAATCGGCCAGTTGTTCAAAACTTTCGTTAAATTTAACATTCGCGTTAACTAACATCGCCGTTAAACACTAATGGCTAACGGCGATGTTAGCTAACGTTTGAGTTGCTGAAACTATTGTATTACTATGTTTATTTTAAGATTAGCTATGTATAGGATATAAGTCGAACTGCGGACCTGATGCGAACGCGCATCCACTGCGCTATCACGACTTCCACGAGATATGAATACAAGTGTTCTATTGTCGGCCAGAGTGGGGTAACTACAATCTATACTTCCAACGCCAGCTCCAAGACTACTTGATTCCAGTTTATATATGAGTTCATTTATGAATGCTAGATACATGTAACCGGAGCTGACACCACCTTGTCTTATACCTTGGCATATTGGTTAACTCTGGTAGTGGCACTATGCTCAACCCAGTTCGAAGGGAATTATGTCAATAAGTAATGTGTTTGCTTATTTCTTTTGTGTGTGTTTGGAGTTTAACGTAGCACCGACCGATAGCTTAGGTCATATGGCGACTTTCCAGCTGTTATTCAAATGGTAGAGTATTTGGTATGGAACAACGTTGTGTGAGGTATTAAACAGAGACGACAACGATATGTGCGGTACGGAACAAAGGCGACAACGATATGTACATTGCGGAACAGATACGACAACGATATGTGAACATAGACGACAACGATATGTGAACATAGACGACAACGATATGTACATTGCGGAACAGATACGACAACGATATGTGAACATAGACGACAACGATATGTGAACATAGACGACAACGATATGTGAACATAGACGACAACGATGTGTACATTGCGGAACAGATACGACAACGATATGTGAACATAGACGACAACGATATGTGAACATAGACGACAACGATATATACATTGCGGAACAGATACGACAACGATATGTGAACATAGACGACAACGATATGTGAACATAGACGACAACGATGTGTACATTGCGGAACAGACACGACAATGATATGTGAACAGAGACGACAAGGACGTGTACATAGCGGAACAGATACGGCAACGATATGTAAACATAGACGACAACGTTGTGCATATTGCGGAACAGATACGACAACGATATGTACGGAATGGAACAGAATCGACAATGATATGTGCGTTACGGAATAGACACGAAACAGATATAATTATGAGGTACAGAACAGTAACGGCAACGATATTGTAGATGCGGTACGTAAGGGAGACGATGTACGGAACAGATACGACAACGATATGTGAGGTGCGGAACAGATACGGCAACGATATGTACAGAATGAAACAGAATCGACAACGATATGTGCGGTACGAAATAGAGACAAAACCGATATAATTATGAGGTATAGAACAGTGACGGCAACGATATTGTAGACGCGGTACGGAAGGGAGACGATGTACGGAACAGATACGGCAACGATATGTGAGGCGCGGAACAGATACCACAGCGATATGTGAGGTACGGAACAGATACGGCAACGATATGTGAGGTACGGAACAGATACGGCAACGATATGTGAGGTACGGAACAGATACGGCAACGATATGTGAGGTGCGGAACAGATACGGCAACGATATGTGAGGTACGGAACAGATACGGCAACAATATGTGAGGTGCGGAACAGATACGACAACGATATGTGAGGTACGGAACAGATACGGCAACGATATGTGAGGTGCGGAACATATACGACAAAGATATATTAGATACGGAAGAGAGACGACAATGATATGTGAGGTACGGAACAGATACGACAATGATATGTGAGGTACGGAACAGATACGACAACGACATATTAGATACGGAACAGATACGGCAACGATATGTGAGGTACAGAACAGAGACGGCAACGATATGTAATCGCAGTAATGGCCTAACTCCTGATTATCTTTCTTCTCTAGTCCCACCTACTGTAGGGGAAACTTCTAGGTATAATTTGCGCAATGCAGACGATATCCAATCTATACGGACGAGAACATCTCTATACAACAATGCTTTTCTACCATCGGCTCTGAGGGACTGGAACGAACTTTCAAACGAACTACAAAACTCACCATCACTGGCATCATTCAAATCGCAATTAAAGAGTAACGTCTCAAAATGCCCCAAATATTTCTACAATGGTGACAGGAAATGGCAAGTATATCATGCTCGACTACGTACTAATTGTAGCTCATTAAACCAGCATTTGTTCAGCAAAAACATTTCTCCATCACCCCTCTGCCAATGTGGTCTAACTGAGAGTAATCGTCATTTCTTCTTTGAATGTCTCTACTACAATGACATCAGGGTCCGTCTCTTAGCAACTACCTCTAAATATTGCACCACAACACTATACACTCTATTACACGGAGACCAGAATCTTAGCGATAATTTCAACGCACATATATTTGCAGCAGTCCAAAACTACATACGAGAAAGCAGACGATTTTCATGAGCATCAGTTCACAAAATGTAGAATGCTTGCTCCGGCCATTAAACAATCCGAATGAATATATTTATTATTATTCTCTTTTTATTCTGTCCCATTTCTTCTGAGTCAATCTCAATTTCAACGTTCTCCATTAATTACTACATGTACTTATCCTATTGATTTTCTAACTTACAGTCCATGATTAAAAACAATAATGAATTATACTGACCTTTTTCAAATTTAAATTAATAGTTTAGACAAGATTGCAACACTGTCATACCGTAACATTAAGTACCTTACTATAGGAGAAGACCTCTATAAGCTATAGCTTCCGGTTCTAATCCTTTTTCTTACATGTTTCTAAATGTTGTGTAAAATGTAAAGTTGTACATGTTGTATCATTGTTTGAAATAAACTATGTTTAAACTAAACTAATCGCAGTCATACCAGTTAACCATTGGAACAATAGCACGCTCTCAAAGACTGTGGCATTAGTCTTGCCATGATAGGTCAGTCCGTGTTGTGAGGTTTATTGGAATCTGATTCCCTACAGTGGGTCAATGCGACCAGAGCAGTACTATGACGATTCATTATTTATTTAATTATGTTATAACATTAAATTAACATGTGGTCGTTGTGGTGATAAATAATCCATACTGGCCGTGAGGAGATCTAGAAGATGAAGATATCATATATAATCGATGGTACTTGAATCAAGTGCTGAATGCACTGTATATTACTTCTCAGGTAAACATTACGACATTCAGTTAGATTAGCTTAATAACGCCTTATTTGGTCAATACATAATATACAATCAACACAATCTACACAATCATTCAATATATAATCGGCCAGTTGTTCGAAACATTCGTTTAATATTTAACGGTGATATTATCGTTAACATTAACGGCACCTCGTTAAATTCTTCGTTAACTGTTGTCGCTAAATTAAAAACCCTGTCCTGACGTCATGCCTTTATACTTGCAATCCATTATAATAATTATTAATATTGGACTGGTGTCAAAAGGCCAGAGTATTCTATGAAATACTACGCGTAAATGTACGACATTAACAATTTCAGTGTGTTTTTACGTTTATTTATCGTCGCTACCGGTTGCCCATATGAGCGACGCCTCCTGAAGAGATTAGTAATTTTAGATTTTTGGAGGATAGTGCAATGATACAGACAGAGACCCATTCCAGAGTCTCCTCTGGTTCTTTTACGTGCACGGTGTAAAGCACCGACACGAGACCTCGGTTTAACGTCCCATCTGAAAGACTGTTAATTTTATTAGGGTCAGACGGGGGATCGAACCTGCTAACAATTTTAATTAGTAGGATCTTGTTATATAAGTGGCGTCCGTGGTCCAGTAGTAGAGCGTCGGATTTGGAATCGAACGGTCCCGGGTTCGATACTCTGTCAGGCCACGTATGTAGTGTCATTGAGCAAGAAGGCACCTCACACACATTGCTTAGTACACACACACACACACCACACACACACCACACACACACACCACACACACCACACACCACACACACACGCACAACACGCACACGCACACGCAACACACACACACACACACACACACACACACACACACACACACACGTGTGTGTTTTAAGTAAGCTATAAGCCTCAAACGGATCCAATATGTAAAGCGATGTTAGTTAACGCGAATGTTAAATTTAACGAAAGTTTTGAACAACTGGCCGATTATTCAGTAATATTATTGAGTATTGCTTCCAATTATATACGGAATATAGCACACATACAACATACAGCTAGGAAATAGCACTCGGAGAGATAGAATCAGATAGTCAAACAACACTTTTACGATGACATCATTAACTCCAACAAAGTGGAAGTCATGATAGTGCAGTGGTAGCGCGTTCGCTTCAGGCACGAAAGGACCGGAATTCGTGTCCCTCTGGAGCCGTTACGATTGTGCCCTTAGGCAAGGCATTTAAATTCCACAATGCCTCTTCTCTCTTCCTCGTGGCGATGGATTCCATCAGGAATGAGGTCTCGAGAGTGATTAATATAAGTTGTGTGACCTTCTTTCCCAATCGAGCTAAAATAAATGTGTATAAACTAGCTCCAAGAAACATAATCCGAAAGAGCTATGGAATATGGTTCATGGATTATGTGATTTTAAATCCAAAGTTCTGACTAATTAATATATAAATGACAACGCCGTGAATTTTATTACTTGTCCACATGAGATGGTTCTCAGTAATTATGTAAATGAACCTTCTACACAGTTCCAATGGTTTACCATTCCTTTGGTATACACTATACCGTCATGTGTTGAACACCAGTTCAAATCCAATGATATTACGAAATCAACAGGATTAGACGGTATAGGAGCCAGATACTTAAAATGTGTGCGACAGTGATAGCCCCTGTTCTGACGAAAATATACAACAATATATTAATTACGAATCAATATACTCTCTACTTTTTAAACGAGCAAAAGGTGTCGTTGTACAAAGGTGTAAAAAGCTGCAAAGATAAATCGAACGATAGGCCGAATTCAATTATCACGGATGTATCCCTTATTTTAGAACGAGGTGTAAGCATATATCTAGAGCAGTATGTAGAAGATCATAACTTATTTCATATACCTCAGTCTGGCTTTAGCTCAAATCATTCATGTCAGACGGCTCTCACTAAAATTATTGACGACTGGATAAAGCAATAGACAAAACCGAAATAGTAGGCACTTTTTTCCTTGACTTATCAAAAGCATTTGATTCGGTCAATCAAATTGTAACATCTTACTGGCAAAATGAAAGTTTACAAACTAGATAGTTCCACAATATCTTGGTTTGCATCTTATCTGAATAACAGGGCTCGGTTTCTGGTATAAAGTCAAATCCTAGTACAGTAGTATCCGGCGTTCCACAATGGTATGTATTACACCCGTTGCTGCTTTTCTCTTTATAAGTGACTGTGTTTTAATTTTTAAATCCTATGCATGTATGTTACCCCATCTAGACTAGTGTTGTGTCATTTGGGGGAACTGCAATATTTAATTGTTACACTCCTTCATAACTTTGCATGACGTCAGGACAGGGTTTTTAATTTAGCGACAACAGTTAACGAAGAATTTAACGAGGTGCCGTTAATGTTAACGATAATATCACCGTTAAATATTAAACGAATGTTTCGAACAACTGGCCGATTATATATTGAATGATTGTGTAGATTGTGTTGATTGTATATTATGTATTGACCAAATAAGGCGTTATTAAGCTAATTTAACTGAATGTCGTAATGTTTACCTGAGAAGTAATGTACAGTGCATTCAGCACTTGATTCAAGTACCATCGATTATATATGATATCTTCATCTTCTAGATCTCCTCACGGCCAGTATGGATTATTTATCACCACAACGACCACATGTTAATTTAATGTTATAACATAATTAAATAAATAATGAATCGTCATAGTACTGCTCTGGTCGCATTGACCCACTGTAGGGAATCAGATTCCAATAAACCTCACAACACGGACTGACCTATCATGGCAAGACTAATGCCACAGTCTTTGAGAGCGTGCTATTGTTCCAATGGTTAACTGGTATGACTGCGATTACATATCGTTGCCGTCTCTGTTCTGTACCTCACATATCGTTGCCGTATCTCTTCCGTATCTAATATGTCGTTGTCGTATCTGTTCCGTACCTCACATATCGTTGTCGTATCTGTTCCGTATCTAATATATCTTTGTCGTATCTGTTCCGTACCTCACATATCGTTGTCGTCTCTCTTCCGTATCTAATATATCTTTGTCGTATCTGTTCCGCACCTCACATATCGTTGCCGTATCTGTTCCGTACCTCACATATCGTTGTCGTATCTGTTCCGCACCTCACATATTGTTGCCGTATCTGTTCCGTACCTCACATATCGTTGCCGTATCTGTTCCGCAACTCACATATCGTTGCCGTATCTGTTCCGTACCTCACATATCGTTGCCGTATCTGTTCCGTACCTCACATATCGTTGCCGTATCTGTTCCGTACCTCACATATCGCTGTGGTATCTGTTCCGCACCTCACATATCGTTTCCGTATCTGTTCCGTACATCGTCTCCCTTCCGTACCGCGTCTACAATATCGTTGCCGTCACTGTTCTATACCTCATAATTATATCGGTTTCGTCTCTATTTCGTACCGCACATATCGTTGTCGATTCTGTTTCATTCTGTACATATCGTTGCCGTATCTGTTCCGCACCTCACATATTGTTGTCGTATCTGTTCCGTACATCGTCTCCCTTCCGTACCGCATCTACAATATCGTTGCCGTTACTGTTCTGTACCTCATAATTATATATGTTTCGTGTCTATTCCGTAACGCACATATCATTGTCGATTCTGTTCCATTCCGTACATATCGTTGTCGTATCTGTTCCGCAATATGCACAACGTTGTCGTCTATGTTTACATATCGTTGCCGTATCTGTTCCGCTATGTACACGTCCTTGTCGTCTCTGTTCACATATCATTGTCGTGTCTGTTCCGCAATGTACACATCGTTGTCGTCTATGTTCACATATCGTTGTCGTCTATGTTCACATATCGTTGTCGTATCTGTTCCGCAATGTATATATCGTTGTCGTCTATGTTCACATATCGTTGTCGTCTATGTTCACATATCGTTGTCGTATCTGTTCCGCAATGTACACATCGTTGTCGTCTATGTTCACATATCGTTGTCGTCTATGTTCACATATCGTTGTCGTCTATGTTCACATATCGTTGTCGTATCTGTTCCGCAATGTACATATCGTTGTCGCCTTTGTTCCGTACCGCACATATCGTTGTCGTCTCTGTTTAATACCTCACACAACGTTGTTCCATACCAAATACTCTACCATTTGAATAACAGCTGGAAAGTCGCCATATGACCTAAGCTATCGGTCGGTGCTACGTTAATCTCCAAACACACACAAAAGAAATAAGCAAACACATTACTTATTGACATAATTCTCTTCGAACTGGGTTGAGCATAGTGCCACTACCAGAGTTAACCAATATGCCAAGGTATAAGACAAGGTGGTGTCAGCTCCGGTTACATGTATCTAGCATTCATAAATGAACTCATATATAAACTGGAATCAAGTAGTCTTGGAGCTGGCGTTGGAAGTATAGATTGTAGTTACCCCACTCTGGCCGACAATAGAACACTTGTATTCATATCTCGTGGAAGTCGTGATAGCGCAGTGGATGCGCGTTCGCTTCAGGTCCGCAGTTCGAGCCCGGCTGGAGCCGTTACGATTGTGCCATTAGGCAAGGCATTTAAATTCCACGTTGCCTTCTGTTAATGGCTGAGCGATACGCTCACGAATAGGGTTTCCAATATAACACTTATAAGAGTGTTGCCATTACTTTCCCCACGAAACCAAACAAGAGAAATCAACAACCCCCGCCTCTTCATTTAAGCAATACCCCACCCAATTGAAACAGGTTAAATCTATTAATCACTTGGGCATTAGGCTAAGCCACGATAGGAATAATAATTGTATAACGACAATTGCTGAATAGTAAACGCGGCAGAATGTCTTTCTGCTCACTAGCTGGGGTGGGGGTACGCTATTTTGGTCTAAATCCATTAACAGCTACTAACCTATATATGTGAATTGTGTTACCTTCTGCTCTATACGGATGCGAAACGTGGCTAAACATTTCTAATAAAGGATATGAACTAATCAGCAAGTTCCAGCATTTAGTTTCCAAAACAATTTAATCCGAAATTAATAAACGCAATCTAGTGTTTCTGCTAGCCACTATGTCACCAACACTCAGAGCAAAACAGCTATTCATATTTGAACTCTACACATACCTAGCAAACACTAACAACACATAGCGTTGATCTGGGTTTCACATTGGATATAGTTAAACTTTTAAATATAATTTCAATGACGTCCTGCAAGCTTACGTCCGGGATAAGCAGTTCCCGTGTAAATACGCATGGAAATCCAAACTGCGTAAACATATTAATGACCGTACGCTCACAGACTAGCAGGAATGAACAATTTATGATAGATTTTATCCGTTTTCGCGAACTAAATATACCAGGACGCCCAACCATTTTATGGACTTCAGCTGACACGACACTAGACCTGACATTTTCATTTCAAATCTCGAAATTATGGGTCACACCACTAAATACTGAAGCACGTGTGTGTACTGAATGCAAGCAGATAGTACACACAGACTCACTCCCATATGTCTACAACTTGTCTAGCCACTTACCGGGCTACGTCGCGATGTGTTGGGTGATATAGTAGAACATGGTGGAGAACAAGCCCGTACTGAATTATTAACTGCTAGCAGCAACAAAATATAAAACTGTGGGGGGGGGCGACGTCCACTCTCTCTAGAATGTAATTATAAGAAATATGCACGCATGCGCAATAAGTACCTATATGATACAACAGAATATATAACTGACGAAGCTTGAGATGTTGTGGTAGAACATCTGAACGCACTAAAGACATAAAACATACGTATAAGTTATTATTCAACCTAACGGATTATGCCAACTGCAGTAATCTATGTATGCTTATATTTCTTCTAATGCCCTTTTCATACTGTGTTCAAGTCAAGTCAAGTCAAGTCAAAATCCTTTATTTCTCTCAATTCATGTTAGCATGAACACATGAGGTTATACATGTAAATATGTTACAAGAGGCTCTTTGAATGACATTACAAACAATATATAAAACACACTGATTTGCAGTAGCATATTACATGTAATGCAAATATAAGTACAAAGGAATTATCCCAATATCATATCCCAAGCAAAATTGTGTTGTGTGTTAGTCATATCTTTATACTTTACTGTAATGTGTTTGTAATTAATAGTTGTGCATGCTTTAATAGTATGTAAATCCTTTCATGTTTTTAACTTGCAAATAGCAATTTAGATTAACTATCTGCGCCTGCCAATCATAATCATTACTGATTGTTCGGCAGTATAAAGTTGAAGTTGAAGGTGAAATCTCCTTCATGGAGGAAATATAGAAATGAATGAATGAATAAATTGTTTTATTTTATCACTTTGATCGTGCAAACTTTGCAAAACATTTTAAATGTTCAAAGTTGTTAAGCGTAATTGGAAACCAGAACAGTATTGAAATATTCGTATTATAAACAATGACAGGCCCCCTTGAGTTTTATTTTCTGAATTACTGTGATCAGCACGCACAATTATGACAGTTGTAACTTAATGCCCGCATAGCATATATACGGACACCAGAAAGAAACTGTGCACTTGCCTTAGAGGTAAAATTGATATCCTCTTAGAAAACAATATCGGCAGATTCTGTATCAAAATGTGCGAAATATTGGGTAAATTAGTGCAATGTGTGAAGGATTATTTTCTTCACTCATGATAGTAAAATCCATAATTCTAAAATTTGTAACGAAAATGTACCGTTCAATATAAAAGTGCACAGTTTATCTATGGTGTCGGTATATTAATACAAGAGAGACTACAGTCTAGAGAGAATTAATATACCAGCGTGATAAACCTATTATGTTAACGTCCCAGGATAATCAATGATAGGTGGGGATTTTTTACAGTTTATTTTCATATTCTCAGGAAGCAGATTTGCAACAACAACAACAACAACAACAACAGCTATTCATAGCATAACAAATAGATATACAGTTCAAGGGCAAAATGATATTGCAAAAGAACTTCCTGGTAAACCTCTTCGAATGAGCGACACGGCTTGTGTTTCTATTACCTCACTTGGCAGATAAACCTCTTCGAATGAGCGACACGGCTTGTGTTTCTATTACCTCACTTGGCAGATAAACCTCTTCGAATGAGCGACACGGCTTGTGTTTCTATTACCTCACTTGGCAGATAAACCTCTTCGAATGAGCGACACGGCTTGTGTTTCTATTACCTCACTTGGCAGATAAACCTCTTCGAATGAGCGACACGGCTTGTGTTTCTATTACCTCACTTGGCAGATAAACCTCTTCGAATGAGCGACACGGCTTGTGTTTCTATTACCTCACTTGGCAGATAAACCTCTTCGAATGAGCGACACGGCTTGTGTTTCTATTACCTCACTTGGCAGGTAAACCTCTTCGAATGAGCGACACGGCTTGTGTTTCTATTACCTCACTTGGCAGATAAACCTCTTCGAATGAGCGACACGGCTTGTGTTTCTATTACCTCACTTGGCAGATAAACCTCTTCGAATGAGCGACACGGCTTGTGTTTCTATTACCTCACTTGGCAGATAAAGTCCGATTTATCCCGAAACTGATACTTTTAATAGGACTCCTTTGTTTGTATTTGTGCTACATAACCAGATGTTTCTGTAAAGATAGATGGGTTTTTTCTAACTCATGTTAATTAAGTGATAGCACTGATTGGATACTCTGCGCTATAAGCTTTCGTCATAATCCAGCTAAGAAACAGTCAAACCTGTGATAGCGGTCACCTATATTAAGCAGCCAACCTGTATTAAGCAGCCAGTTTGCAGATTAGCAATGTGTTGTTTTGTTATATATTTGACCTATATTAAGCAGCCACCTGTGCTAAGCAGTCACGTTCGGTGATTCCACTGGCGGGCTGCTTAAGACAGGTTTGGCTGTAAACTAGTACGAGCTAAAAATGTGAAGACATCGGAGTGCTATACCCATTGTCCTGATTGAACCAAACTATTAATTATGTTGGCTATAAAGTTAAATTAAATTCAGAGAATAACATCATAAGGTACTATGGCCCAACGATAACATGTTATTTACAAGCATTACTATAAATAAGTTTGGAATAAGCCAAATCAATACGTAGGGTGTAATAAATAATCCCTTCGTGCCACGTAATGCATACATAAATGATAATAAACTTCTTTTTACCCGTTATAATAATATTAGCCCGTGCTATCTTTTTCGCGGGAATCACGTTATCGTTGGGGTATAGTATATATATTTAAATTGTTAGTGTGTCCCTTCAGGTAACCTGTGTTTACATTCCGGTACACGCAGTTAACCGTTAGACATTGCTGATTGGTTAATGTTGTTGCTTGACGCCACATATTGCACGTGTTTCTATACCGTTGTCAATAATTCCGCGCGATGTATTCGTAACATTGCTGTTCCATTAATTGAAACGCAACTATGTAAATACAGTCAAACCTGCCTTAAGCAGCCAGCAAAGGGAATCACAGAAAGTGGCTGCTTGGCACAAGTGGCTGCTTAATAGAGGTCAAATGTATAATAAAACAGCAATTTGGGAATCTGGCAACTGGCTGCTTAATACAGGTTGGCTGCTTAATGGAGGCGACCACTAACACAGGTTTGACTATACATATATACATGTTTAACACGTACCACATATGGTCATTTACATCTTGAAACCCTCTGAAAATGAAATAAATATGCGGAATGTTTATATAAGGAATAAAATAATAATTATAACAACGACTTTATTTAACGAGGGAATTTATTTGAGCGTGCGCTTACGTTTATTTATCGTCGTTACTGGTTGCCCATATGAGCGCCGCCTCCTGAAGATATAGGTCATTTGATATGTTTGGAGGATAGTGCAATGATACAGACTGAGATCCATTCCAGAGTCTCATCTGGTTCTTTTGCGTGCACGATGTAAAGCACCGACACGAGACCACGGTTTAAAGTCCCGTCTGCAAGACTGTTAATTTTATTAGGGTCAGACGGGGATCGAAGCTGCGATCCCTGTATTACCAGTCCAATTTATTTGACAAGGTCAATCTTCCATTTATACACCAATAAACGCAACGCATGTGTCCGTCTTTAGTAAAATGCTTCCAGGCATACGATGTTTGGCAGACGAACATGTTCATGTAAGGAAGGTAATCGTGCAATCCTGTTGCAAAGGGAAGAAACACGTCCGGTTAACAGGATAAGAATGTTCTAACCGGTTTATTGTACGCTTATAACCGGTACCTGTTAACCCGGGTAATCATTTCAGCGATACACTGTATGTAGTTATCAAAGAATTGCGTCTTCAATATGACAAAACTGTCATTATACATAACAAGTGGAACAGGTCGTTCGCAAAACGCTTATCTGTCGTTTTTCGGTTTGTGGAGCCTGTGTTGTGCTGTGCCCGCCTTGTAACCGAGCTGTTGTGAGTTTGAACCCTGTCAAAACCCCCGACAGTTGTATCCTGAGGCAAGTCCGTGCTTAATTCACGTTGCCTATTCTCTCTCTTTCATGGCAAAGGATTCCATCTGAGGTCGCGAGAGTGATCAATGTTATAAAAACGTGTTTCGCAATCTAGCTAGGATAAATTCGTATACTTTTCCAGCGAGTTTATTACCCGGTACGGTACAATGCGGTGCAGTTCAGTGTTGTGGTGTACGGTACACGGCATCGTAGTTACAACGAATCCATGTACGATAATGAACAAATGCTATTTTAGTTTATGCATACAGTCTACATCCGTTATGTCAAAGTCGGTTTTGTCGAATTATCCGGTTATCTCGAAGATTGCAATCACGTGTCCAAATATCACCTGTCTCCACCATAGTGTGGGTCAAACGACTAGAAAACATATCAATTATATGTATTGTTTTAGATTTTGCGAGTGATTGGTTCCAAGGTATTCTTGGGCTCTCTACCGGTGCCTAATCAATTTGAATGAATAAAAGTTAAGGGCGAAGATTAGTCTTGGTGCATAAACGTTAAGGTCGAAGTTTATTTAGTATTGGACATAAACTTTATGGTCGAAATTTAGTCTTGGGGCATCCATGTCCGGGTGATTAAGTTCACTGACTTCAAATAACTCCCCACTGTAGCTAAATAATTACACTCGAAGCTTTCCAAATGGTGTAGATTTGTTTCGTGTGAGGCAATTATTCCGCATCCGTGGTCCTATTCGGTCACATCATGTTATGCATCTGAGCTAATGAACCTTTATAAAATGAACAAACAACACGCACAAACTTTCGATTTTACAACTCTGTTCTATATGAGTATAACTGTTCATAAATATATTTATTTTAAATGGGTTATGGTTAGACTACCCCACCTCCCATATGCCGTGCCATTAGGGTTAAGTACCCACTTCCTGTATTGCTTGGTCCCTGTTTGCCTTCAGGACTACTTTTAGCATTTTATTGACATATCAGACACTCCTTAATATTATTTATGGACAGGTGTAACCTCTTAAATTATGGCATACAGAAGAGTTAGTAATATTTAGATCTGCTCGACGTTATTTGATACAATCATTTTCGTCTTTTTAGGTCACGTGATTTCTGAAGTTCCATTTTCATTGAGCTATACAGCAAAACCCTGTATTAAGAGATCATACATATAAAGTGAATAATGTAGAGGATATTTGTGTTTATTTGTATGAGATAGGATTTTATTTCATCGAGTGATCACCGACATTTTTATTTGAAATTCATATTTCGTTGATCATGAGATGAAATAAAATCCTATTTTACACTAATGAACTCAAATCTTCCTTTTCTTTCATGATTTCCAATGACTATTGTTAATATAATATTTGTTTCAATTTTATTCATTTTAACTGCCCTGTCTGGAGCCTCATTGTACTACGTGACATAACCGCACAGCCACTTATGTTAGTGTGAACTTCCGTAATAAGAAATAGTTCCTGCATACTGTTCAAGATTGCGAAACAAGCATTACCCAAGTTTAGTCACACTTGAACGTCGGTGAATATATATTATATAAATATTGCATTGCTGAGTGGGCAATATGAAACATATCACCCCGATAATATGAATATTAACAGAGGCATCATATGTTTAACATTCTTAATGTTCTTGAACATCGATGATTATATGTTTATATATTATTATACCTCACGTGACTGCTTAATGCAAACTTCCCATAGACCAACAGTCTATACTATTTATTATTATTTGACTATAGAATATTGTCTGCAATATGACGTCATGTGTTAGTGCAATACGAGCGTGAGCTCGTCAGTATCGATGCTTAACTCGGCCAATATGGAGCTAGCACGGCCAATATGGAGCTAGCACGGCCAATATGGAGCTAGCACGGCCAATGTGGAGCTAGCACGGCCAATATGGAGCTAGCACGGCCAATATGGAGCTAGCACGGCCAATATGGAGCTAGCACGGCCAATATGGAGCTAGCACGGCCAATATGGAGCTAGCACGGCCAATATGAGATTTACGCGGCCTGTATGAAAATGTCGACATCTGATTGGTTGTTGGACCTCGGTCTGTATGAGATTGCCTGACGAAAATATTTTGCAGTCGCCATCTTTTTTATTATTTTTTCCAATTCTATATGCATGTACATAAAACATTTAATTTTCAATAAGAAATGAATATAGAATTTTTGTTCACTCTCATGCTCTCGCTCTCTCACCCAAACACTCGCACTTACATGCACACATTCAAACAACATACGCACGTATCAGCAGGTACAGAAGCAAATAAAATATGTCCACGAGCTACTTCTACCGTATTCTAAATATATCTTTATTGTTGGTATAATAATATAATTAAAATATATTAACAACAGAAAAGTTAATATATGTGGAATTTGTTCCATTTTTCATTATGCTTTTCAAGTTTGTCATGCAGTCGCCATCTTGGAAACAAGCAAAACACTCGTTCTTAATTGTTGCTACTTTGTTAGTTAGAATCTTTAAAAAAAGAGTGTAATAGCGATCTTCATTTGGTCACGGCAATTTAGAATTGATTAAAGTTTAGTTGTGATAGGCCTAGCGTTTGCAATACGCACAGTTCAGAATTTCTCACGTCGACCGTGAAGACTGTCGTTTGGCTGTGTTTACAAACACTAAACAGAAAGTAGAAATACCAGGTAGTGATGAGTGACGATGAAGGTGAGCTGATGCGCAAACTGTTAGCCGATGATATATTGCAACTTGTTATATTCTATAGTCAATTAATAACATTGTCATTAATTAAGTGATTTCATATTGGCCTTGTAAAGTTGTTAATGGGATTCAGCCAGTCATATTGGACATCGGCCTTCGGCAATATGTCAATATGAGTCAATATGACTGGCTTCGGCCGAGGTCCAATATAACAGGCTGAATCCCATTAACAAGGCCAATATGAAATCACTTAATTAATAACATTACAGTATTTTCGGTGATATTGACTGCATTTTGGTTCCAGTCTTAATCTGTAAGACGCGCATTGGGATATTGTTAAAAACAAAGCACCTATCTTAGTAAGTAGACGCTTATTGAAAGGCATACTAACGAAACATGAATATTAAACGAGGCGTCAGCCTGCATGTCAGTCGAGGTTAATATTCATCTTCTCGGGTGATATTTTTCATATTGCCATCTCATGAATCTAATATTTGTATAATAATTATGCTTTGCTCTTAGCATGTATGTGCTTTATACAATACATACGTTGAGTTGAGTGTGTACTGGTATACTTTAAATTTGATTTCATTGAATACTTACATTAGCTTAATCAATAAATGTGTGCCTCGCGAAATCACCCTCAGTGACCCTCAGTGGGCCTCCGTTTCCGAGTGGTTAAGGTCGTTGACTTCAAATCACTTGCCCCTCACAGCTGTTCGAGTCCCACTGAGGGCATCCGGAATTATTTCATGTAAGGAAGCTATCCAGCTGGCTTGCGGAAGGTCGGTGGTTTCATCCGGTGATGATGATGATTAAGCTTATTTACCCTCGCCTCCGGCGAACCATGTTTCATCCGGTATTTGTGTTTTACGTTTATTTATTGTCGCTACCGGTTGCCCATATGAGCGACGCCTCCTGAAGAGATTAGTAATTTTAGATTGTTGGAGGATAGTGCAATGATACAGAGACCCATTCCAGTGGTTCCCCTGGTTCTTTTACGTGCACGAAGTAAATCACCGACATGAGACCTCGGTTTAACGTGCCACCTGAAAGACTGTTAATTTTATTAGGGTCAGACGGGGGATCGAACCTGCGATCCCTGTATTACCAGTCCAGCGTGTTACCATTGGACTACAGATCAGTCTGTTGTTTCATCCGGGTATCCGTCCGTACCTTAAATACTGCTGGAAGTTGCACCAGGAGTCGTTCCTCCACCAATCCTATCTGGAGAGTCGACGTATGACCTAAGCTTTGGGTGTGACATTAAAGTTTAATGCCCCCCAAAACAAACAAACAAAACAAAACAAACTCTCAGTCCCGACTTACAATGCACATTTAATTGTCATGGCGTCACTACCCAAAGCAACGTCATATTTAAGCTTAACAGCGTTATACCTGCGTTATGCCAGATACTTCATTTACATTTTAGCATATATTTTACCATTTAAAGCTTAATTTACAAATGATAGGGACTATTCTCTCAACCAACCAGGATCCTTCCAGGTGTTACTACACATGTGTACATAGCACACATTGTATCATGGTTGTATAACACTGAATGCAAGCAAAGTGATGTGATAAAAGAAATTGTCTTTTTTGTGGACAATTTATACAGCAGAACACAACAACATTTTCTGTGTATTTACACACACAACAATAATCAGAAATATCATTTATCGACTATCTCAATTAGTGTCATTAAATTTGCCAATATTATAGCAGAATACGGACTGCTTGTCAGCGTAATAGAATTATATTTATTTTATGCTTTCCAATGAAATATAGAAATTTATCAGTGAAATAAAATGTGTTATCTCTGTTTGAAAGTAGTTTATTTTCCGTGATTTACGTTCATCTGCTCACGTATCTGCAGTAGCTGCAGTTTGAATGATCACCGTCAACGTGGACGCTTTCCGACTGCATACGTCATATAGCGCCAAATGATCACCGTCAACGTGGACGCTTTCCGACTTCATACATCATATAGCGCCAAAAGATCACCGTCAACGTGGACGCTTTCCGACTCCATACGTCATATAGCGCCAAAAGATCACCGTCAACGTGGACGCTTTCCGACTTCATACATCATATAGGGCCAAACGATCACCGTCAACGTGGATGCTTTCCAAGTTCATACATCACATAGCGCCAAAAGATCACCGTCAACGTGGACGGAAGTCGTGATAGCGCAGTGGATGCGCGTTCGCTTCAGATGCGAAAGGTCCGGAGTTCGAGCCCCACTGGAGCCGTTACGATTGTGCCCTTAGGCAAGGCATTTAAATTCCACGTTGCCTCTTCTCTCCCTCGTGGCGATGGATTCCATCAGGAATGAGGTCTCGAGAGTGATTTATATAAGTTGAAATAACTTGTTTCGCAATCGAGCTAAAAATAAATTTGTATAAACTAACGTGGACGCTTTCCGACTTCATACGTCATATAGCGCCAAAAGATCACCGTCAACGTGGACGCTTTCCGACTTCATACGTCATATAGCGCCAAAAGATCACCGTCAACGTGGACGCTTTCCGACTTCATACGTCATATAGCGCCATTTAAACTCTCCATATGTAGTTTCATATATATGCATAGAGGATCTTTACATGAGTGATGATTTCATACCATATTTTATTAAACAAGTTTCATAAAATATGGTATGAAGTCACCACGAGTGTAACATCCTTTTTATCACATTACCATAGTAACAACAACCATAAATTGGCAAACAATGTTCTGCTTGCCAGTATACTTTTCAGCCTTATTACATCTCAAGGAAGTCAGTATGGTGCATCAGTACGCCGTAGTAAATAGTCCCTGATAATCAAATAATTCTTCTTCTTCTTGTCGTTCGCGAATCACATGGACAAGCCGGCAGCAAACACGAAATGGGCCGTCCTCCTCAGATCCTCCTGGCAAATAATTCCAAGCAAATAATCTGCAAAAAACATTTACTCACTATAATTTTATTATTCCGTTAGTGCATATTTATCAATTTATTTAAACAGTTGTCTTTTAACAAACTAGTAAAGCATGACAGGCACAAACTAGATAATGCATGCAAACTGCCATGCCGTGCCCAATCAGAATCCTTGCAAGTATTACACGTGTGGACATATAAGAAAATATGTGATTACACAAGAAATAAACTTTCCAGCCTAATATTATAATAAAATATGATTTGCTTGAATGTAATAATAATAAAAACTTTATTTAAACAGAGAATTAAGTCACACTACCATGATGCCCTCAACAAATTAAAACGAAAGTGGAAATCGTGATAGAGCAGTGGGTGTGCGTTCGCTTCAGGTGCGAAAGGTCTGGAGTTCGAGCCCCCGCTGGAGCCGTTACGAGTGTGCCCTTAGGCAAGGCATTTAATTTCCACGCTGCCTCTACCTCGTGGCGATGGATCCATCAGGAATGAGGTCTCGAGAGTGATTAATATAAGTTGTAAGAACTTGTTTCGCAATCGAGCTAATATAAATTTGTATAACTAAACTAAAACACCATGTGCAATGAAAAATAAGCTGCAAACACTAATAATATCTAATATACATATTAATTATAATGTACATGTATCAGTTTATTAGGTCACCTGTCTGTTCTTTACACTACCTGATATATAAAGCGTTGAAATGTGCAACAGAATGTGACAGTCGGATCTGTAGTCCAGTGGTAACACGCTGGACTGGTAATCCAGGGATCGCAGGTTCGATCCCCCGTCTGATCCTAATAAAATTAACAGTCTTTCAGATGGGACGTTAAACCGAGGTCTCGTGTCGGTGCTGTACACCGTGCACGTAAAAGAACCAGAGGAGACTCTGGCATGGGTCTCTGTCTGTATCATTGCACTATCCTCCAAACATCTAAAATGACTAATCTATTCTGGAGGCGTCATATGGGCAACCGGTAGCGACAATAAATAAACGCAAAACACACACAGCAGCATGTGCAACAGACAGGTCAGTAGTCCTGTAGTTAACACAACACGTTGGACTGTGCACATTTTGCATTTTCAACATATAAGCTATTGACATATCTCATTATTTCTTATATCAACATTCCTCCCTTGACAAAGCAGTGCAAGAAGTTGCATTTGAAACAAATAAGCAATTGGTATATCTCTGTTTATTTCAAATCGAGGAATATATCTCTTGGTCGAACAGTCCCGAACTATATTTTTTTATTAAGCATAAACTGACGGATTTGTAGTCCAGTGGTTAACACGCTGGACTTGTAATCCAAGGATTGCAGGTTCGACTCCCCGTCTGATCGTAATAGTATTAACGGCCTTTCAGATGGTACATTAAACCGAGGCCCCGTGTTGGTTCTTTACATCGTGTACGTAGAAGAACCAGAGGATATTCTGGAATGGGTCTCTGTCTGTATCATTGTACTACCATCCAAAGTCTAACATGATTAATCTCTTCAGGAGGCGTCAATCATGATCTTTATGGGCAATCGGTAGCGGCGATAAATAAACGTTATAAGGAGTGCTGTTTAGATGTGATAAAGTAGGGAATCCCAAAAATAGATTCATATTTCTGTTCAAAATGACTCATAATTCGTTACACAACCTGTATTAACCTACCGAAGTTTTGTAGGGTTAGTAACTACAATCCTTTTGCCATTACTTTTGTTTGAAATATAATTATAATCTTTTTACTAAAAATAATAATGACTTTATTTAACGAGAGAACTCATTTGAACAATTTAGTCAATCTACAATGAGGCCCTCAACAAATTAAAACATGAAATAGAACAATGAAACATGTAAGCATAATATATATAATGATATATGTAAGCATAATATAGAATGATATATGTAAGCATAATATAGAATGATATATGTAAGCATAATATATAATGATATATGTAAGCATAATATAGAATGATATATGTAAGCATAATATAGAATGATATATGTAAGCATAATATAGAATGATATATGTAAGCATAATATATATAATGATATATGTAAGCAATATATAGAATGATATATGTAAGCATAATATAGAATGATATATGTAAGCATAATATAGAATGATATATGTAAGCATAATATAGAATGATATATGTAAGCATAATATAGAATGATATATGTAAGCATAATATAATGATATATGTAAGCTATATAATGATATATTAAGCTATAATAAAATGATATATGTAAGCATAATATATAATGATATATGTAAGCATAATATAGAATGATATATGTAAGCATAATATATAATGATATATGTAAGCATAATATAGAATGATATATGTAAGCATAATATAGAATGATATATGTAAGCATAATATATAGAATGATATATGTAAGCATAATATATAGAATGATATATGTAAGCATAATATAGAATGATATATGTAAGCATAATATATAGAATGATATATGTAAGCATAATATATAGAATGATATATGTAAGCATAATATATAGAATGATATATGTAAGCATAATATATAGATGATTTGTAAGCAATATATAGAATGATTATTAAGCATATATAATGATATATGTAAGCATAATATAGAATGATATATGTAAGCATAATATATAGAATGATATATGTAAGCATAATATATAGAATGATATATGTAAGCATAATATATAGAATGATATATGTAAGCATAATATATAATGATATATGTAAGCATAATATAGAATGATATATGTAAGCATAATGATACATGTAAGCATAATATAGAATGATATATGTAAGCATAATATATAATGATATATGTACACAATGACCAGTAAGACTTCCATGGGAAATAAGCTGCAATACTAATACTTATATACATGTATACTTATAATTGTTCACCTTAGCTTATCTGTTTATTCCAAATCATACCAGCAATAAACGAATGTGCGTGAATGACTTTAGCATACTAATCGCTGACATAAACAACGGACGCTCGAATACAGCACAGGACAATTTCGTCTTTTTGAACAATAAATATGAATCTAAAATGCCATCTTTATTCGGTTATGTTTTTTGTTTTACCCTCGGTGGGTTTATGTCCGTCCGTCCGTCCGTACTAAAGTCGCACTAACTACTACCTATGCTATATTGACGGAGGAAGACTCCGAGTGCACCTCCGAGCAGTATTTCAGACACAGATCCGGGTAGAACCAGCGATATTCCACAAGCCAACTGGATTGCTTTCATTAGCTTTCATAGCATTGTTCATTCGGTTATATTATACTTCGATCATACACTGAAGCACACACATGTACCCTCTGGGTGACTGGGAACACATTTATAGCCACTCTCCTAAGCAACAACCTGTTATTATGCTGTAAAACCAAATAGTAACCATTTGGATATTTGATATATTTCATTTTTCCCCACAATGTATCTTAATCAGAAGAGATGATTCGGGAAGAAATCTACGGAAATATTAAAACGTGTATAACTAGATATTCTTTGAATATGTCATGTTCATGCTATAATGCGGACTGCGTAGGCCTACTAAATGGTATCATGGGGTTTGAATTAACGTACTATGAAGTGACTTATTCCCACTTATCTTACATTCCTAAATAGATTTGTATTGTAAACATGTCAAAAATTATTCTTGGTTGAACATTGAACCCACATATGGGATATAGTGTTACGTTTGTATTTGCATATACACTGGGTTTCCAAGAAATTGGCCATTAAGTGTTCTTGTTGTTAAATTCCATTACTGAACGTGTCACTCTAAAGACACACAGCTGTCTACGGCCAAACACTCCGATTTTCCGTATATTAGTTTCCTTCCGTCAATGATGATGATGTTGTTTTGTTTCCGGCGTGGCAGAGTGGTTACGGTCGTTGCCCAGTAACACTGCTGCATGTTTGAATCGCACTAGGTGTGTCGAATTCTTTGAAGTGAGGACGCTAGCCACCTGGGTGTGTCTACTTCCATCAATAATAACTTGAGAGTCGATATATTGGGGCAACCCCCAAAACCCCACACAAAATAGAGTGTTTATGCTGTTTGGAAATTTTACTCTTAAGCTCGCAAAAACGTTCCTTTAATAGCAATTTGAAAATTCGTTTCATAAAATATGGTATGAAATCACCATTAATATAAGATCCTATATATATATATATATATATATATATGCACTTCAACGGCTGATCTATCTTTCCTTTAAAGGCCTGCAGGTTGACCTATATTTGACCTTAAACACACGAGGAATAGCGGTACAAATCTGACGGTCGACGCACTAAACACACGAGGAATAGCGGTACAAATCTGACGGTCGACGCACATCGTATTTGCCACATGCGAGGCCCTGCATGGTATACATCTAATACATGAGCACCACTTATATCTATTATGACCCACGTACATATCAGAGGTTATAAATTGCTGAAATTGAAGTTCTGTATTTTTATAGTACTTACAACTGGTATAAACAATTCAACTCCACTTATGGCCCAAATAAGGCTGGTTGCGCGGGTTAGGCAGCCAGTTCCTGCATTGCTGTACCACACATTCAGGCATCAGTTCCCTCTTATGCCAAGTACAGTCTCCTCTTCTAGCCGCTACTTTTCTCTCTATATATCTGACATCTTTCCATGCGCCACAATTATATAGCATTGCCCAAAACCTCCTGTATAGAAGCTTTCTCTCATGTGAATTTAGATTATGCGGTGGACGATTATTAGCAGGCCACCAAAGTTGTTTGTTCTGTTCATTTATTATGCAAGGGGAACACAAGCACAATGGACACTCAGCAACACCTTCAGCATGCTGAGGCATAGGGGGAGGTACGTAAGCAGCCTCTGCAACGGGCATGGCGGTGGCTGTTTCTTCTATTTCCATCTCTACGTCCCAGTTCTTATTTTGCAAGAAAGTCAGCAATTCTTTTCTCTGCTCATCAGTTACATACATTGTTATTTTACTCAATGGCATCTTGTAGAAATCGGCAGAATATGTGTAATACTCGTATGTTCAAGAGATTATAATTATAATATTATACATGTACTCATAGCATTCACTGTGATTATTATGTAGCATCAATATCGGTAAACACACACTGACACAGAGAAATATTTAAAATATAACAGAAAACTTGCGAATAATACTGTAGATATATAATTAAATGAAGTATGAAGGTTACCATATAACGAACACATATAGTTTATTCATATAAATACATACATATTATATACATACATATTTGATTAGGTCAACACATGAACTGAATTTTGAATTAGATTGCACAGATCACAACCATAGCGCACATTATACATGCATACAAATTATCAGTCTCAGTGATTACGCTACGGCTGATGAGGCACCTACATAACATGTAATCTATGTCCCTGGGCTGATCTGGATTATGTAGTTTGAATACTCATAACTATCAATTTTCTTTACAATCAATAATATACGTTTACTTAAATTGTCAGGGCCTCATTTTGATTAATTCTCAGCTCACAGAGTGATCGTGCATATTAGCCGTTAGAAAATACCTACATACGCCAAATTATACTGAATGTACTGCTACATTGTTGATACAAGCCACTAATCACATGGAACAGGTAGTAAAGTATAAATCTTTACAATTGGACGGGGTCAAACTGCAGGCCTTTAAGCGATATATTTATCAACGCCCCCGCAATTTTGTGGCACACCGTTCGATGATGCGCAATGACTATATACACGTTTGAAGAACATTAGCAACCAGACAAGAGTGCACTGAAGACACACGTGATCAAATCCCCTAATTCAAATGTGACAGAAAATGACTCATAGATTTCGGGAAACATATTTTCAGTCCATTTATACGTTTGATATATGGCCTGTGCCTTCCAAATTGTACAACGTTATATCATTGGTTACCGAATACACTTACAGTATAGCACATATTGGACTCACGATATGTTTTATCATAGCCAAATACTGTAGACGATGACGATCATATTTTGTCTATACCAGGATATTTTTGACAGACAGGAAATTGCCTTGTTCCTAAATCACATTCCATAGTGTAGGAAACACTATAGCAAAACAGTTGTTTGTTATACGAGTTCATTGATTCAGTGTTCATATACGAACCCATGTCCTACTAATAGTTCATTGATTCAGTGTTCATTGATTCAGTGTTCATATACGAACCCATGTCCTACCAATAGTTAATTGATTCAGTGTTCATATACGAACCCATGTCCTACTAATAGTTCATTGATTCAGTGTTCATTGATTCAGTGTTCATATACGAACCCATGTCCTACCAATAGTTCATTGATTCAGTGTTCATTGATTCAGTGTTCATATACGAACCCATGTCCTACCAATAGTTCATTGATTCAGTGTTCATTGATTCAGTGTTCATATACGAACCCATGTCCTACCAATAGTTCATTGATTCAGTGTTCATTGATTCAGTGTTCATATACAGATTCAATGTTCTTGATTCAGTGTTCATTGATTCAGTGTTCATTGATTCAGTGTTCATTGAACCAATGTTCATTGATTCAGTGTTCATTGATTCAGTGTTCATTGATTCAGTGTTCATATACGAACCCATGTCCTACCAATAGTTCAATACAATGTACAGCAGTCCGGAGTTCGAGTCCCGCTGGAGCCGTTACGATTGTGCCCTTAGGCAAGGCATTTAAATTCCACGTTGCCTCTTCTCTCACCCTCCTGGCGATGGATTCCATCAGGAATGAGTGATTAATATAAGCTGTAAGAACTTGGTTCGCAATCAAGCTTAACTAAATTTGTATAAACTATGCTTATTGTCGCGTACCTGTTAAGACACTATGTATTTCTAACATGGCTAGACATTTTCACTGTATATGCACAGAAGGAATTTACCGTGTTTAAATCTGCAATAAAACATGGTTTAGCGAGTAATCTCAATCCATCCGAACACTGAAAATAATACCAATTATTTGTATGCGCATTTTGGATATTCTTGTCATGTTAGAATCGAAATAGTATTTGTATGTGCGTTATCTGTAGTCGAATAAAACATGGTGTGTCGTTCTGAGCGCGGAATTAGCGACGTAGGATTACGGCCTGCGTAGTTAACTTAATTCCTACGTGTCATAGCACCAACCCATGTTTTATTCCCCAATGTTATATAGCTGAATGAACACCAACCCATGTTTTATTCCCCAATGTTATATAGCTGAATGAACACCAACCCATGTTTTATTCCCCAATGTTATATAGCTGAATGAACACCAACCCATGTTTTATTCCCCAATGTTATATAGCTGAATGAACACCAACCCATGTTTTATTCCCCAATGTTATATAGCTGAATGAACACCAACCCATGTTTTATTCCCCAATGTTATATAGCTGAATGAACACCAACCCATGTTTTATTCCCCAATGTTATATAGCTGAATGAACACCAACCCATGTTTTATTCCCCAATGTTATATAGCTGAATGAACACCAACCCATGTTTTATAATGTTATAACTGAAAGACAAATACTTATTTCTTAACTGCAATAGATGCTAGTGTGACGCTTTTTATGTCAGCTAAATGTTTTGTACGCCCATTAATATCCTTGCTTGTATGCTTTGTTACTGAGAAACTGAGCCTCGAGGAAAGCCGAATGGAAAACAATCTATCCTAGTTTGATTAGCGCTGTTGTCAACACGCGCTTCTCACCAAATGTAACCCGGGTTCGATCCTCGGACCTGTAAGTATGTGAGATTGGTCGCCAGATCTGACAGTCGGACATGTGGGGTTTCTCCGGGTACTCCGGTTTCCTCCCACACGAATGCCCACATATTCGCTTTCATCCGTGCCACCGAAAGTGATTAATGTAAGTTGTTGAAGCTTGTTTCGCTATCGTTGTAAAATAAATATAGCTTAAACTTACTTTTGTCAAAATAAGATTATACTGTCCCTCTGTAACTAAAGCTGAACCAAATATCCCATGGCGGTTGAGCCTAAACATATATTGGTACAAAACCTGTACTAGCGCAGTGGATGCGCGTTCGCTTCAGGTGCGAAAGGTCCGGAGTTCGAGTCCCGCTGGAACCGTTACGATCGTGCCCTTAGGCAAGGCATTTAATTTCCACGTTGCCTCTTCTCTCTCCATCGCGGCGATGGATTCCATCAGGAATGAGGTCTCGAGAGTGATTAATATAAATTATAAGAACTTGTTTCGCAATCGAGCTAAAATGAATTGGTATAAACTAACTAGATCTAGAGTAAACCCTACGTACGCTACGAACTCCAAATAATCATCTATAAATGAAACTGTTACGCAATGTAATCTACCACATATGGTTCATTATATGCTGACACTAAACTGAAGCAGACGGATCTGTAGTCCAGTGGTAACACGCTGGGTTGGTAATCCAGGGATCGCAGGTTCTATCCCCCGTCTGACCATAATAAAATTAACAGTCTTTCAGATGGGACGTTAAACCGAGGTCTCGTGTCGGTGCTTTACACCGTGCACCTAAAAGAACCAGAGGAGACTCTGGAATGGGTCTCTGTCTGTATCATGCGCTATCCTCCAACATCTAAAATTGGCATACAAATGTTAGCCATTGATATTTGTGCTGTATACCAACAGGTTCGCTTTTTGCTTCATAATATTTATATTTGTGTCTTCTCACGGTAGTCTGGAAATTGTCAGGAAAGCGCATCATTGACGTTGTGGATAATATTTTTCATAGTCCTGCTGTCAAATTTAATACCGATATATATGGTTGTAAGCATCTTTACGATTGCATAAAATAAATTATTTTTTGAAAGAGAAATAGATAAAATCTCAATGTTATATACATCCCCTGGGGAAGTATTTCTTCCACCACTTCCCCCGTTGTGGTGTTCATTGAATATGCTAATAGTGCATGCATATAATATTTCTACAATTTATGTTCGTATTATTACCCATGCATGGGTTGTTTTACAATGTGCAACATAAATCGTAGTGTTATGGTTCTTCGCCAATTCAAATATGCATAATTGAAAGCTTAATGTACAACGTATAAAGATTATTCTCTCAACCAATCAGGTTATATCTCACATGTGTACGTATATATAGGATCTTACATGAGTGGTGATTTTACCCAGGTCTCTCCTACACAACGTGCACGTCGTAACCTAGGCACAGCTCACAGCAGGAATATGGGTCAAGGACTTCGCTGACGGAAGCCGCGCCATCGGGTAGAAGTCGCGTGACTCTATACATATAGAGCGTAAACTTACTACAAACTCCCCTACTTAGCGAGACAGCAACACCCGGATCTCCTTCAAGGAAGACGGTGGGACGCATACGCCTTGGTTGCGTGAGGACACCAGCGAAGAAACCGGTACCATTGTTGCTGCTGTGAGCTGACAAATCGTGGAGGATGTGGCCCTACAAGGGACCACTTCGAATGATGATACAGGACTTGTCACCCTGAGAAGAACGCAACTGCATTACCAGCAACTTAGATGACAACGTAATATACTTAGAGAAACCAGTCGCCCAAATGCCTCCGAGGAGGCGATTATAAAGAAAATGATATCGTTCGATCGGTGATTTTATAACAGACGGATCTGTAGTCCAGTGGTAACACGCTGGACTGGTAATCCAGGGATCGCAGGTTCGATCCCCCGTCTGACCCTAATAAAATTAACAGTCTTTCAGATGGGACGTTAAACCGAGGTCTCGTGTCGGTGCTTTACACCGTGCGCGTAAAAGAACCAGAGGATACTCTGGAATGGGTCTCTGTATCATTGCACTGTCCTCCAAAAATCTAAAATGACTACTCTCTTCAGGAGGCGTCACTCATATGGGCAACCGATAAATAAATAAACGTAAAACACAAATCTCAGTGGGTTTCGAACCAACAACAGTGAGGGGCAAGTCATCTGAAGTCAACGACCGTAACTACTCATGCATGGAGGCCCCATATTATATTGTACTTTGTTTTTCTGAATTAAAATAATATTTAAGCCAAGATGTGGGGTTATTCAGAAGTGTTCATTAAATCCTACTCATGCTCGAGATCATCCGCCAATACTGCCACTACTTCTCCTGTTCCTCGTCAACAGTCTATGTGGCCATTCTTGCGCTTAGATATCTTCATTTGTCCCTGCCGGTGTTTTCCTACATATCGATGATTTTACATTTCTTGATATTTCCGGGAAAACAGTCATCATATTCGTATGAGCCGGAAACACTTCTGGCTAACAGAGGTAATGCAGGTTTATCCGCCTAAGTTATTATTTGGTATACATTATGTATCCTGATTTGTTATTCGTGATCTGTTGAACATTATTTCTAAGGATTTTTTGAATTTCGTTGATATCATACGCCTATATATCTATGCCTTTATAAACAGATATAGCGTTTTGTATGCTTAATTTATACACATTTAGTTTAGCTCGATTGCGAAACAAATTCTTACGCCTTAATCACTCTCGAAACTTCACTCCTGATTGAATCCATCACAACGAGAGGCAATGTGGAATTTAAATGCATTTTGCCTAAGGGCACAATTGTAACGGCTCCAGCGGGGCTCGAACTCCGAGTCGTTCACACCTGAAGCGAACTCACTACCACTGTGCTATCACAACTTCCACGTATGATTAATCACTGCTCTAGTCCTGAATACAGTCGCATTGGTTTGCTGCCGCCCGTTTGTAATTCAGTAGGAACTTACCACTGTGCACGTTGTTGTAGAATTGTCTACATCATGTACCTGTAATTTCAGATCCTGTACGTCCCGCTACAACAGTCAGTCAATTAAATGCATCACATTCACGACGCAACTTATGCCTTCTCTTCTTTTTGTGCGTGTTGCAGGTCATTGGGAGTGACACATATCTTGTCTATGTGTAGATCGTCAATTGCACGTTATACGCCGTTATATTCTATAACAGAATGTCTATGTAAACTGTGCACGTGTATGCTAACTTCCTTTCATTGACAACTTGACGCTTGGATTTCATTGACCTAAATTCACTTACCCCTCACCACTTTAGGTTTGAATGCAACTTGGCTTACGGAATATCAGTGGTTCTAACAGGATGCCCAGCCGTGCCTGCAATGCTGCTCGACTGGGCATCCGGTATCTTCCTCCGCCATTAGTAGCTGGAGAGTCGCCATGTGACCTAATATGTGGACGTTACACCCCAAGACAAATACACAAACATTTATTATCAGCGCAACGATACTATTCAGAACAGTCATGAACACAAACAACAAGGCTTAGAGATATGTGTTCTGTTACATTATTGTACCTTTGCTTTTCAGCCACGCCGCCCGAAACGGGCTGGATACAAATGTTTGCAACACTGACCTAAAACAAACGATTGCAAGGCTTTACGGTACACTTTGTTAGTTGTAATTTTATATTATTAGCACCATTTGTTTTTGCACTTATATATTCATATTTTTTCTACTTCACATAAAATCTGAATCGTCCATTTCTTGCTGTCTGCACAACCCTAGCTGCATTCACAACGGTTGATATGTGTGGGCTCGTGCTGATTAGATATGTTCTGGCCCATTGCGAAATTAGCGAGTTCGTTTTTGAAATGGTCATACATTGTGTTCTTCGCCGAACAGTGAAATTGTTATAAGCAGACGTTCTTCAATACCGCATGACTGGCATGCGAATGGATGTGTGTGCATGGCAACAACATATGTCACAATATTTCGGTCTTATTTGGTACAAAAGGCATTCCTGGCCTAGTGGTTAACGTGACTTGACTTCAAATCACGTGCCTCTCAACGCCGTAGGTTTCGAATCCCACTGGGAGTCTCGAATGATTTCATGTGAGGAGACTGTCCATCTGGATGGCGGAAGGTCGGTGGTTCTACTCGGTTACCCGCCCGTGTCTGAAATACTGCTCGTAGGGGCATCCGGGGATCTTCTTCCACCAATAATAGCAAGAGAGTAGCCATACGACCTAATCTGTTGGTGCGACTTTAAACCCCAAAAACAAACAAACTTTGTGGTACAACATAAAAAGGCTTCAGATTAATACTCCCGTATACTGTTTGATCGATTTTCGAAATTGGATTCCTGTCTTTGTATTCCATGAATGCTTCCGTTTGTATATGTTCTAATGCATATATGGGATGGACAATATAATTGTTTTGTGACCTACTCGCTCTCTCTCATTTAATTTCTGTTTTGTTTGAGGATTGTCTTGAAATTTATTGCGACGTTTTCTTTCTGCTTTCGAAGCATGACTATTCAGTTACAAGGATTTTGTCACGCACTCGTTTCCTGCCAGCAATTATCCAGGGTGACACACCAAGTGCCTGTGCTAACGCCATCTTTGAATTCCTACCGTTAAGTAGTTCCCCGTTGACAGAAGATGTTACAAATAAAAACTTGCAATGCCCATTGCCGTTGTTGCATCGTCACTTCGTTTTTTAAAAATGTACATGTATAAAACGTTTTCAAATACATCATTGGCCATGAGTAAGCTGGTGCGATACTCTGAACTAGTCATGCATTGTTTACAGTGATAATTGCATTCTTGGAGCTTGTGGTAGTGACATGTTCATCTTTTTGTGTATGCATATCCATTGCCAGTTGCTTCTTCCGTTCTCTGTACATTGTGTTTAGTTGCTTCTTCCGTTCTCTGTAGAGTGTGCTCAGTTGCTTTGTCCGTTCTCTATATATTGTGTTTAGCTGCTTCTTCTGTTCTCTGTACATTGTGTTTAGTTGCTTCTTCCGTTCTCTGTAGAGTGCTCAGTTGCTTTGTCCGTTCTCTATATATTGTGTTCAGTTGCTTCTTCCGTTCTTCCGAGTGTTAAAAAGAATCACACACTATGGTTAAAAGCATTCATTAGTGCTACATGAGTGGTACAGTGGCCAACCGCTCAGCTAAATTGGTTAGGCAGGTCTGGACTGTAATTAGTAGGGACGACCATTCCAAACACCTATTGCTCTGGAGAGAAGACTTTATATGTTACTGGGTTCAGGACTGCGGAATTAAGTAGTTCGGGATCATTGTAAATGGTTGTGGTCGACGCATTACTTCAGACCATACCGTACACGTGACAATGAAGGAGGGATTATACATACGGATATAGAGATCCAGCTAATTGCTATCAACACATTCTGCACAAATTTGATGTGAACATCATCTCTCATCTGCATGTGTTCGTACGTGTACTAGTATGTTTTAGTTCCAGGAAAATAAAGGACTGCTTTAAAAAGTCATAACACATAATTCTAAGTGACAGCTTTATCGAATGGACAGTATTATGAATGAATCAAATAGTCGTTGATTTTTCTATTGTATAGTTTCTCTGTAGTATAATAAGAGTTTCAAAATTTGACACTTACATTTTTATGAATTAAAACTGCCATTATAACCAATGATACCAACATACCTTGGCTTCCATTTTGGGGAATGAAATTTTTTATTATTATCGAATACCGTGACTTAATTGTCTCAGTGGACAATTTAAACTATTTCTCACTGTCAGTGGTTTCTCACAATCTCAGTCAGTATATATAATGAAAACATATTTTAAAAATTCCCGGAATCCAATGGTCAAAATTCAAAATAAATGAGGCTAATAAAAAGACATCGGCACACAACTTGCTGAAAGAATATTCTCCATAATTATATTGCTGGGGAAAATCCTTTAAAGTGATACCCGGCCGCCACAGTGTCGGTGATATTGCTGGGGAAAATCCTTTAAAGTGATACCCGGCCGCCACAGTGTCGGTGATATTGCTGGGGAAAATCCTTTAAAGTGATACCCGGCCGCCACAGTGTCGGTGATATTGCTGGGGAAAATCCTTTAAAGTGATACCCGGCCGCCACAGTGTCGGTGATATTGCTGGGGAAAATCCTTTAAAGTGATACCCGGCCGCCACAGTGTCGGTGATATTGCTGGGGAAAATCCTTTAAAGTGATACCCGGCCGCCACAGTGTCGGTGATATTGCTGGGGAAAATCCTTTAAAGTGATACCCGGCCGCCACAGTGTCGGTGATATTGCTGGGGAAAATCCTTTAAAGTGATACCCGGCCGCCACAGTGTCGGTGATATTGCTGGGGAAAATCCTTTAAAGTGATACCCGGCCGCCACAGTGTCGGTGATATTGCGCAAATATGCCAACAACACTGGATCGAAACAATACAAATACTGGCCATTACGACGTTGACGTAACGTCCATTATCTGTTATAAAATAGGATTTCGTACACGGTTGTCAAGAGTAATCTTAGACATGCCAGAAAACTACAACGAAGCATTGCAGTCAATTATCTTCTAAGAAACATGCTCTTGTTGATTAACCCTTTCAACACCAAGTAACTCACATGGACTGGTCCATGGTATTTTTAGACCAATAAATTAATAAGAAAATTACATTTGGATCAGTTCATTTATCAAAATGGGTAATATTTTGTCTTAAAATAGTAATATTACTGGCAAAAAGTGCAGATCCTGATGAGACGGCTCGTCACGAGCCGGCTCATCTGGATCTACACTTTTTGTAAACCTATTTAGAGGTGTGTGGTGTTGAAAGGGTTAATTGACAGATAAGTTGTTATTTTATTGTACCTCACGTGACTACTACGTGCAAAGTTACACTTTATATAATAATCAATATTATTTAGTATGAACCCCAAATAAGTCAATATTTTCGATATTTTATTGACTGCCCAATATTTTCGATAATATTGACTGCCTCTGGCTTCCGGTCTGAATCAGTAAAACGCTCATTGACATATTGTTAACAACTAAGTGTATCTCTTAAAAGGTAGACGCTTATTGAAATGTACATAATATAGAAGCTTATACTATACTGACTCAGATACAAGTAGAATGTTTTCAAATACTTTTACCTGGGTTTGGTATAATAAAATAAATATTGCATTTATTAATCCTGAGTTGCAAAATATCATTCCTCGAAACATGAGAAGAGGCAATGTGGAAGCTAAGTGCATTGCCTAATGGCACACTCCTAACGGCTACAGCAGCAGCAGCAGCAGCAGCAGCAGCAGCAGCAGCAGCAGCAGCAGCAGCAGCAGCAGCAGCAGCAGCAGCAGCAGCAGCAGCAGCAGCAGCAGCGCGAACTCCGGGCCGTTCACACGTGAAGGGAAAGCTCTACCACTGCGCTAGTCTTCACAGACCTACCGATATTACTAGTATGTAGTGTTGTTCATTGGATTGGACACTTTTAGTCGCTTAACCGGAGAAAGCTTCCGACTAGGAAAAGTGTATTATACACTGTTGTTAATGATAAATTAATACCCGTTATCACGACTTCCACAAATAAGATTGTGTCACAACTTAATAGGCTGTATGCGTGCATAATACCGTCAACACCCTGGACATTTTTGTTGCCCAACCCATTTTGCATTTTATCACATATAATGAATGTTAAATCTATATGTACTATATATGTAAAATAGCAAATAAAATATGATTAAACTCAACACCCTGGACATTGTGCGTCCTATGTTCCATAATGAGTTCGTGTAGATCAGCTATGTGAACAGGAGCCATTAGTAAATGTTCCGCATGGTATGTGCCATTTATTCACTTGACAGAAATGATTGAAGACGTCTATCGGTGACCACGTTGAACACTGAGACATATTCATATTCGTTACTAGCCACAACTAGGTCTGTATGATGGTTTTTGAAAATATAAATATAATCTGATGATAGCGTGCAAGATCATTATTAAAGTCTATCGCGGTCATGTGTCAGTTTCCTTTTCTTTTCTTCATGTTTAGAGGTCACCAAAAAATCATTGCATTTCACACTCGGCTGCTGTGTTTAAATCATCAACGAATTTTAACTATGTTTCGTTCATAGCTTGCCTTGGTGCATGCATTGATAGCTTGTCATTTTGATGTGTTGTGTGCCTTAAAATATTCAATCAATGGATCGATGATTGAGCTTATTCACCCTCGCCACCGGCGAACCATGTGGGCGAGCGTACTAAGATGCTTAGTTAACACTCATATATTATAAACTAAGGTGATTTAGTTGTGTGCATTAGTAATACGAGTTGAATGCGGTGCCCAAAATGAAGCAATACATTACCGAGGCATCGCTTTAAACAATATATGAGCCAACGTCTAGTTACAAATTCTTATTAATATACTAACGTTATGATCCGAAAAGTACGAACAAATATCATGTGTGTGAAGTTAGCAGTGAGCAGTGTACTGCTGTACTGCTGGCAGTGAGCAGTGTACTGCTGTACTGCTAGCAGTGAGTAGTGTAATCCAGCAGTGAGTTATGTATTCGTTATGTATTTTCCCCCCGAAATTTGGCATTTGCACATCATCCACTACTAGATTACGCCACTCAATGCTGGATTACACTACCCACTTCTGGAATACACTACTCGTACATTCCCCACTGCTCACTGCCAGAAAAAGCAAGTACGGGAAAAAATAAATATTTTTTTATATTATTTTTATTTATTTATTCGAAATTTGGCATATACACATCATTCACTACTAGAATACATAACTCACTGCTGGATTACACTACTCACTGCTAGCAGTACAGAAGTACACTGCTCATTGCCAGCAGTACACTGGCAGTATACTGCTCACTGCTAACTTCACCAACATACAAATATCAGATTTGGTTTCCAAAAAATGGGCAAAAATACGGTCGATTGTGTGTTCATACCACACTCTATAATATCCAAAGTATTACCACAGGTCCAAAACTATATTCTGTGTTTATCGACTACGAAAAATACTTTGACACACTTAATCGTATAGTTTAATGGCAAACATACTATCTGAATAAATCATTGTTAAATATGTAATAAATTATTATATACGTTAGACTAGAAACACTAATTTAGAAATAATAATTGACTTTCGGTTATTTATTGGCGAATAAAACATGGTTTGGAGTTCTGACGTGTAAGAATTAACCACCAAGGCCGAATGGTTATGGTCGTTAGCTTAAACAATATTTTATTTCAATATTTGTAATACATTGTCATTTATAATACACAGTGTGTCAACAGGATTGGGAATAAATAATAACATACTGCTGTACATCCTGTAAAGGATACATACCAGGTTATGATAACAACACGAATTATATGTTGAGTTGTTAGTAAATAATTATTGGCAAACATTTCGAAGAATAAATAGATACAATAAATCTGATGATATCTAGCAAGTTAACTTTCTACATCATCTTACGTATTTAGTAAAACCAGATGTAATATATAAATAACCAAGCAGTAATATTGTGTTGACTACGTGCCACCAGATGTGATATAGAAATAACCAAGCAGTACTATTGTGTTGACTACGTGCCACCAGATGTGATATAGAAATAACCAAGCAGTAATAGTGTGTTGACTGCGTGCCACCAGATGTGATATAGAAATAACCAAGCAGTAATAGTGTGTTGACTGCGTGCCACCAGATGTGATATAGAAATAACCAAGCAGTAATATTGTGTTGACTACGTGCCACCAGATGTGACATAGAAATAACCAAGCAGTAATATTGTGTTGCCTACGTGCCACCAGATGTGATATATAAATAACCAAACTCTAATATTGTGTTGACTACGTGCCACCATATGTGATATAGAAATAACCAAGCAGTAATATTGTGTTGACTACGTGCCACTTGTGTAGTAAAAGTGTTGATTTTGACTGACTATTAATTTAAAACAGAATCCATTATCAAAACTGATGTTCCACCCCATTCCGCTTTTTAGGACACGACCTATTTGTACCACATAATACAGATACCTTTGGCGGGCTGCCTAATAATGACTCTCCAAAGTGAGGAATAGTATTTAAGACACAACAAATAGTTGGGCTAAAGTAGTTCATTTATTTCGCAATTATGCTGAAGTGTGAAAATAGATACACTACACTATTTTCCACACTAAATATCACATAAAAACAGCTATCTGTAGAAAGGGTGGAACGTTCCTCCATTTGACTCCTTTTGGCAATTTCTCATCGGGCGAACATTCCTCCCTAGGCAATGCAGTGCAAGAAATTGCATTTTGAACAAATAAGGAATTGGCATATCTTTATTTTTCTCAAAGGGAGAAATCCTCCTTTGGTAAAACAGTGCCGAAATATTCATTTCTATCAAAAGTTAACAGAAACTGTAATCATGTATTTCTATTTCTTAACGGGTGGAACGTTCCTCCCTTGGCCTAGCAGTGCAAGAAGTTGCATTTTCAACAAATAAGCAAGCGGTATATCTCTGTATTTCTTAAAGGGTGAAACGTTCCTCTCTTGGCAAAGCTTAAAAGCGATTAATTGTGTAATGTTGTGCTATAATTTGTCATTCCTCAAACGCAACATAATATTAGAGTAGTACAGTAACAGAAGTAGAAACACAACTTAGAGTAAGATAAGCAAGACGGGTGTTGGGGAGGTTGTGTTGGTCATTGTTCTGAAAGAGGAGGATGTGTTGGTCATTGTTCTGAAAGAGGAGGATGTGTTGGTCATTGTTCTGAAAGAGGAGGATGTGTTGGTCATTGTTCTAACAGAGGAGGATGTGTTGGTCATTGTTCTGAAAGAGGAGGATGTGTTGGTCATTGTTCTGAAAGAGGAGGATGTGTTGGTCATTGTTCTGAAAGAGGAGGATGTGTTGGTCATTGTTCTGAAAGAGGAGGATGTGTTGGTCATTGTTCTGAAAGAGGAGGATGTGTTGGTCATTGTTCTGAAAGAGGAGGATGTGTTGGTCATTGTTCTGAAAGAGGAGGATGTGTTTGTCATTGTTCTAACAGAGGAGGATGTGTTGGTCATTGTTCTGACAGAGGAGGATGTGTTGGTCATTGTTCTGACAGAGGAGGTTGTGTTGGTCATTGTTCTGACAGAGGAGGATGTGTTGGTCATTGTTCTGAAAGAGGAGGATGTGTTGGTCATTGTTCTGAAAGAGGAGGATGTGTTGGTCATTGTTCTGAAAGAGGAGGATGTGTTGGTCATTGTTCTGAAAGAGGAGGATGTGTTGGTCATTGTTCTGAAAGAGGAGGATGTGTTGGTCATTGTTCTGAAAGAGGAGGATGTGTTGGTCATTGTTCTGAAAGAGGAGGATGTGTTGGTCATTGTTCTGAAAGAGGAGGATATGTTGGTCATTGTTCTGAAAGAGGAGGATGTGTTGGTCATTGTTCTGAAAGAGGAGGATGTGTTGGTCATTGTTCTGACAGAGGAGGTTGTGTTGGTCATTGTTCTGACAGAGGAGGATGTGTTGGTCATTGTTCTGACAGAGGAGGATGTGCTGGTTATTGTTCTGACAGAGGAGGTTGTGCTGGTCCCTTTAAATGTATATGATTAGCGCAGTGGTTAGCGCGCTCGCTCCTCACCAATGCAACCCGTGTTCGATCCTCGGACCGGGAACAATATGAGATGGTACGGTGGTCGCCAGATCGGACTGGTACGTTTTCTCCGGGTACTCCGGTTTCCTCCCACACGAATGACCACCTATACGCTTTCATCCGCGCCAACGATAGTGATTAATATATGTTGTTAAAACTTGCTTTGCAATCGTTGTAAAATAAATAAAGGTTAAACTAAATTTAAATACAGAATCTGTGTAAGAAATGAAACTGTAAAGCAGCAGGGTGTGCTACAATTGAGTGCCCTGTATTCTAAATACATGAAACATGGTATTAAAATAGCATTGTATTCAGCTTAGTTCCAAATATAGGTAAGCATTTCCCCCCCCCCGGGCCCTTTCAAGTAGGAACCCCATTTATATGCGCCGCCCAATAACTAGTAAGCGTCCGAGCACATCCCCTAGTAACAGTAGCCTTACCTGCTGACTATATAGGTATGAAATCGATCATGTTTATAACTGTGCATACATTTATATATTTAATGGGGTTCGATTGGGGACAGGAAACAGTTTACATATTAGGAAGAAGATAAATATGTACAGTCAAACCTGCCTTAAGCAGCCAGCCAAGGGAGTCAGAAAAAGTGGCTGCTTAACACAGGTGACTGCTTAATAGAGGTCAAATATATAATAAAACAACCGAATGGGAATCGGGAATCTGGCTGCTTAATACAGATTGGCTGCTTAATAGAGGTGAGCACTAACACGGGTTTGACTGTACATAGCGAAAGAAGAAGTAAATAGTTCCAAGTATAGGTGACCACTAACACAGGTTTGACTGTACATAACGAAAGAAGAAGTAAATAGTTCCAAATATAGTGAGCACTAACACTGGTTTGACTGTACATAACGAAAGAAGAAGTAAATAGTTCCAAATATAGGTGAGCACTAACACAGGTTTGACTGTACATAACGAAAGAAGAAGTAAATAGTTCCAAGTATAGGTGACCACTAACACAGGTTTGACTGTACATAACGAAAGAAGAAGTAAATAGTTCCAAGTATAGGTGACCACTAACACAGGTTTGACTGTACATAACGAAAGAAGAAGTAAATAGTTCCAAGTATAGGTGAGCACTAACACAGGTTTGACTGTACATAACGAAAGAAGAAGTAAATAGTTCCAAGTATAGGTGAGCACTAACACAGGTTTGACTGTACATAACGAAAGAAGAAGTAAATAGTTCCAAGTATAGGTGAGCACTAACACAGGTTTGACTGTACATAACGAAAGAAGAAGTAAATAGTTCCAAGTATAGGTGACCACTAACACAGGTTTGACTGTACATAACGAAAGAAGAAGTAAATAGTTCCAAGTATAGGTGAGCACTAACACAGGTTTGACTGTACATAACGAAAGAAGAAGTAAATAGTTCCAAGTATAGGTGAGCACTAACACAGGTTTGACTGTACATAACGAAAGAAGAAGTAAATAGTTCCAAGTATAGGTGACCACTAACACAGGTTTGACTGTACATAACGAAAGAAGAAGTAAATAGTTCCAAGTATAGGTGACCACTAACACAGGTTTGACTGTACATAACGAAAGAAGAAGTAAATAGTTCCAAGTATAGGTGACCACTAACACAGGTTTGACTGTACATAACGAAAGAAGAAGTAAATAGTTCCAAGTATAGGTGAGCACTAACACAGGTTTGACTGTACATAACGAAAGAAGAAGTAAATAGTTCCAAGTATAGGTGAGCACTAACACAGGTTTGACTGTACATAACGAAAGAAGAAGTAAATAGTTCCAAGTATAGGTGAGCACTAACACAGGTTTGACTGTACATAACGAAAGAAGAAGTAAATAGTTCCAAGTATAGGTGACCACTAACACAGGTTTGACTGTACATAACGAAAGAAGAAGTAAATAGTTCCAAGTATAGGTGAGCACTAACACAGGTTTGACTGTACATAACGAAAGAAGAAGTAAATAGTTCCAAGTATAGGTGACCACTAACACAGGTTTGACTGTACATAACGAAAGAAGAAGTAAATAGTTCCAAGTATAGGTGAGCACTAACACAGGTTTGACTGTACATAACGAAAGAAGAAGTAAATAGTTCCAAGTATAGGTGACCACTAACACAGGTTTGACTGTACATAACGAAAGAAGAAGTAAATAGTTCCAAGTATAGGTGACCACTAACACAGGTTTGACTGTACATAACGAAAGAAGAAGTAAATAGTTCCAAGTATAGGTGACCACTAACACAGGTTTGACTGTACATAACGAAAGAAGAAGTAAATAGTTCCAAGTATAGGTGAGCACTAACACAGGTTTGACTGTACATAACGAAAGAAGAAGTAAATAGTTCCAAGTATAGGTGACCACTAACACAGGTTTGACTGTACATAACGAAAGAAGAAGTAAATAGTTCCAAGTATAGGTGACCACTAACACAGGTTTGACTGTACATAACGAAAGAAGAAGTAAATAGTTCCAAGTATAGGTGACCACTAACACAGGTTTGACTGTACATAACGAAAGAAGAAGTAAATAGTTCCAAGTATAGGTGAGCACTAACACAGGTTTGACTGTACATAACGAAAGAAGAAGTAAATAGTTCCAAGTATAGGTGAGCACTAACACAGGTTTGACTGTACATAACGAAAGAAGAAGTAAATAGTTCCAAGTATAGGTGAGCACTAACACAGGTTTGACTGTACATAACGAAAGAAGAAGTAAATAGTTCCAAGTATAGGTGACCACTAACACAGGTTTGACTGTACATAACGAAAGAAGAAGTAAATAGTTCCAAGTATAGGTGAGCACTAACACAGGTTTGACTGTACATAACGAAAGAAGAAGTAAATAGTTCCAAGTATAGGTGAGCACTAACACAGGTTTGACTGTACATAACGAAAGAAGAAGTAAATAGTTCCAAGTATAGGTGAGCACTAACACAGGTTTGACTGTACATAACGAAAGAAGAAGTAAATAGTTCCAAGTATAGGTGACCACTAACACAGGTTTGACTGTACATAACGAAAGAAGAAGTAAATAGTTCCAAGTATAGGTGACCACTAACACAGGTTTGACTGTACATAACGAAAGAAGAAGTAAATAGTTCCAAGTATAGGTGACCACTAACACTGGTTTGACTGTACA
>CM026398.1:45082143-45173024 GCA_014843695.1 Archivesica marissinica | reverse complement strand
TGAAAGACTGTTAATTTTGTTAGGGTCAGACGGGGGACCAGGTCAATTGCATAAGCTAGTCCTATAAATAAGACCTCTACATAATAATTTTTTTTTTTTATTTTTTAAAATGCCTGGATAGTAAAATGTTTCATTTTCAAGTCTAAATATTTGGACTATTGCATAACCCAGCAGTTTAGTACACCGCATTTAGTACTTCTGATGCAAGGGATGTCATAATGTTAAATTCATTGGTTACATAATAATATATAATCTTATCCAATCAGTGTCTTCTCAGTTCTTCATGTGCAGAGCAGAACAATAGCCTTAGCCTGGGAACAGGCGCCGATATATTTTGCCTGGTCAGTCAAATAAATAAATAAATATTTATGCGGTGGAAACTTATATAAACAATAAATATATTTTAACACCGAGACTATTAATTGGGCCGTATTGAGTTTCTGATCATCAATGTCATTTTGTCAGAAGTTAAAAAGTGAAAAATCGACAGACTAGAACCCAGGCTACAATAACCTCTGCGTAGTATGTTCATTCGTGAAGTTTGAACATTTATTAGATTCTTACACAAGGGATTTAACTCCGGATTTCTTTTGGATACAAAACTCATAAGATTACACTCCCTTAGAACATTATGCAAGCATCTGTTGGGCATATGTTTTCTGGAATGATAACTGACCGATGGAGCTTCGCTTTCCACGTAAACTTGGTAAAGAAAGATTAATGTTGGCACACCATAGTCTTATTAAAGAAATTTTTTATGCGTAAAAAATATCAAAACATTATTATTTCTCTAAAATCGTATTACTTTGAATGTACCAAGCCTCACTTGAAATAGTGAAGTTCGAACAGCAGTGAGGGGTAAATTACCTAAACCACCCGACCACGGAGGATTCCGACATTGTTGTGCGATTCGTTCGCTTTACGGTGCACCAGTACTTGTGTGTGTTTTACATTACTTTATCGTCGCTACCGGTTGCCCATATGAGCCACAGGGATTCGGCACGTTTGGGGGTACTAGTATATATATTTAAGTACAGGGATTCTACTCTGTGGGATGTCAGATTTCGCATCGATCAGTAAAATGGCCATATCTGAAACAATTTTGTACAAAGCTGTCCAAATATAACGCCTATCCCGAGTCTTTATATTGTTCTTCAAATAAAACACAACTTTAAGCTGCATGTATGTATACTTTGCAAACAATTGTCACATACATTGGCCATAGCAGGTCACATTTCCATACTAGGACACGGGTTCTGTCAGCAACAAAAATAAATCTTCGACGGGAGAGTTTTAACTGTGAATAACATTATCAATAAAATGTGTTTCCACTAACGTGTAGGTTTATTCGGCAAAAATGTACGTCAAAAAGAGATTTCGTAGCATTTTCAATTTGTTTTGAAAATTTCTAAAGCGGCGCAATTCGCGTTGAAACCAGCGTTGAAACGAGCGTTCTGATTGGATTATGAGTGTTCTTCATATATAAAAAAACATCTTGTTACATTCTAATAATCCAATCAGAACGCTAACTTGAACTTCCAGGTCAATTGTGTGTGTTTTACGTTTATTTATCGTCGCTACCGGTTGCCCATATGAGCGACGCCTCCTGAAGAGATTAGTAATTTTAGATTTTGGGGATAGTGCAATGATACAGACAGACCCATTACAGAGTCTCCTCTGGTTCTTTTACGTGCACAGTGTAAAGCACCAACACGAGACCTCGGTTTAACGTCCCATCTGAAAGACTGTTAATTTTATTAGGGTCAGACGGGGGATCGAACCTGCGATCCCTGGATTACCAGTCTTTTCTTTTCAGCGTTTTACCACTGGGCTACAGATCCGTCTGTGCACCAGTACTTACATAATGTATAGTACTTTTGTTTAATATGTTTCATACATTATGTATAGTTATCTCCCCTAGGAAAACAGTCCACCATATGTTTTATTAAAATCGTGTTGTTCCAAATTGTTGAAGTCTTGTGATCAGTATACGATTGACTGGCGAAATACACTACTATTATACCATATTTGATCATGGGTCATTTTTGACCTACTTCATATGTTATATTGTTTGCTTGTATTTGATGAAATAAAAACTTCTTCTAATCTATGTTATAATGTATGCATAGACGGTTTGGTCTGGACATGTGGTTTCGGGTTCAAAACCAATGAACCATAATTACTCCGATAGTGACGAAATAAACTATGTTTAACCCATTCAACACCAAGTAACTCACATGGACTGGTCCATGATATTCATAAACCAATAAATGAATCAGAAAATCACATTTGGGCAAGTTCATTTATCAAAATGGGTAATTATGTCTAAAAATAGTCATATCACTGGCAAAAAGTGCAGATCCTGATGAGACGGCTCGTTACGAGCCGGCTCATCTGGATCTACACTTTTTGTAAGCCTATTTAGAGGTCTGTGATGTTGAAAGGGTTAAACTAGTGACGGGGTGTCATTTTTAAATATGCTTGGATCATGCCTAATATTTTGTTATGTATAGTGTCAAGCCTGTGGTTTATCAAAACAATAAAACAATTGGTTGTGAACCTGAAACTATTTGTCCAGACCCAAGCGTCTGTGAATGGTAAATAGATGGTATGAATATTCTTTCATGTTTCATATTTTAGGCACTGTTAGCTGTTAAGTTCTTACTGGAATTTAAGTTGACAGTATTAGGTAACCCACATGAGGAGGCTCGAATATGGGACCTTATCATCGAAGGACGCAGTCTTGTCGCTAGTTCAAAAAGAACGAGAGATGTAAGTGATTATCTTATTGTGACACATACCTAATTTATAAATATGTAAGTAAGTGGCACCAGCATCCACCATCATGGCTGCTTCTGCAAATTATAATCTGCACAATTGGTAAACATGGACACTGTCCACATTGGGATGGACTTGAGTTTAAAAATAATACAAGAAAACATCTAGGGAATAGTGATTGTTAATTTATTGATGAAGTTTACATGGCTATTCCATTTCCTTCGATGAACGTATACAGCGCTCTGTTTATATCGTCTGAATTTCCTCAACAGCTGACATGCACACTCAAAGTCATGGGCATGCACATTCACAGTGTTGGTCAGTGTTTGATATTTTTTGAATAATTTAATGTAAATATAAATGTATAATTAACCCTATGCATGCTGAGTAAATAAAATCACATTTGCAAACAACATATATCCAGATCAGCCGCAGCGTAACACCGCGTCTGATCAGGATCAATCTTGTTTGCTATTCAGCCAAATGTTTTAGCTCCACTATCCAAATAGCAAAAAGCATAGAGTCTGATCAGAGGGCACACTCTGTGCCATCTGATTTGGCTCTTAATCTATGCTGTTTGCAAATGTGATTTTATCTGCCACTAGAATGCAAAGTGTTAAGTAATGGATCACATGTTAATAGTTTCCATTGGGGTATGAAATACATCGGGCGTGTTTAAGGATAGCATGTATGGCGGCAGCCAATATTCATTCCTGAATTGGAGTGGATAGGGAAGCAATTTGATTGGTCCAAAGATTGTCGTGATATAAATATATGTGGAAACAACACACATAATTATAGGTCTACACATGTATGTGTCCATACGAAACTGTCAGCAGTAGTGAAAAATAAACATTTAATCTATTTAACCCATTTCATTCTGGATATATTTAAAGGCTTATGCAAACAACATAGATCCAGATCAGCTGCAGCGTGACGCTGCGTGCTGATCAGGATCTATGTTGTTTGCTACATAGCCAAGTGCCTTAGCAAGATCATCTGAATAGCAAACAGCATAGAGCCTGATCAGATGGAATGTTCTGTGGCGGTTGATCTGGCTCTATATTCTTTGCAAATACTGTTTGAACGGTATCCAGAATGAAATGGGTTAAGCAAACTGTTTGGCATAATCGATATGTGTTCGTATACATTGGAACTTCTCACAACTCATTATTTTTATATTTCTAGGATTTGGAAATGGTTTTCAAGAGTGCAGAGTTTCTGTTAAACACGGCAGCGGAAATTGCGTATATGACAGGTTTTGATTTCCCTTCTGTTGTAATGTGTCCCGTATTTCAAGAGCAGTTTCGTTAGTGGTTAGGTTTTGAACCATTGTGTTGTAATATGTCCCGTATTTCAAGAGCAGTTTCGTTAGTGGTTAGGTTTTGAACCATTATGCTGCAATGTGTCCCGTATTTCAAGTGCAGTTTCATTAGTGGTTAGGTTTTGATTTCCCTTCTGTTGTAATGTGTCCCGTATTTCAAGAGCAGTTTCGTTAGTGGTTAGGTTTTGATTTCCCTTCTGTTGTAATATGTCCCGTATTTCAAGAGCAGTTTCGTTAGTGGTTAGGTTTTGATTTCCCTTCTGTTGTAATATGTCCCGTATTTCAAGAGCAGTTTCGTTAGTGGTTAGGTTTTGGACCGTTATGTTGCAATGTGTCCCATGTTTCAGGGGCAGTTCTGTTAGTGGTTAGGTTTTGGACCGTTATGTTGCAATGTGTCCCATGTTTCAGGTGCAGTTCTGTTAGTGGTTAGGTTTTGGACCGTTATGTTGCAATGTGTCCCATGTTTCAGGGGCAGTTCTGTTAGTGGTTAGGTTTTGGACCGTTATGTTGCAATGTGTCCCGTGTTTCAGGGGCAGTTCTGTTAGTGGTTAGGTTTTGGACCGTTATGTTGCAATGTGTCCCATACTTTCACTGGAGCGTCACTATTTGTGAAATCAGCTGTTTTGTGTTATTCCATGTATGACGAGCTGACATATTTATTCATGTTAAGAAAATGCCAGTGCAGCACAAACCTTTAATACTTATAAGTTCATAATTTGTTTTATTATTATATTATGCATTAATCAGTAGGACTAGACATTAATACATTCTAATATTTAAATACAAACATGTAATTATATTAATACATACAACTCACCGTAAACATATTTATGCAGAACAGATCTTTGTGATTCAAACTGTTATCTTTTCACAAGATTTTATTAAAGAGACCTCTCGGTAATTATTTTTGTGTATCCACTACAATGTGAAACTATTGTATTTGCTCTAAGCATCTTATAGGTGTTTTACGCAATAAATTATTGTTGTTGTTGTTGTTGTATATTATTGCTTGGAAATAATGTGTATATATGAGAGGTAAGTAGGACAGGTGACTATAAATAAGCTATGGTGTATCTATACATGTGGAAGTCGTGATAGCGCAGTGGATGCGCGTTCGCTTCAGGTGCGAAAGGTCCGGAGTTCGAGCCCCGCTGGAGCCATTACGATGGTGCCCTTAGGCAAGGCATTTAAATTCCACATTGCCTCTTCTCTCTCCTTCATGGCGATGGATTCCATCAGGAATGAGGTCTCGAGAGTGATTAATATAAGTTGTAAGAACTTGTTTCGCAATCGAGCTAAAATAAATTTGTATAGACTCAATGAATGTACAAAGACGAGCCAGTTGTACAGTGGTTAATATGGTGGACTGTAAATCTAGGGATGACAGGTCCGATCACCCGTCCGAACCTAATAATATTAACAGTCGTTCAGATGGGACTTAAAACCGAGGTCTCGTGTCAGTACTTTACACTGTGCACGTAAGAGAACCAGATGAGACTCTGGAATGGGTCTCTGTCTGTATCATTGCACTATCCTCCAAAATTCTAAAATTACTAATCTCTTCAGGAGGCATCACTCATATGGGCAACTGGTAGCGACGATAAATAAACGTAAAACACACACATGTGATTGTACATGTTTATGCTAGTATTCTAATTTAAGGCTCAGAGATTGTTGGGAGTAGTGCAGGTGACCGCCTAATAAAGGTACAGCAACTAGTGAGAGAAGACAGATTGAAAAGTGAAGAGGCAGAGAGCAAATTGCAAGACTCTGAAATAAATGCAATCAACGTGGAAGGTAAGCAATAGGTCCCATATATCTGTGCTATACACTGGGCATATAAAGGTAAGCAATAGGTCCCATATATCTGTGCTATACACTGGGCATATAAAGGTAAGCAATAGGTCCCATATATCTGTGCTATGCACTGGGCATATAAAGGTAAGCAATAGGTCCCATATATCTGTGCTATGCACTGGGCATATAAAGGTAAGCAATAGGTCCCATATATCTGTGCTATGCACTGGGCATATAAAGGTAAGCAATAGGTCCCATATATCTGTGCTATGCACTGGGCATATAAAGGTAAGCAATAGGTCCCATATATCTGTGCTATGCACTGGGCATATAAAGGTAAGCAATAGGTCCCATATATATGTGCTATGCACTGGGCATATAAAGGTAAGCAAAGGTCCCATATATCTGTGATATGCACTGGGCATATAAAGGTAAGCAATAGGTCCCATATATCTGTGCTATGCACTGGGCATATAAAGGTAATCAATATGTCCCATATATCTGTGCTATGCACTGGGCATATAAAGGTAAACAATAGGTCCCATATATCTGTGCTATGCACTGGGCATCTAAAGGTAAGCAATATGTCCCATATATCTGTGCTATGCACTGGGCATATAAAGGTAAGCAATATGTCCCATATATCTGTGCTATGCACTGGGCATATATAGGTAAGCAATAGGTCCCATATAAAGGTAAGCAATATGTCCCATATATCTGTGCTATGCACTGGGCATATAAAGGTAAGCAATAGGTCCCATATAAAGGTAAGCAATGGGTCCCATATATCTGTGCTATGCACTGGGCATATAAAGGTAAGCAATAGGTCCCATATAAAGGTAAGCAATATGTCCCATATATCTGTGCTATGCACTGGGCATATAAAGGTAAGCAATAGGTCACATATATCTCTGCTATGCACTGGGCATATAAAGGTAAGCAATAGGTCCCATATATCTCTGCTATGCACTGGGCATATAAAGGTAAGCAATATGTCCCATATATCTGTGCTATGCACTGGGCATATAAAGGTAAGCAATATGTCCCATATATCTGTGCTATGCACTGGGCATATAAAGGTAAGCAATAGGTCCCATATATCTGTGCTATGCACTGGGCATATAAAGGTAAGCAATAGGTCCCATATATCTGTGCTATGCACTGGGCATATAAAGGTAAGCAATAGGTCCCATATATCTGTGCTATGCACTGGGCATATAAAGGTAAGCAATAGGTCCCATATATCTGTGATATGCACTGGGCATATAAAGGTAAGCAATAGGTCCCATATATATGTGCTATGCACTGGGCATATAAAGGTAAGCAAAGGTCCCATATATCTGTGCTATGCACTGGGCATATAAAGGTAATCAATATGTCCCATATATCTGTGCTATGCACTGGGCATATAAAGGTAAACAATAGGTCCCATATATCTGTGCTATGCACTGGGCATATAAAGGTAAGCAATATGTCCCATATATCTGTGCTATGCACTGGGCATATAAAGGTAAGCAATATGTCCCATATATCTGTGCTATGCACTGGGCATATATAGGTAAGCAATAGGTCCCATATAAAGGTAAGCAATATGTCCCATATAAAGGTAAGCAATATGTCCCATATATCTGTGCTATGCACTGGGCATATAAAGGTAAGCAATAGGTCCCATATAAAGGTAAGCAATGGGTCCCATATATCTGTGCTATGCACTGGGCATATAAAGGTAAGCAATAGGTCCCATATAAAGGTAAGCAATATGTCCCATATATCTGTGCTATGCACTGGGCATATAAAGGTAAGCAATAGGTCACATATATCTCTGCTATGCACTGGGCATATAAAGGTAAGCAATAGGTCCCATATATCTCTGCTATGCACTGGGCATATAAAGGTAAGCAATATGTCCCATATATCTGTGCTATGCACTGGGCATATAAAGGTAAGCAATATGTCCCATATATCTGTGCTATGCACTGGGCATATAAAGGTAAGCAATAGGTCCCATATATCTGTGCTATGCACTGGGCATATAAAGGTAAGCAATAGGTCCCATATATCTGTGCTATGCACTGGGCATATAAAGGTAAGCAATAGGTCCCATATATCTGTGCTATGCACTGGGCATATAAAGGTAAGCAATATGTCCCATATATCTGTGCTATGCACTGGGCATATAAAGGTAAGCAATAGGTTCCATATATATGTGCTATGCACTGGGCATATAAAGGTAAGCAATATGTCCCATATATCGGTGCTATGCATTGGGCATATAAAGGTAAGCAATAGGTCCCATATAGCTGTGCTATGCACTGGGCATATAAAGGTAAGCAATATGTCCCATATATCTGTGCTATGCACTGGGCATATAAAGGTAAGCAATAGGTCCCATATATCTGTGCTATGCACTGGGCATATAAAGGTAAGCAATAGGTCCCATATATATCTGCTATGCACTGGGCATATAAAGGTAAGCAATATGTCCCATATATCTGTGCTATGCACTGGGCATATAAAGGTAAGCAATAGGTCCCATATATCTCTGCTATGCACTGGGCATATAAAGGTAAGCAATAGGTCCCATATATCTCTGCTATGCACTGGGCATATAAAGGTAAGCAATATGTCCCATATATCTGTGCTATGCACTGGGCATATAAAGGTAAGCAATAGGTCCCATATATCTGTGCTATGCACTGGGCATATAAAGGTAAGCAATAGGTCCCATATATCTGTGCTATGCACTGGGCATATAAAGGTAAGCAATAGGTCCCATACATCTGTGCTATGCACTGGGCATATAAAGGTAAGCAATAGGTCCCATATATCTCTGCTATGCGCTGGGCATATAAAGGTAAGCAATAGGTCCCACATATCTGTGCTATGCACTGGGCATATAAAGGTAAGCAATAGGTCCCATATATCTGTGCTATGCACTGGGCATATAAAGGTAAGCAATAGGTCCCATATATCTGTGCTATGCACTGGGCATATAAAGGCAAGCAATAGGTCCCATATATCTGTGCTACACTGGGCATATAAAGGTAAGCAATAGGTCCCATATATCTGTGCTACACTGTGCATATAAAGGTAAGCAATAGGTCCCATATATCTGTGCTATGCACTGGGCATATAAAGGTAAGCAATATGTCCCATATATCTGTGCTATGCACTGGGCATATATAGGTAAGCAATAGGTCCCATATATCTGTGCTATGCACTGGGCATATAAAGGTAAGCAATAGGTCCCATATATCTGTGCTATGCACTGGGCATATATAGGTAAGCAATAGGTCCCATATATCTGTGCTATGCACTGGGCATATAAAGGTAAGCAATAGGTCCCATATATCTGTGCTATGCACTGGGCATATAAAGGTAAGCAATATGTCCCATATATCTGTGCTATGCACTGGGCATATAAAGGTAAGCAATAGGTCCCATATATCTGTGCTATGCACTGGGCATATAAAGGTAAGCAATAGGTCCCATATATCTGTGCTATGCACTGGGCATATAAAGGTAAGCAATAGGTCCCATATATATGTGCTATGCACTGGGCATATAAAGATAAGCAATAGGTCCCATATATCTGTGATATGCACTGGGCATATAAAGGTAAGCAATAGGTCCCATATATCTGTGCTATGCACTGGGCATATAAAGGTAAGCAATATGTCCCATATATCTGTGCTATGCACTGGGCATATAAAGGTAAGCAATAGGTCCCATATATCTGTGCTATGCACTGGGCATATAAAGGTAAGCAATAGGTCCCATATATCTGTGCTATGCACTGGGCATATAAAGGTAAGCAATAGGTCCCATATATATGTGCTATGCACTGGGCATATAAAGATAAGCAATAGGTCCCATATATCTGTGATATGCACTGGGCATATAAAGGTAAGCAATAGGTCCCATATATCTGTGCTATGCACTGGGCATATAAAGGTAAGCAATATGTCCCATATATCTGTGCTATGCACTGGGCATATAAAGGTAAGCAATAGGTCCCATATATCTGTGCTATGCACTGGGCATATAAAGGTAAGCAATATGTCCCATATATCTGTACTATGCACTGGGCATATAAAGGTAAGCAATATGTCCCATATATCTGTGCTATGCACTGGGCATATATAGGTAAGCAATAGGTCCCATATAAAGGTAAGCAATATGTCCCATATAAAGGTAAGCAATATGTCCCATATATCTGTGCTATGCACTGGGCATATAAAGGTAAGCAATAGGTCCCATATAAAGGTAAGCAATAGGTCCCATATATCTGTGCTATGCACTGGGCATATAAAGGTAAGCAATAGGTCCCATATAAAGGTAAGCAATATGTCCCATATATCTGTGCTATGCACTGTGCATATAAAGGTAAGCAATAGGTCCCATATATCTCTGCTATGCACTGGGCATATACAGGTAAGCAATTGGTCCCATATATCTCAGCTATGCACTGGGCATATAAAGGTAAGCAATATGTCCCATATATCTGTGCTATGCACTGGGCATATAAAGGTAAGCAATATGTCCCATATATCTGTGCTATGCACTGGGCATATAAAGGTAAGCAATATGTCCCATATATCTGTGCTATGCACTGGGCATATAAAGGTAAGCAATAGGTCCCATATATCTGTGCTATGCACTGGGCATATAAAGGTAAGCAATAGGACCCATATATCTGTGCTATGCACTGGGCATATAAAGGTAAGCAATATGTCCCATATATCTGTGCTATGCACTGGGCATATAAAGGTAAGCAATATGTCCCATATATCTGTGCTATGCACTGGGCATATAAAGGTAAGCAATAGGTCCCATATATCTCTGCTATGCACTGGGCATATAAAGGTAAGCAATAGGTCCCATATATCTCTGCTATGCACTGGGCATATAAAGGTAAGCAATATGTCCCATATATCTGTGCTATGCACTGGGCATATAAAGGTAAGCAATAGGTTCCATATATATGTGCTATGCACTGGGCATATAAAGGTAAGCAATATGTCCCATATATCTGTGCTATGCACTGGGCATATAAAGGTAAGCAATAGGTCCCATATATCTGTGCTATGCACTGGGCATATAAAGGTAAGCAATAGGTCCCATATATCTCTGCTATGCACTGGGCATATACAGGTAAGCAATATGTCCCATATATCTGTGCTATGCACTGGGCATATAAAGGTAAGCAATAGGTCCCATATATCTCTGCTATGCACTGGGCATATAAAGGTAAGCAATAGGTCCCATATATCTCTGCTATGCACTGGGCATATAAAGGTAAGCAATATGTCCCATATATCTGTGCTATGCACTGGGCATATAAAGGTAAGCAATAGGTCCCATATATCTGTGCTATGCACTGGGCATATAAAGGTAAGCAATATGTCCCATATAGCTGTGCTATGCACTGGGCATATAGCCATATAAAGGTAAGCAATAGGTCCCATATAGCTGTGCTATGCACTGGGCATATAAAGGTAAGCAATAGGTCCCATATATCTGTGCTATGCACTGGGCATATAGAGGTAAGCAATATGTCCCATATATCTGTGCTATGCACTGGGCATATCAAGGTAAGCAATAGGTCCCATATATCTGTGCTATGCACTGGGCATATAAAGGTAAGCAATATGTCCCATATAGCTGTGCTATGCACTGGGCATATAAAGGTAAGCAATATGTCCCATATATCTGTGCTATGCACTGGGCATATAAAGGTAAGCAATAGGTCCCATATAAAGGTAAGCAATATGTCCCATATATCTGTGCTATGCACTGGGCATATAAAGGTAAGCAATAGGTCCCATATATCTCTGCTATGCACTGGGCATATAAAGGTAAGCAATAGGTCCCATATATCTCTGCTATGCACTGGGCATATAAAGGTAAGCAATATGTCCCATATATCTGTGCTATGCACTGGGCATATAAAGGTAAGCAATATGTCCCATATATCTGTGCTATGCACTGGGCATATAAAGGTAAGCAATAGGTCCCATATATCTGTGCTATGCACTGGGCATATAAAGGTAAGCAATAGGTCCCATATATCTGTGCTATGCACTGGGCATATAAAGGTAAGCAATAGGTCCCATATATCTGTGCTATGCACTGGGCATATAAAGGTAAGCAATATGTCCCATATATCTGTGCTATGCACTGGGCATATAAAGGTAAGCAATAGGTCCCATATATCTGTGCTATGCACTGGGCATATAAAGGTAAGCAATATGTCCCATATATCTGTGCTATGCACTGGGCATATAAAGGTAAGCAATAGGTCCCATATATCTGTGCTATGCACTGGGCATATAAAGGTAAGCAATATGTCCCATATATCTGTGCTATGCACTGGGCATATAAAGGTAAGCAATAGGTCCCATATATCTGTGCTATGCACTGGGCATATAAAGGTAAGCAATAGGTCCCATATATCTCTGCTATGCACTGGGCATATAAAGGTAAGCAATATGTCCCATATATCTGTGCTATGCACTGGGCATATAAAGGTAAGCAATAGGTCCCATATATCTGTGCTATGCACTGGGCATATAAAGGTAAGCAATAGGTCCCATATATCTGTGCTATGCACTGGGCATATAAAGGTAAGCAATATGTCCCATATATCTGTGCTATACACTGGGCATATAAAGGTAAGCAATATGTCCCATATATCTGTGCTATGCACTGGGCATATAAAGGTAACCTGGTCATGTATATTCTTGTATGCTACACTATCCTCCAATGTGATACCTGTCATGTATATTCTTGTATGCTACACTATCCTCCAATGTGATACCTGTCATGTATATTCTTGTATGCTACACTATCCTCCAATGTGATACCTGTCATGTATATTCTTGTATGCTACACTATCCTCCAATGTGATACCTGTCATGTATATTCTTGTATGCTACACTATCCTCCAATGTGATACCTGTCATGTATATTCTTGTATGCTACACTATCCTCCAATGTGATACCTGTCATGTATATTCTTGTATGCTACACTATCCTCCAATGTGATACCTGTCATGTATATTCTTGTATGCTACACTATCCTCCAATGTGATACCTGTCATGTATATTCTTGTATGCTACACTATCCTCCAATGTGATACCTGTCATGTATATTCTTGTATGCTACACTATCCTCCAATGTGATACCTGTCATGTATATTCTTGTATGCTACACTATCCTCCAATGTGATACCTGTCATGTATATTCTTGTATGCTACACTATCCTCCAATGTGATATATGCCATGTAAATACTTGTATATTACACTATCCTCCAATGTGATACCTGTCATGTAAATACTTGTATATTACACTATCCTCCAATGTGATACCTGCCATGTAAATACTTGTATATTACACTATCCTCCAATGTGATACCTGTCATGTATATACTTGTATCTTACACTATCCTCCAATGTGATACCTGTCATGTATATTATTGTATGCTACACTATCCTCCAAAGTGATACCTGCCATGTATATACATGTATCGTACACTTACAGTTTTTCTACCAATCTGTTTTAGGAAAATATGCAGCAGATCATGCCGAAGAACTAGAGAATGAACGGCAAGAATTACTGCAGGATACTGGAGGAACAGCAGCAGACAGCAAATCTAAACCAGGAAAAGATGACGATAAGCAAGATGAAGATCCAGACATTATAGATATAATAAGTAACTATGGGGAACCTCTTGGTGATAATGCTGCAGAAGAATTATGAATATATCAGACTGATTATAGACTATTATCGTGTATTAATAAACTGTAATAAAAATGTTATCACAATACACAACACGATTAAGACTAGTGTCAGTTTATTATTTACCCACCAAATACAGTTATTGGACAGTATATTTAGGTAACCAATCAAAAAGCAACATTTTATACTTAAGGTTTAGCAGTAATTTAGTTCAGAGTGTGTGTTTTTCGTTTATTTATCGTCGCTACCGGTTTCCCATATGAGCGACTCCTCCTGAAGATATTAGTCATTTTAAATCTTTGCAGTATAGTGCAATGATACAGAGAGAGACCCATTCCAGAGTCTCCCCTGGTTCTTTTATGTGCACGGTGTAAAGCACGGACACGAGACCTCGGTTTAACTTCCCATCTGAAAGACTGTTAATTTTATTAGGGTCAGACGGGGGATCGAACCTGCGATCCCTGGATTACCAGTCCAGCGTGTTACCACTGGACTACAGATCCATCTGTAATTTAGTTCAGAACACCTGGCTTGTTGCGTTATGCTGTGCACTGTTATACAGGGTAGTTCAGAACACCTGGCTTGTTGCGTTATACTGTGCACTGTTATACCGGGTAGTTCAGAACACCTGGCTTGTTGCGTTATACTGTGCACTGTTACACAGGGTAGTTCAGAACACCTGGCTTGTTGCTTTATACTGTGCACTGTTATACCGGGTAGTTCAGAACACCTGGCTTGTTGCTTTATACTGTGCACTGTTATACCGGGTAGTTCAGAACACCCGGCTTGTTGTGTTATACTGTGCACTGTTATACAGGGTAGTTCAGAACACCTGGCTTGTTGTGTTATACTGTGCACTGTTATACAGGGTAGTTCAGAACACCTGGCTTGTTGCGTTATACTGTGCACTGTTACACAGGGTAGTTCAGAACACCTGGCTTGTTGCTTTATACTGTGCACTGTTATACAGGGTAGTTCGGAACACCTGGCTTGTTGCTTTATACTGTTATACAGGGTAGTTCAGAACACCTGGCTTGTTGTGTTATACTGTGCACTGTTATACAGGGTAGTTCAGAACACCCGGCTTGTGTTATACTGTGTACTGTTATACAGGGTAGTTCGGAACACCGGGCTTGTTGCTTTATACTGTGCACTGTTATACAGGGTAGTTCAGAACACCTGGCTTGTTGTGTTATACTGTTATACAGGGTAGTTCAGAACACCTGGCTTGTTGTGTTATACTGTGCACTGTTATACAGGGTAGTTCGGAACACCGGGCTTGTTGCTTTATACTGTGTACTGTTATACAGGGTAGTTCAGAACACCTGGCTTGTTGCGTTATACTGTGTACTGTTATACCGGGTAGTTCAGAACACCTGGCTTGTTGCTTTATACTGTGCACTGTTATACAGGGTAGTTCGGAACACCTGGCTTGTTGCTTTATACTGTGTACTGTTGTACCGGGTAGTTCAGAACACCTGGCTTGTTGCTTTATACTGTGTACTGTTATACCGGGTAGTTCAGAACACCTGGCTTGTTGTGTTATGCTGTGCACTGTTATACAGGGTAGTTCAGAACACCTGGCTTGTTGCGTTATACTGTGTATTGTTATACCGGGTAGTTCAGAACACCTGGCTTGTTGTGTTATACTGTGTACTGTTATACCGGGTAGTTCAGAACACCGGGCTTGTTGCGTTATACTGTGTACTGTTATACAGGGTAGTTCAGAACACCCGGCTTGTGTTATAATGTGTACTGTTATACCGGGTAGTTCAGAACACCTGGCTTGTTGCGTTATACTGTGTACTGTTATACAGGGTAGTTCAGAACACCTGGCTTGTTGCGTTATACTGTGTACTGTTATACCGGGTAGTTCAGAACACCGGGCTTGTTGCGTTATACTGTGCACTGTTATACCGGGTAGTTCAGAACACCTGGCTTGTTGCGTTATACTGTGCACTGTTATACAGGGTAGTTCAGAACACCTGGCTTGTTGCTTTATACTGTGCACTGTTATACCGGGTAGTTCAGAACACCTGGCTTGTTGCGTTATACTGTGGACTGTTATACCGGGTAGTTCAGAACACCTGGCTTGTTGCGTTATACTGTGCACTGTTACACAGGGTAGTTCAGAACACCTGGCTTGTTGCTTTATACTGTGCACTGTTATACAGGGTAGTTCGGAACACCTGGCTTGTTGCTTTATACTGTTATACAGGGTAGTTCAGAACACCTGGCTTGTTGTGTTATACTGTGCACTGTTATACAGGGTAGTTCAGAACACACCGGCTTGTGTTATACTGTGTACTGTTATACAGGGTAGTTCGGAACACCGGGCTTGTTGCTTTATACTGTGTACTGTTATACCGGGTAGTTCAGAACACCTGGCTTGTTGCGTTATGCTGTGCACTGTTATACAGGGTAGTTCAGAACACCTGGCTTGTTGTGTTATACTGTTATACAGGGTAGTTCAGAACACACCGGCTTGTGTTATACTGTGTACTGTTATACAGGGTAGTTCAGAACACCTGGCTTGTTGCGTTATACTGTGTACTGTTATACCGGGTAGTTCAGAACACCTGGCTTGTTGCTTTATACTGTGCACTGTTATACAGGGTAGTTCGGAACACCTGGCTTTATACTGTGTACTGTTGTACCGGGTAGTTCAGAACACCTGGCTTGTTGCTTTATACTGTGTACTGTTATACCGGGTAGTTCAGAACACCTGGCTTGTTGCATTATGCTGTGCACTGTTATACAGGGTAGTTCAGAACACCTGGCTTGTTGCTTTATACTGTTATACAGGGTAGTTCAGAACACCTGGCTTGTTGCTTTATACTGTGTACTGTTATACCGGGTAGTTCAGAACAACCGACATGTGTTATCATGTGAACTGTTATACTGGGTAGTTCAGAACACCCGACATGTGTTATCCTGTGAACTGTTATACCGTGCAGAACACCCGCCATGTGTTATCCTGTGAACTGTTATACCGTGCAGAACACCCGGCATGTGTTATCCTGTGAACTGTTATACCGTGCAGAACACCCGGCATGTGTTATCCTGTGAACTGTTATACCGTGCAGAACACCCGCCATGTGTTATCCTGTGAACTGTTATACCGTGCAGAACACCCGGCTTGTGTTATCCTGTGAACTGTTATACTGTGCAGAACACCCGGCTTGTGTTATCCTGTGAACTGTTATACCGTGCAGAACACCCGGCATGTGTTATCCTGTGAACTGTTATACTGTGCAGAACACCCGGCATGTGTTATCCTGTGAACTGTTATACTGTGCAGAACACCCGGCATGTGTTATCCTGTGAACTGTTATACCGTGCAGAACACCCGCCATGTGTTATCCTGTGAACTGTTATACCGTGCAGAACACCCGCCATGTGTTATCCTGTGAACTGTTATACTGTGCAGAACACCCGGCTTGTGTTATCCTGTGAACTGTTATACTGTACAGAACACCCGCCATGTGTTATCCTGTGAACTGTTATACTGTGCAGAACACCCGGCTTGTGTTATCCTGTGAACTGTTATACCGTGCAGAACACCCGGCTTGTGTTATCCTGTGAACTGTTATACTGTGCAGAACACCCGCCATGTGTTATCCTGTGAACTGTTATACTGTGCAGAACACCCGGCTTGTGTTATCCTGTGAACTGTTATACTGTGCAGAACACCCGGCATGTGTTATCCTGTGAACTGTTATACCGTGCAGAACACCCGGCATGTGTTATCCTGTGAACTGTTATACTGTGCAGAACACCCGGCTTGTGTTATCCTGTGAACTGTTATACTGTGCAGAACACCCGGCTTGTGTTATCCTGTGAACTGTTATACTGTGCAGAACACCCGGCATGTGTTATCCTGTGAACTGTTATACCGTGCAGAACACCCGGCATGTGTTATCCTGTGAACTGTTATACCGTGCAGAACACCCGGCTTGTGTTATCCTGTGAACTGTTATACTGTGCAGAACACCCGGCTTGTGTTATCCTGTGAACTGTTATACTGTGCAGAACACCCGGCTTGTGTTATCCTGTGAACTGTTATACTGTGCAGAACACCCGGCATGTGTTATCCTGTGAACTGTTATACTGTGTAGAACACCCGGCATGTGTTATCCTGTGAACTGTTATACTGTGCAGAACACCCGGCATGTGTTATCCTGTGAACTGTTATACCGTGCAGAACACCCGGCTTGTGTTATCCTGTGAACTGTTATACCGGGTCGTTCAGAACACCCGGCTTGTGTTATCCTGTGAACTGTTATACCGGGTAGTTCAGAACACCCGGCTTGTGTTATCCTGTGAACTGTTATACCGTGCAGAACACCCGGCTTGTGTTATCCTGTGAACTGTTATACCGTGCAGAACACCCGGCTTGTGTTATCCTGTGAACTGTTATACTGTGCAGAACACCCGGCATGTGTTATCCTGTGAACTGTTATACTGTGCAGAACACCCGGCTTGTGTTATCCTGTGAACTGTTATACTGTGCAGAACACCCGCCATGTGTTATCCTGTGAACTGTTATTCTGTGCAGAACACCCGGCTTGTGTTATCCTGTGAACTGTTATACTGTGCAGAACACCCGGCTTGTGTTATCCTGTGAACTGTTGTACAGTTAAAATAACCAAATGGCATTAAAAGTATTTACATGGGGGGGGGGGGCAGGAGGGCCCATCATGCACCCCCTCAGCATCCACCGAGACCACAATTTTCTTATGTATTATGTAGCTGGTGAAATCTTAAGACATGTGATCAAAGAATAAAGGGTCACAATCAACATTTTAATCCAAGATGGCTGCCAAATTCTGAAAAATACACTGTTATATCCATAGGGTATATTGTTTTTGCAATTTTTGGTTAATTTCATGTTTTATTCTTCATAGTGATGTCACATGCATGTAAATACATGATTATAAAGGTTTTGGACATTCTGTGGAATATTTTCTTGAAAACTGGACTTCTGTTTTTTTGAGACACACTTACTATCATTTCTGTTAATACTTGTATATATTGACATAGTATCTTAAATGTCGTATATAATAATGAAATTGGTCAAAGGCAAGTGATTTAATGTAATCATAGATGGTTATATACCATTTTCTAAAACATAATGGCCGTAAAAGTGGGTGGGGTAAATGACCGCCAAAATGAAAAATAATATTTTTATGTAAAACTCACATTTTACCATATGTTTTCATATCTTTGTGTCATAAATGTTACATTTTATACCATAATGAATATATCTAACTGATATTTTAACTTGTACATTCCACTACCATTGTTCTAAAATAGTGGGTGGGTTAAAATGACCCCAGAAAATGAAAACTACAAGGGGTTCTGAACAGGTTCTGTGTTCAGAACCCACCATGAACCATCCTCAGCATTCACCGGGGCCACTATTTTCTTATTTATTATATAGCTGGTGAGATTGTAAGATATGTACTCAAATGAAAACTCGTCACTTTGTCCCCTCCATGGTGTCGTCTTCTTTGTCAATATTTTAGGAGAATATGTTTAGTGGATTTTATTTCAGTGTTTGGAAGATATTTATTAGCACCTGTTTTTATTTTAGTCTCAGTTGGAACAAATATCATAGGAAATCTCTAACTCCCTGTCCCTGACACTTATTTACACAATCCAATCTGCTAATGTCCTTACCCTACATATCCCATCACTCCATTATCACAAATTATCACTTTTACTGTTTCAGTCCTCCTCAGAAGTGTTATTTGTATTACTATCTGCAGCATATTCATTTTCTCCGGTTTCACCATTAGATCATCGAGTTCAGTTGCATCTCTCTCCAGCACATCAATTAGTTTTTGTGGTAATATCATTTCATCTGCACACCAGAGTATCCATGTCCTTCCCAGGGTTTGGGGATCTCATATTTGCCATTTTCTAAATTCTTGTCTGATAATTTGATCGAGCAACATGTTCTCTCAAGCACGCCCTACTTGGAGGCAATATAGCCAGGTCAATGGTACTGGACTTTAAATAAGCTGTCGACTGAAATATTCCCGTCACACTTTGACTTTAGCATTAAGTGGCACACTTCATCTACGTTCTCCATCTTTGATTTCCCATATAGCGCACATATGAACTTTTCACACCCGATCAGAAGATCAACACTCCATTCATCTCCTAAATGTTTCAAGGCCTCACAGTGTGTTGGAGATTTCAATAACAACTTGAGAGATTTCATCTTTCCAATACCCCTGAAAGAACTGACGGAATCACAACCGGCGAATGCATGTAGAGCCAGCATCGCCTCGCACATTTGCTCTGTGTAGTGATTAGAGAGACTTGTAATGTTAATAAGCCGTTTCTTGTTGTCATAACCGGTATGGAAGAGGATAGTCTATTTACCTGGCATGATACAGCAAGATCCAGAATATGTCACTGTCTGGACTCCTGACCCTTGCATACTGGTATCCCTGTTCTGAACCATGGATGCAGTAGAGAACAACCCTACTGCGGTACCCTGTTGTCTAGGTCCCCGCAAGGGGTTGACATTAATGGTACATACATACATACTGTCTGTTTCTTCTTGGTTTGATCTCAATTCAGGAATCTTTTTTTCCTGGGCAGTATCCAATGCCTCCATTCTTAATCAAAATTACTCTCCGGTCATCTTGTACACATTCTGGCCAACATGTGTGCATTAACTCAATTATTTGTTCCTTGTTATCTTCATTGCACAAGAAAGCCTTCCAATCACTGGGTTTCTTAGTGTTAGCTCCTTTCACTAACAGTTTCTCTGTAATACCTCTCCGCCCTCGTTCAAGAGCCTTCATACTGTACATGTCAGTACTGACTACAACATCATCATACAATGTACTTCTTTGTCTGATTGTAAAAGTTCGCGCATATCTGTTTAAATGTAGTAGAAAAGGGCATTGCCATCTTGTATTGTGAATACCTTAGTATTTGGAATTTTTTCATCCATTACTCCCTTTGGGAGAAATGAAAATCCTACTGCCTTGTTTGTCTTTGTAAGGTAACCGCCAGCGGTACCTATGCAGTATGGCACATGTGTGAGAAGTACTTCATTACCTCTGCCATGTTGACTGTGGTGTCTTGTGATTTCACTAGAAGCTTGGTAACACATTGGACCTTGCTCTTGCACCTTGCTTCTCAGCTGTAAGGAGACCAGTTTCAATGTTAGTTGATACTGCAGCACCTGAGGATATGTTATATAGTCTGCTTCCGTCAATTGAAGACTCAAATGGGTCTAGGAAGTTGGAAAAGGCCTCCATTGTAATTGTAGCATGCTTCTGACTCCTCTTGATCTAGGCTTTAGATACATATCTATGTTCATCTGATGAACATGTGGTTCATCTGATGAACATGTGTGCATGTCTGCCATTGCAAATGTTGCAGCCAAGTATTGGGACCGCTCATGTGTGGTGAAACCCCATCTCTTGTAAGCTGCGTTCCTCGTAATACCAGATATATCGGCACCTCTAGCCCCACCATGGGACTTTTGAGTGTTTCATGAAGGTTTCCTCCATTGTTTTTATCCACATCTGTGGGACAACCAGGAACCAATGATCGAGTCACCAGTGCTCATGGATGTGTTTGATCAATGTTTGCAATGAATAAAGAGAACATTGTCATATACTTCGCATAATTCTGGCCACCATATGCAAAGAACAGATCTGGCATGCGTATAATGCATTCAGAATAGAGTAGAAAGTCGTTCCTTTTTACACTTTCGTGAAGTTGCCGTGCAAGCCACACAACATCCATGTATGCCATCCAGAACTTGGCTGTCTTTCCCACTTCACCATTAGCGACCGCCTCCAGAAACTGGCTGTACTTGCGAATGTAATCAGTGATATCTGGATCATTGATGTCATCATGAAGTTTATCCTTTGTTGATGAGGATTTCATTTCATTCAGTTTCACGTTGGCTGCTTCTGGCAAGTTCTCAAAAAATAATTGCTTTCTCGTATGTGTTCTAGAAACCTTTTGATCAGAAGTTTTTCCAGACTATCCAAGTCTTGTGACACACCATTGCACGACTGTAGTTTTTGCCACTTAGTACGCCATACTCTGCCTGATCCCACAAGTCCAGCTTCAAGTAGCACATCAGATAGGCCACATGGGTCCATCCTCCATTCACTGTGCCTGATCCCACAAGTCCAGCTTCAAGTAGCACATCAGATAGGCCACATGAGTCCATCCTCCATACACTGCCTGATTCCACAAGTCCAGCTTCAAGTAGCACATCAGATAGGCCACATGAGTTCACCCTCCATACACTGTGCCTGATCCCACACGTCCAGCTTCAAGTAGCACATCAGATAGGAATGAGCACATGTCAAATGAAAGGTTCCAATGAGGATTACATGTTTTTTTATACAGTTATATAGTTCAGGCTCTTTCCAGATCAACGGATATGCCTTCGTGCATACCCCTAAGTCAAATGTGGTGATTGTATACTCCCACCTCATGTGTTGCCTCTTCAGCAAACCTCAAACATTCCTTCACAGTTTTGTACTCTGTGATGGTGTTTTGAATCACAGGGTAGTAGCCTATTGTTGTCAGGCGTTGAGGTAATCCATCCAGGAAATCATCTCTCAACATCAAGCATTAAAACTAACAAGATGTTTTTCCACTTTGAAACATTAACTCATCGGACCCTAGCGCCACTCTACTGTGGCGCCCTTATCTTAACCCGCCTTCCGCGCGTTACGATATCATGTCACTATAAGTTTTATCCTATTCCCGTGTGCCACAAATCGGTGGCTATAAGGTTGTAAAACAACAAATAAATTGCCTATGTAATACATAGTAAAAAGTAAATACATACGGTCTGTTCATTTATATTTCCAATCTTTCATTTCTTCGAATACCACACCAACTGTGAAGAGGTATTCAAATCCGCCTGAAACACACCAAGAATATTTCAAATTTTAAGTTTGAAATAGCCAGTGCTCACCTGTGAATAACGTCACTGTGTTTATACACTGTATTCCTCCGCCAAATAATACTGTTTACCAACCTTCACCTTGCAATGACCTGCATTCTTATACCACATCTTTTCTACACATCAACTAGTCTGAAGTCTTCTCAAGTCACATAATTTCTCAAATAACACAAACACTATACACTGCCTGTCATGAAAATGCATTTTTACCAAAAAGAAAAATTTACTATATTAGTGATTGGGACTACATTCGATGCTGATGCACTTCTGCCCATTTACGTATATATACAACCTATAAAATGCCAGCTTGACATATCGTGCGATATGTCGACGTATTTCATTGGTCTTTTCAAATGGAAATCTATGGAATTTCCGTTAGACAACCAATCAGAATCATTGTACCATTTGATAGATCAAACATCAATAAACCAGAAAATATTCATTTGAATGTTTTATTATGAGTGAAAATACATTTAATTACCGTTGAAAAACAGCGTAAAAGATGGAAAACAGCGAAGATCGGCGGCCTGTGTTTGAATGGACGTTTGATACGGACGGACATGGGTCAGAAAGCGATGTAAGCATCGACTGTTTCAGTGAAGACAGTTCCGACGGCGATATTTCAGCGTCGGAAGGCGAGGAAAGTGATGAAACCAACAGTCGTTGGGAAAATCGACGACCAAACTTGGAGAAACGATCGTTTTCTGGACCAGCTCCGGGGCCGACAGTCGATTAGTTTATACACATTTATGTTAGCTCGATTGCGAAACAAGTTATTTCAACTTATATTAATCACTCTCGAGACCTCATTCCTGATGGAATCCTTCGCCACGATGGAGAGAGAAGAGGCAATGTGGACTTTAAATGCCTTGCCTAGGGGCACAATCGTAACGGCTCCAGCGAACTCCAGACAGTCGATTTAGATCCAGATTCTACTGAATGGGACTTTTTTTTAGCTGTTTTTACTATTTTTCTCATAGAAAAGATAGTCTCCCAGACAAATTTGTATGCCAGATTCAGACAGAGAGTGAAGCCTGATCCAACATGGAGAGAGGTTATTGCTGAGGAAGGCCTGGCTCGGCATACGAGTGTTCATGAGTATACTACATGAAAGTGCTTAGCATACTAGTTTCTTATAATTACTGCTTGCATGTGAAACATTTGAGTGAATTGCTAGCTATAATTCTGGAAACTATATTTACAACTAAGATGTATACTTGTTTTACAGCTTCCAACGACGGCTATGTACTGGTCGACTGATCAATCATTTGGTAATCTCAATTTCAGACGCATCATGAAGAGGGATCGGTTCGACAAAATAGCACAGCACATTCATGCAAACGATACAATGCGAAACCCACCTCTAGGTCATGAACATCATGACAAACTCCACCATGTTAGACCAGTGTTGGATGCGGTCCAAGAATGCTGCCTCCGGAACTACAACCCACATCAAAATACGAGCGTGGATGAAGCCATGGTAAAGTTCCAGGGCCGTCTCTCGTTCCGCCAGTATCTGCCAGCAAAACCAACCAAATATGGAATCAAAGTATGGATGAGGGCTGACCCAACCAACGGATATACCAACGACGTCCAGATTTATACCGGCAAAGGGAACGGAAATCCAGAAGTTGGTCTCGGTGGACGAGTTGTGATGGACATGACCAGACGGCTTTGGGATAGAAACCACATCAACATGGACAATTATTTTACCAGCCCGGCTCTTTTCGACACATTGATCAACAACAACACTTATGCTCGAGGAACCATCAGGAGCAATCGTAAAGGTTTCCCCCACCCAATGCCTTACCACAAAGGAAGTAAAAGAGCAGGGACAATTCCGAACAGCACAGACGGGCGAGATGACAGCATGTCTATGGAAAGACAAGAAACATATCGTCTTCTTGTCTACGGCTGACAATCTGGCAACCATAAACAGTGTCGTCCCCCGGAAGTCGAGAAACGGAGATATCAGGCAAGTGCCAGCGCCGTCTATTGTACCGATATACAACGACAATATGAATATTTGTATTACAGATGTTACATTTTATTCTTACAATAGGATCATGCAGATCAACTCAGAACAGAATACAGCACCTACAGATCTTCAAGAAGGTGGTGGCTGTATCTGTTTTGGTTTCTGTTTGATGTTGCCGTCACAAATGTTTCCATCATGATGAAAGAATCTGCCAACCACCGACGCCAAACAAATACCGGTCGGGCCACGATTCGAACCATGCTCGAGTTCCGGTTGGCACTGGCAAAGTAGCTGATAGGGGATTATGTTGAACATGAAAGGGTCTCATTAGCTACAGTGACTGCAGGCCATTTCCCGAAGAAAGCACCGAAACGCGGGAGATGTCGACAGTGTAGTAAGCAAAATGTTCGACGCGAAATTGTGAACATGTGCAGTCAGTGCAATGTCCATCTTTGCATGGACTGTTTCCAACCGTGGCAGAGAGATATGTTGAAGACTTAGATTTAAAATGTTCTGTTAAAATTGCTGCCAAAATAAAAAATTTACTAAATATTTCAATAATATAATATCAAAATTGTTTGGATCCGTTTAAAATTAAAACGTTAGTCTCAATTTAGACCATATGTAGTTATAGGTAGTGTATAAGAGAGTGTTAGTCTGTATATATATATATATATATGTGTCCTACGTGAAGTGTATATGCCGTAGTGCGTAAATAATAAGCGTGTATGTTTAAAATAATCGTGAACAAGTGCAAGCCTCTAAGCCACCCTCATGTCTATCATTTCCCGTCGCAATGTTTGGGCCACTTCTAATTGTCATGTAACAGTCAGGAATGTTAGTATCTGGTAGATCCTTTAACGATATAGCCTTGGTTCTTGGAACAGTTGCACCTTCAGTAGCTGTCACTTGTTCGCCTACACTATCCTGCAATACCAAACTTCTAATAGTCTATGACTACATAAAAACCACACTGTGTATAACAAACACATCATGAAACATGCACTTGACTATATGAAATGGGCAAACACATACTATATGTAACAGATTGAAAGAAAAAGAAAAGTGATGGTGACTAATCAAATGTTCTACTTCAGATAACAAACAGGCCCACTGGACACCTCCAATATTAAACAACTACAATACTAGCAACTAGATTTTCACAGGAAACATCTCTTCTTGGCCTTAAACTGTATAATACTAATTCAATTTGTTTTGAAAATTTCTATAGCTGCGCAATTCGCGTTGAAACGAGCGTTCTGATTGGATTATTAGAATGTAACAAGATGTTTTTTTATATATGAAGAACAATCATAATCCAATCAGAACGCTCGTTTCAACGTGAATTGCGCCGCTATAGAAATTTTCAAAACAAATTGAAAATGCTACGAAATCTCTTTTTGACGTACATTATTGCCGTATAAACCTACACGTTAGTGTAAACACATTTTATTGATAATGTTATTCACAGTTAAAACTCTCCCGTCGAAGATTTTTATTTGTTGCTGACAGAACCCGTGTCCTAATATGGAAATGTGACCTGCTATGGCCAATGTATGTGGCAATTGTTTGCAAAGTATACATGCATGCAGCTTAAAGTTGTGTTTTATTTGAAGAACAATATAAAGACTCGGGATAGGCGTTATATTTGGACAGCTTTGTACAACATTGTTTCAGATTGGGCCATTTTACTGATCGATGCGAAATCTGACATCCCACAGAGTAGAATCCCTGTACTTAAATATATATACTAGTACCCCCAAACGTGCCGAATCCCTGTGGTAAATATATGTACATCTATAATATGATGCCTTCCTAAAAATAAAAAGTTAAAAAAAACAAAACATCTCTTCTTGGGACTGACATTATGAGTAAATAGCCGTGTTCACATTTACAATATTGACAAAGAATACACCTTGGAAGATGAAACGTGACGCGTTTTCACTTTCCAATTAGCATCGATTTGCTGTGAAGACCTATCATGAACACAGAACCTCTTTTCATTTTCTGAGATCATTTTGCCCCATCCACTATTCAGGAACAGTGGAAGTGGAACGTACGAGTTAAATTATAAGTTAGATATATTCGATATGGTATCAAATGTAACATCTGTAATACAAAGATATGAAAACATAAGTATGGTAACATGTGATTTTTACATAAATTTTCATTTTGGGGATCATTAACCCCACCCACTTTTACGGCCATTATGTTTTAGAAAATGGTATATAACCATCTATGATTACATTAAATCACTTGCCTTTGACCAATGTCATCATTATATACGACATTTAAGGTAGTATGTCAAGATATAGAAGTTTTAAAAGAAATGAAAGTAAGTGTGTCTCAAAAAAACATAGAATATTACCTATTTTTTCTCTGGATAAAATCCAGTTTCAAGAAAATATTGCAAAGAATGTCAAAACACCTTCATAATAATGTATTTACATGCATCTGGCATCACTATGAAGTATAAAACTTAAAATTAACATTAACATTTCAAGAGAAATATACACTATGAATATTAGAGTGTATTTTTCAAAATTTAGCGGCCATCTTGGATTAACACGTTGATCGTGACACTTTATTCTTTGAGTACATGTCTTAAGATTTCACCAGCTACATAATACATACGAAAATTGTGGTTCCGGTTGATGCTGAGGGGTGCATGGTGGGTCCACCAGGCCCCCGGACTAATTGCCCCGGTACTGACATGAGGGCCATGTTCTGTGATGACGGCCATGAACTGTGATGACGGCCATGAACTGTGATGACGGCCATGAACTGACGTGAGGGCCATGTTCTGTGATGACGGCCATGTACTGTGATGACGACCATGTACTGACGTGAGGGCCATGTACTGTGATGACGGCCATGTACTGTGATGACGGCCATGAACTGACGTGAGGGCCATGTACTGTGATGACGACCATGTACTGTGATGACGGCCATGTACTGTGATGACGGCCATGTACTGTGATGACGGCCATGTACTGTGATGACGACCATGTACTGTGATGACGGCCATGTACTGTGATGACGGCCATGTACTGTGATGACGACCATGTACTGTGATGACGGCCATGTACTGTGATGACGACCATGTACTGTGATGACGGCCATGTACTGTGATGACGGCCATGTACTGTGATGACGGCCATGTACTGTGATGACGGCCATGTTCTGTGATGACGACCATGTACTGTGATGACGGTCATGTTCTGTGATGACGACCATGTACTGTGATGACGGTCATGTTCTGTGATGACGGCCATGAACTGTGATGAGGGCCATGTACTGTGATGACGACCATGTTCTGTGATGACGGCCATGTACTGATGTGACGGCCATGTACTGTGATGACGACCATGTACTGACGTGAGGGCCATGTACTGTGATGACGGCCATGTTCTGTGATGACGACCATGTACTGTGATGACGGTCATGTTCTGTGATGACGACCATGTACTGTGATGACGGCCATGTTCTGTGATGACGACCATGTACTGTGATGACGGCCATGTACTGTGATGACGACCATGTACTGTGATGACGACCATGTACTGTGATGACGACCATGTTCTGTGATGACGGCCATGTACTGACGTGACGGCCATGTACTGTGATGACGACCATGTACTGACGTGAGGGCCATGTTCTGTGATGACGGCCATGTAGTGTGATGACGGCCATGTACTGACGTGAGGGCCATGTTCTGTGATGACTACCATGTACTGACGTGAGGACCATGTTCTGTGATGACGGCCATGTACTATGATGACGGCCATGCACTGTGATGACGGCCATGCACTGTGATGACGGCCATGTACTGACGTGACGGCCATGAACTGTGATGACGGCCATGTTCTGTGATGACGACCATGTACTGACGTGAGGGCCATGTTCTGTGATGACGGCCATGTACTGTGATGACGGCCATGAACTGACGTGACGGCCATGTACTGTGATGACGACCATGTACTGACGTGAGGGCCATGTTCTGTGATGACGGCCATGTACTGTGATGACGGCCATGAACTGACGTGACGGCCATGTTCTGTGATGACGGCCATGTACTGACGTGACGGCCATGTTCTGTGATGACGGCCATGTACTGTGATGAGGGCCATGTACTGTGATGACGGCAATGTACTGTGATGACGGCCATGTTCTGTGATGACGGCCATGTACTGTGATGACGGCCATGTACTGTGATGACGGCCATGTTCTGTGATGACGGCCATGTACTGACGTGATGGCCATGTTCTGTGATGACGGCCATGTACTGTGATGACGGCCATGTACTGTGATGACGGCCATGTACTGTGATGACGACCATGAACTGACGTGAGGGCCATGTTCTGTGATGACGGCCATGTACTGTGATGACGACCATGTACTGACGTGAGGGCCATGTTCTGTGATGACGGTCATGTTCTGTGATGACGGCCATGTACTGACGTGAGGGCCATGTTCTGTGATGACGACCATGTACTGACGTGAGGGCCATGTTCTGTGATGACGGCCATGTACTGTGATGACGGCCATGAACTGACGTGACGGCCATGTTCTGTGATGATGGCCATGTTCTGTGATGACGGCCATGAACTGACGTGACGGCCATGTTCTGTGATGACGGCCATGTACTGACGTGAGGGCCATGTTCTGTGATGACGACCATGTACTGACGTGAGGGCCATGTTCTGTGATGACGGCCATGTACTGTGATGACGGCCATGAACTGACGTGACGGCCATGTTCTGTGATGATGGCCATGTTCTGTGATGACGGCCATGTACTGACGTGAGGGCCATGTTCTGTGATGACGGCCATGTACTGTGATGACGGCCATGAACTGACGTGACGGCCATGTTCTGTGATGACGGCCATGTACTGTGATAACGGCCATGTTCTGACGTGAGGGCCATGTTCTGTGATGACGGCCATGTTCTGACGTGAGGGCCATGTTCTGTGATGACGGCCATGCACTGTGATGACGGCCATGAACTGTGATGACGGCCATGTACTGTGATGACGGCCATGCACTGTGATTACGGCCATGTACTGTGATGACGGCCATGTTCTGTGATGACGGCCATGTTCTGTGATGACGGCCATGTACTGTGATGACGGCCATGAACTGACGTGACGGCCATGTTCTGTGATGACGGCCATGTACTGTGATGACGGCCATGTTCTGACGTGAGGGCCATGTTCTGTGATGACGGCCATGTTCTGACGTGAGGGCCATGTTCTGTGATGACGGCCATGCACTGTGATGACGGCCATGAACTGTGATGACGGCCATGTACTGTGATGACGGCCATGCACTGTGATGACGGCCATGTACTGTGATGACGGCCATGTTCTGTGATGACGGCCATGTTCTGTGATGACGGCCATGAACTGTGATGACGGTCATGAACTGTGATGAGGGTCGTGTACTGTGATGACGGCCATGCACTGTGATGACGGCCATGTACTGTGATGACGGCCATGTTCTGTGATGACGGCCATGTTCTGTGATGACGGCCATGAACTGTGATGACGGTCATGAACTGTGATGAGGGTCGTGTACTGTGATGACGGCCATGTTCTGTGATGACGGCCATGTTCTGTGATGACGGCCATGAACTGTGATGACGGTCATGAACTGTGATGACGGCCATGTACTGTGATGACGGCCATGTTATGTGATGACGGCCATGTTCTGTGATGACGGCCATGAACTGTGATGACGGTCATGAACTGTGATGACGGCAATGTACTGTGATGACGGCCATGTTCTGTGATGACGGTCATGTTCTGTGATGACGGCCATGTACTGACGTGACGGCCATGTACTGTGATGACGGCCATGTACTGTGATGACGGCCAGGTACTGACGTGAGGGCCATGTACTGTGATGATGGCCATGTACTGTGATGACGGCCAGGTACTGACGTGAGGGCCATGCACTGTGATGACGGCCATATACTGTGATGACGGCCAGGTACTGACGTGAGGGCCATGTACTGTGATGACGGCCATGTACTGTGATGACGGCCAGGTACTGACGTGAGGGCCATGTACTGTGATGACGGTCATGTACTGTGATGACGGCCATGAACTGACGTGAGGGCCATGTACTGTGATGACGGCCATGGACTGTGATGACGGCCATGCACTGTGATGACGGCCATGCACTGTGATGACGGCCATGCACTGTGATGACGGCCATGCACTGTGATGACGGCCATGCACTGTGATGACGGCCATGCACTGTGATGACGGCCATGTACTATGATGACGGCCATGCACTGTGATGACGGCCATGCACTGTGATGACGGCCATGTACTATGATGACGGCAATGCACTGTGATGACGGCCATGCACTGTGATGACTGCCATGCACTGTGATGACGGCCATGCACTGTGATGACGGCCATGCACTGTGATGACGGCCATGTTCTGTGATGACGGCCATGTTCTGTGATGACGGCCATGAACTGTGATGACGGCCAGGCACTGTGATGACGGCCATGCACTGTGATGACGGCCATGCACTGTGATGACGGCCATGCACTGTGATGACGGCCATGCACTGTGATGACTGCCAGGCACTGTGATGACGGCCATGCACTGTGATGACGGCCATGCACTGTGATGACGGCCATGCACTGTGATGACGGCCATGTACTATGATGACGGCCATGCACTGTGATGACGGCCATGCACTGTGATGACGGCCATGCACTGTGATGACTGCCATGCACTGTGATGACGGCCATGCACTGTGATGACGGCCATGCACTGTGATGACGGCCATGTTCTGTGATGACGGCCATGTTCTGTGATGACGGCCATGAACTGTGATGACGGCAAGGCACTGTGATGACGGCCATGCACTGTGATGACGGCCATGCACTGTGATGACGGCCATGCACTGTGATGACGGCCATGTACTGTGATGACGGCCATGTACTGTGATGACGGCCATGTACTGTGATGACGGCCATGAACTGACGTGACGGCCATGTACTGTGATGACGGCCATGTACTGTGATGACGGCCAGGTACTGACGTGAGGACCATGTACTGTGATGACGGCCATGTACTGTGATGACGGCCATGTACTGTGATGACGGCCAGGTACTGTGATGACGGCCATGTACTGTGATGACGGCCATGTACTGTGATGACGGCCATGTACTGTGATGACGGCCATGTACTGTGATGACGGCCATGTACTGTGATGACGGCCATGTACTGTGATGACGGCCATGTACTGTGATGAGGGCCATGTACTGTGATGACGGCCATGTACTGTGATGACGGCCATGTACTGTGATGACGGCCAGGTACTGTGGTGACGGCCATGTACTATGATGACGGCCAGGTACTGACGTGACGGCCATGTACTGTGATGACGGCCATGCACTGTGATTACGGCCATGTACTGTGATGACGGCCATGTTCTGTGATGACGGCCATGTTCTGTGATGACGGCCATGTACTGTGATGACGGCCATGAACTGACGTGACGGCCATGTTCTGTGACGACGGCCATGTACTGTGATGACGGCCATGTTCTGACGTGAGGGCCATGTTCTGTGATGACGGCCATGTTCTGACGTGAGGGCCATGTTCTGTGATGACGGCCATGCACTGTGATGACGGCCATGAACTGTGATGACGGCCATGTACTGTGATGACGGCCATGTTCTGTGATGACGGCCATGTTCTGTGATGACGGCCATGAACTGTGATGACGGTCATGAACTGTGATGAGGGTCGTGTACTGTGATGACGGCCATGTTCTGTGATGACGGCCATGTTCTGTGATGACGGCCATGAACTGTGATGACGGTCATGAACTGTGATGACGGCCATGTACTGTGATGACGGCCATGTTCTGTGATGACGGCCATGTTCTGTGATGACGGCCATGAACTGTGATGACGGTCATGAACTGTGATGACGGCCATGTTCTGTGATGACGGCCATGAACTGTGATGACGGCCATGTTCTGTGATGACGGTCATGTTCTGTGATGACGGCCATGTACTGACGTGACGGCCATGTACTGTGATGACGGCCATGTACTGTGATGACGGCCAGGTACTGACGTGAGGGCCATGTACTGTGATGACGGCCATGTACTGTGATGACGGCCAGGTACTGACGTGAGGGCCATGCACTGTGATGACGGCCATATACTGTGATGACGGCCAGGTACTGACGTGAGGGCCATGTACTGTGATGACGGCCATGTACTGTGATGACGGCCAGGTACTGACGTGAGGGCCATGTACTGTGATGACGGTCATGTACTGTGATGACGGCCATGAACTGACGTGAGGGCCATGCACTGTGATGACGGCCATATACTGTGATGACGGCCAGGTACTGACGTGAGGGCCATGTACTGTGATGACGGCCATGTACTGTGATGACGGCCAGGTACTGACGTGAGGGCCATGTACTGTGATGACGGTCATGTACTGTGATGACGGCCATGAACTGACGTGAGGGCCATGTACTGTGATGACGGCCATGGACTGTGATGACGGCCATGCACTGTGATGACGGCCATGCACTGTGATGACGGCCATGCACTGTGATGACGGCCATGCACTGTGATGACGGCCATGCACTGTGATGACGGCCATGCACTGTGATGACGGCCATGTACTATGATGACGGCCATGCACTGTGATGACGGCCATGCACTGTGATGACGGCCATGCACTGTGATGACTGCCATGCACTGTGATGACGGCCATGCACTGTGATGACGGCCATGCACTGTGATGACGGCCATGTTCTGTGATGACGGCCATGTTCTGTGATGACGGCCATGAACTGTGATGACGGCCAGGCACTGTGATGACGGCCATGCACTGTGATGACGGCCATGCACTGTGATGACGGCCATGCACTGTGATGACTGCCAGGCACTATGATGACGGCCATGCACTGTGATGACGGCCATGCACTGTGATGACGGCCATGCACTGTGATGACGGCCATGTACTATGATGACGGCCATGCACTGTGATGACGGCCATGCACTGTGATGACGGCCATGCACTGTGATGACTGCCATGCACTGTGATGACGGCCATGCACTGTGATGACGGCCATGCACTGTGATGACGGCCATGTTCTGTGATGACGGCCATGTTCTGTGATGACGGCCATGAACTGTGATGACGGCCAGGCACTGTGATGACGGCCATGCACTGTGATGACGGCCATGCACTGTGATGACGACCATGCACTGTGATGACGGCCATGTACTGTGATGACGGCCATGTACTGTGATGACGGCCATGTACTGTGATGACGGCCATGAACTGACGTGACGGCCATGTACTATGATGACGGCCATGTACTGTGATGACGGCCAGGTACTGACGTGAGGGCCATGTACTGTGATGACGGCCATGTACTGTGATGACGGCCATGTACTGTGATGACGGCCAGGTACTGTGATGACGGCCATGTACTGTGATGACGGCCATGTACTGTGATGACGGCCATGTACTGTGATGACGGCCATGTACTGTGATGACGGCCATGTACTATGATGACGGCCAGGTACTGACGTGACGGCCATGTACTGTGATGACGGTCATGCACTGTGATTAAGGTCAGGTACTGTATATATCTGCATTATGCTATCATCCATGTCGCGATTATCTGCAGTATGCTATCATTAAGGTCGCGATTATCTGCAGTATGCTATCATTAAGGTCGTGAATATCTGCAGTATGCTATCATTCATGTCGCGATTATCTGCAGTATGCTATCATTCATGTCGTGATAATCTGCAGTATGCTATTATTCATGTCGTGATTATCTGCAGTATGCTATCATTCATGTCATGATTATCTGCAGTATGCTATCATTCATGTTGCGATTATCTGCAGTATGCTATCATTAAGGTCGCGATTATCTGCAGTATGCTATCATTAAGGTCGTGAATATCTGCAGTATGCTATCATTAAGGTCGCGAATATCTGCAGTATGCTATCATTCATGTCGCGATTATCTGCAGTATGCTATCATTAAGGTCGCGAATATCTGCAGTATGCTATCATTAAGGTCGCGATTATCTGCAAAATGCTATCATTAAGGTCGCGATTATCTGCAGTATGCTATCATTCATGTCGTGATTATCTGCAGTATGCTATCATTAAGGTCGCGAATATATGCAGTATGCTATCATTAAGGTCGTGGTTATCTGCAGTATGCTATCATTAAGGTCGCGATTATCTGCAGTATGCTATCATTAAGGTCGCGAATATCTGCAGTATGCTATCATTAAAGTCGTGAATATCTGCAGTATGCTATCATTAAGGTCGCGATTATCTGCAGTATGCTATCATTTACATCGCGCTTATCTGCAGTATGCTATCATTAAAGTCGTGAATATCTGCAGTATGCTAACATTAAGGTCGCGAATATCTGCAGTATGCTATCATTAAGGTCGCGAATATATGCAGTATGCTATCATTAAGGTCGTGAATATCTGCAGTATGATATCATTAAGATCGCGATTATCTGCATCCGTTCGTATGACTCAGTGATCTACATGTAATTATGTATGAATAACCGTATAACGTATGCTTGCGTACATGTACACATTGTTTGTTTTTCTTTTATAGCATGACGTCAATTTGTTTAAAAAAATGACATAGTGAGTAACGGTACATATAAATATATCGCCTTAGTAAGTGTTCATCTCTGTTTTTAGTGGTAATGTAGGGTAGACGTAAGCTAAGCAGCTTTAAGCTTTAAGCTTCCGATTTAATCCATTTTCGTTTTGTATACAATGTATATGTAATGTACATTATTATCGAATAAATATGTTTAAACCAAAAGCAGCCCGCTGATACGCCAGAAGAATATTATCGCCGTACAGTTGACATTCCACTTCTTTACTGCATCATCAGTGAGATGGATACACGATTTAGCAAACTTTCACAGAGAGCTGTGAAGCTGCCATCTGTTTTACCATACATTTTGAGCTCTAGAATGCAGGAAATGCCATTTCAGAGCTTCCAGATTTAAAATGTTCCGGGGGAGCATGCCCCCGGACCCCCCTAGCAGGCTCCTGCCATACGGGCCGTCGCACTTGCATCGAACCCCCTCCAGAAATTCCTAGCGCCGCGCCTGATACATATAAATATATCGCCTTAGTAAGTGTTCATCTCTGTTTTTAGTGGTAATGTAGGGTAGTCGTAAGCTAAGCCATCTTATATTGCTAGAAGTAAGTCGTGATCTAGTAATATATCAACATGCTGCAAGCTGACCTATTAAAAGCGGACGTCAGTTTTTTAACAATAAATGAATTTAATGAAAAGTACAACCTGAAAACAATGTATCTACATTTTCAAGGTGTTCTAAATTCAGCAAAAGCAGTAATAAACAAGTATAGCTTGAGATCGAACGATTGTAACACCGTTGAGACCAACTTTACCACCCTACGTAAAACATGTTTTTAAAAATAAGAAAAGGTCAACAGTAATGTATAATAGCTTCAATCGCAGTACTGATAAGCCAAGTAGTCAAACTAAATGGCTAGAAAAGCTTAGTAGAACATTTAATATACAGTAATGGAAACAATGTTACATTTTGCCTTTCAATATAATGAAGACTTCTAAAATACAGTGGTTTCAAACAAGGATATTACACATAATTCTAGGAACTAGCGAGTTATTATATAAAATAAGCTACGACAGCCCACTGTGCACTCAAGACGGATATGTAGTCCAGTGGTAACACGCTGGACTGGTAATCCAGGGATCGCAGGTTCGATCCCCCGTCTGACCCTAATAAAATTAACAGTTTTTCAGATGGGACTTTAAACCGAGGTCTCGTGTCAGGGCTGTATACTGTGCACGTAACAGAACCAGAGGAGACTCTGGAATGGGTCTCTGTCTGTATCATTGCACTATCCTCCAAAAATCTAAAATAACTAATCTCTTCAGGAGGCGTCGCTCATATGGGTAACCGGTAGCGACGATTAATAAACGTAAAAACACACACACTGTGCACTACTGCAACATTGAAGACGAAACAACAGAACATTTATTCTGGGGTTGCAATATAACTAGGAAATTGATAACTGATCTGTTAACCAAAAGTACAGATTTGTTTTGTGCATTAACTCTTTCACCGCCAATGTCGCATAAAAGCGACTTTGCAAAAAGCCGAGAATCCGATCAGACAGAACAGAACGTGTCGTCTGATCAGGCTGTATGTTGATTGCTCTTCAGACAGTGGAGCTGAAGCACCTATCCGCACAAATACTGAGGCAAACATTTGATCATAATCTTTTTGAAAATGTATATATATAAATGTAAAATGTTACATTGCTTTAGTAGGAGCAAAACGATTCATACTATATTATTACAATTTAAGCAAAGAAACGCAAGTGTTTGTCAAACACTGGAGAACTTATTGTGAATCTATGAACAAATTTATGCCAGAGCTGTTGTGTTAGATATATACCATTTTCTGATGTTTTATCTGTACAACGTTGGTCAATATATCTACACATTTACAATGTATATACCACATACAAATTATATTAAATAAAAAAATAATGTGTATGGGCTTTCGTGATTGATGCATACGGAATCGTTTTGGCTTTGCAATATAGAGATACTGACAACAGTAGATAAGACAGGCAGGTGGGGTATGCATGTGTGTATTATATCGTTATACATGTACACATTATACATGTAAACTATTTCGTGTCCCATCGAACCCTATTTAATATATACATGTAACTATCCACAAATAATAAATCAGATTGAGTCCATACGATGTTGATACGTATAAAGTATGTAAGGCTACGAGGGGATGTACTGCGACCCCTATTACTCACTGGACGGGGCAAATAAATCAGCTTCTTCTTTTTGGGGCCCGAAAAAAACCCAAACAAAAAACATGTTGCAGTTACATGACATTTATGGGGCGCCGTTTTGCTATTTATTCAATATTTATGGATATCCATAATTCGATTTATGGATATCCATAATTCCAGGCGCGCCGATTTGCTATTTATTCAGCATTATGGATATCCAATCATCAAAAGGAACTCTAGATATACAACAATCGATTTATGAATATCTAATAATCTATTTATGGATAGACATAAATGCTGAGTACATAGCAAAACCCCCCCCCCCCATAGCAATTATATATAAGTATATACATCTTGATCAACGCAATAGTAAACTTATTCAATATCAGCTGGTTGCATAGCAACACACCACACACACTCTAACATATACGTGGTCAAATTGCACCATAGGCAACTCGTACCCTCGGCCTCGTCATACGCCCCAGTACCCCTGGCCATTGTACTTGGCTATTTTCTATTTTAACCAATGAACCGGACATCACAAAATTTAGAGTTAAAACATTTTTTTAAAAAAAAGTCGATATAACTATAACATATATTATACCAGGAACCTAGATATCAACCAATCAAAGAATATCTTGATTATACTTAGACAGACACACTCGGACGGACGTTGCCAAGAACAATACTTCCCGTATTAGTCTACTATTAATATACACTTAACAACTCTTATAAGTGTGCATGTATAAATGGTCTCATATCAACGTCAATATTGACCCGATAATGATGAAATTTTCAGCAAATACAATTGAGATATATTTCATGATATTCCATTTATTTTATTTCATAACAAACACAAATTTAACACACATGACTAAGTAATGTGATGGTGCGTAAAAAGTCAATGTTGCAAAATGATAGTGTCAATGATAAAACTCAGGCCGATGAGAATTAATTATTCTAATATCGCGTATGCCCACCCTGACTGGATCACAGCTTGGCAACGTCGTCGCATAACGTCGTACATAGTTCTGGGGTAGATTTGCCCACTATTGCCCAATATTCGCACGGAGCTGGGCGGTGGTATGTGGCACTGCGCCGGTCCTTCTTACGCGGCGATTCAATTCATCCCATAGATTTTCTATAATGTTTAAGTCGGGAGACTTCGGTGGTATGTCCATCACATTGATGTGGTTAGCATTCAGAAAGAATCTTGTCGCCCTAGCCCTGTGGGCTGGTGCGCCATCCTGCAGCAACCGCAATCCTCTAGTGTTCCTAAACATGGGTAAATTTGAAACACGTCATGTTGGTACCGGGCGGCGTTTAGATTACCGTTAATGAACACGATGTTAGTCTTGTGATGTAAGGAGACACCATTACTGACCCACCAACGTACCTAACTCGTTCGATGACGCAGTTGTCGTTGAACCGTTTTCCCCGTTGTCGATATACCCGTGAACGACAGTCGTTTTCCTGTAGGCAGAACTTCTTTTCGTCAGTAAACAGGACCTGCCCCCATTCTGCCTGTGTTGTTCTAAGATGACGCCGAGCCCAACGATCTTGCAGTGCCCTATGCCTCTGAGTCAGTACAATAAATACCCTTAAAGGGCCGTCTACACCGCATGTTGGCGAGCGATCGAAGACGCCTTCTAACGGTCTGCGCAGAGATATGGCGTCCGTGCGTCCCACGCGTTTCTCCGGCCGTCTTGACAGCTGTACGTGTTCTCTGCTGACGATGCACATGTACGATGTGATTATCTTGTGCAGCTGTTGTACAACGCCCACGTGGTCTGCGAGGGAGGTTACAAACGTTGCCAGTCGCTCTGTACTTAAGCATCAGCTTGCTGATGGTGTTGCGGTGTACACCCATGCGTCGCGCAACCTGCAAATGATACGGATAACATGAAATTAGTAATTAAAATATATAAATTATTTTTTATGGATATTTTCGATAAATAACTGAATGTTAGTGACTTTCAATTTTTATAACACAAAGAAACTTATTAATGAGTGCCATTAAATTAACTTTGAGACGTACCTCTGTTTGGTGTATACCGGCGTTGATGAAGCCGACGGCTATTTCCCGTTCCGCTATGGTCAGCCTGCCCATGTCATGTTTTTCTGATGTATGGATCGTAATCAAGTCCACAACGACCAAATGCAGTTTTATTTTGTGCCAGCGCACCATTTCCTCGTGCATTGTGTTGATTTTGACGTTGCGTGGTTCAACGTGCCGTATCGATTAAATTGAACACGTGGAGCATGGGATAATACTCAAAATGTAGTCAATAGCTAGTACACAAAATTTCGTGCAAAAATATTGATAAATAAAAAAGTTATACGGAAATCAAAGATGCACACTTATAAGAGTTGTTAAGTGTGTACAGTATTTATGACCTCTTTCTAATAAACTCACACCAATATTTACATATTTACTGCGGGGGAGGGAAATTATAGTATTGGCTGATTGGAATATTTAAATATTTAGTTTATACACATTTATGTAGCTCGAATGGTGCGAATGGCCCGGTGTTCGAGCCCCACTGAAGCCGTTACGATTGTGCCATTTGGCAAGGCATTTAAATTCCGCGTTTCCTCATCTCTCTCTTCTCTCCTCTCCTCTCCTCTCTCTCTCCCCCCCCCTCTCTCTCTCTCTCTCGTGGCGAGGAATTCCATCAGGAAGTATTTTATTAATTTAAGTTTATTTAACGACGCTACCGGTTTCCCATTTGAGCGACGGGCAGTTTACCTAACAACACCTTTCCTGGGCAGGTTCCAGCGGTTAACCAGTACTTGGTGCACCAACCTCCGTAAGAAACTGCCAACTTTTTCATATAAATGAGACACGGATACAAGTCAACGACCTTAACCACTTGACCAGGAGGCGGACCACCAGGAAGTAGGTCTCTCGAGTGATTAATAGACAGACAGACATATACTTTTATTCTCTCAGGTACAGGTGTACAACATGAGGGTATATAACATAAACAAATATTTAGCCACGTGGTGCTTCCGGGAATGACCTGAAATGAAAGCTGTTGTATAAACAATCATATCATGCATAATAATGTATAGACATATGCTGGGGGATTCTTCTTCATGTATCCAAATTTTACATACAAATACAATAATATAAGTTGTAAGGTTTACATAATGTAGATCGTGCAGTTCTCATATTAGCTTGTACATATTAGTAGGTCTGTCTACATTATGCGACACTGAGATGCTATGCTATGCTATGTTATGCTATGTTATGCTATGTTATGCTATGTTATGCTATGTAATGCTATGATATGCTATGCTATGCTATGATATGCTAAGCTATGCTATGATATGCTATGTTATGCTATGATATGTTGTGATATGCTAAGCTATGTTATGCTATGGTATGCTATGCTATGATATGTTATGATATGCTAAGCTATGCTATGCTATGATATGCTATGCTATGATATGTTATGATATGCTATGCTATGCTAAGCGCTGTTATGCTATGAAATGTTATGCTATGCTATGTTATGCTATGTTATGCTATGTTATGCTATGTTATGCTATGTTATGATATGCTATGTTATGTTATGCTATACTATGCTATGTTATGTTATGCTATGCTATGGTATGCTATGGTATGATATGCTATGTTATGCTATGCTATGCTATGCTATGCTATGCTATGCTAAGCTATGCTATGTTATGCTATGTTATGCTATTATATGCTATGCTATGTTATGTTATGCTATGCTATGTTATGCTATGCTATGCTATGTTATGTCATGCTATGCTATGCTATGTCATGCTATGCTATGTTATGTTATGCTATGCTATGCTATGTTATGTTATGCTATGCTATGCTATGCTATGCTATGTTATGTTATGCTATGCTATGCTATGTTATGTTATGTTATGTTATGTTATGCTATGCTATGCTATGTTATGTTATGCTATGCTATGCTATGCTATGTTATGTTATGTTATGCTATGCTATGCTATGCTATGCTATGCTATGCTATGCTATGTTATGTTATGTTATGTTATGTTATGCTATGCTATGCTATGCTATGCTATGTTATGTTATGTTATGCTATGCTATGCTATGTTATGTTATGCTATGCTATGCTATGCTATGTTATGCTATGTTATGCTTATTTGTTTTATATATTTGTTTTTATTGATTAATACAGGCTTCTTTTTATTTTCTATCTTTTGTTCAGATTATTTCTTATGATATGTTTTTCCTGCTATATACTTTATCGCAATGTGTGTGGTTTACGTTTATTTATCGTCGCTACCGGTTGCCCATATGAGCGTCGCCTCCTCAAGAGATTATATATATATACTAGATGACAGAAAACGCACACTTAGGATAAGTGTGTTTTACATGAAAAACAATAACTATATAAATACATAGTTTTAAACATTTTGGAAATTTTTAGTTTAAACATTATTTATTTCAGTATTTGTACATGTAATCAAGAAATGAACATTTTACATATAATTTAACAGCAGTAGACTGAAAGGGATTAGAACGAAAGAAAACTTATATAGTTCTTCTCCCTAATATTTTTAGTTGTTCAGTTTGGGTTTGTGTGATACCGGTGTGGGTCTAGTTATACTTTAAATTAACGAAACGGTTATTTTTATTTATTTAGTATATACAAATTTATTTTAGCTCGATTGCGAAACAAGTTATTTCAACTTATATAAATCACTCTCGAGACCTCATTCCTGGTGGAATCCATCGCCACGAGGGAGAGAGAAGAGGCAATGTGGAATTTAAATGCCTTGCATAAGGGCACAATTAGTGGGACTCGAACTCCGGACCTTTCGCACCTGAAGCGAACGCGCATCCACTGCGCTATCACGACTTCCACTTTATTTATTTATGCATACATCTGGTTCACAATTACAGAATCTGAACAGTCCCGCTATACTGAACATCACATGATCAGTTCGAACACGCACGCACCAAGATTTGGCAGCCAATGGGTGAGCCGAACTTTTCTCAACATGACCTCCTATAGTATATATATTTTTATGACAAGCTGTGTAAGCCTGGCTACGAAATGGTTCCAGTCAGCTAGTTTAAACATAATGTATTGCCAAATATATACAGCAAAAGGTGTGGGCCACAAGTGCTATACACATTATAAAACGGCCCTCCCCAATACAATTCATTTACAGAAATAGATTATGGCTACAAAAGTACAATTAAGAAAAAGATATGTTATTTTAAAGAAAAATGCCAGCAGAAGTATTCACGTGAATGTGCTCGTGTGATGCTCGCCCCGGTCCGCGACCTCGAAACCCCCCACGCAAAATAAGAAATAGAAATACTATTATTACGCTAATTTGAAAACCTCGCAGTATCATGTATAAACTTTTGAACTGAATTAAAAATACTTAGGTTATGTTCATCTAAGAGTTCTTCTTTACCTTTAAGTAGAGTTCTTACACTAAGTGGATGATATTGACGTGTATATCTGCTATCCTTTGATTTAAAAATAGAGGGCATTTGAAAAAATAATGTTCGGCATCTTCGACGCCACGTTCACACTCACAAATCGGGTCATCTTTTAAGTGATTATTACATAAGTCCGCATTCAAATTACTGCAGCCATTTCTTATGCGTGTTATGCGTGTCCAGTCAGCTAGTTTGGGAATAGAACAATGAACCAAACCTATCTGGACAGTAGTATTGTCGCAAATCCATCCTATGACAATGACAAGTAAGCTAGGTAACCATTTTGTTTGCATACTAATTATCTAGCATGAAAGTCGGTAATTGTCTGTGTAAAGATATAACTTTTTTTATTTGTTCAATTGTTATGAACCAAAACTCTAAATGTATAAACCCTCCGAAAATTAGTAAGGTTGAAAACAGTTATGTATTAGTTATGAAATTAAAGTCTCTATAAATAAATGACTCCCTTATTTTATATTATTTTAATTGAACACAAAATGTACATCTAATAGAAATGAATAGGCTATATCAAATGGAGCCTTGATAGCAACCTCAATATTATACAGCTTCTGAGACGGCAATAAATTGTTACATCCTCAGGTCGACAATCCGCCCATAAGTACCGGCTATACACATGACACGTATTATTAGAAAGTGTGCCCTCGTCTTGTACATCCACGTGAATTCGTCCTGTTGCGTATTGACACATTCAAGAAAGTTATCGACTGAAGAACATAGGCGTAATAATATGTATGAAACACCTGTTAATACAGCATTTCATAATTTCTACTAGACTCTACAAAATTCACGATTTCAACTCCCACGAATTCACGATTTCAACTTCCACGAATTCACGATTTCAACTTCCACGAATTCACGATTTCAACTTCCACGAATTCACGATTTCAACTTCCACGAATTCACGATTTCAACTTCCATGAATTCACGATTTCAACTTCCACGAATTCACGATTTCAACTTCCACGAATTCACGATTTCAACTTCCACGAATTCACGATTTCAACTTCCACGAATTCACGATTTCAACTTCCACGAATTCACGATTTCAACTTCCACGAATTCACGATTTCAACTCCCACGAACTCACGATTTCAACTTCACGAATTCACGATTTCAACTTCACGATTTCGAATTCATGAATTCACGTTTTCGATTTCACGTACTCACGGTTTCAGCTACGAATTCGTGTGTGCTTTACGTTTATTTATCGTCCATATGAGCCTGTGTGTTATACGTTTATTTATCGTCGCTACCCGTTGCCCATATGAGCGACGCCTCCTGACGAGATTAGTCATTTTAGATTGTTGGAGGATTGTGCAATGATACAGACAGAGACCCATTCCAGAGTCTCCTCTGGTTCTTATACGTGTAAAGCACGGACACAATATCTCGGTTTAAAGTCCCGTCCCATCTGAAAGACTGTTTAGTGTATACACATTTATTTTAGCTGGATTGCGAAACAAGTTCTTATAACTTATATTAATAACTTTCGTTACCTCATTCCTGATGGACACCATCGCCACGAGGGAGAGAGAAGAGGCATGTGGAATTTAAATGCCTTGCCTAATGGTACAATCGTAACGGCTCCAGCGGTGCTCGAACCCCGGGCCTTTCGCACATGAAGCGAACGCGCAGCCGCTACTACTGAGCAATTACGATTTTAATTTGATTAGGGTCAGACGGGGGATCGATCATCATCATCATCATCATCATCATCATCATCATCATCATCATCATCATCATCATCATCATCATCATCATCATCATCATCATCATCATCATCATCATCATCATCATCATCATCATCATCATCATCATCATCTCATCATCATCATCATCATCATCTCATCATCATCATCATCATCATCATCACCACCACCACCACCACACACACACACACACACACACACACAGCAGCAGCAGCAGCAGCAGCAGCAGCAGCAGCAGCAGCAAAATCAACAACAACAGCGGCATCATCAATATATAAACTAATGCTAACCACATGCTAGTGTTTATTTTGTTTCATCACCATTCTTTAGAATTAATTAGGTCTTTAAATCACGGGAGAAATAGTTGTTTACCAAAACATTAGTATAATTGGCATACAATACAAGTTTTCCTAAGAGGTGTGGCTTGCTATGTTCCAAATTAACAAGGTCATCTTTACTACGTCTAGAAGTTGTAGATGTAGGAGTACTCATAAGCTGCATTCCCAGACCTCTGGTGTATACTTACAGTGTATTCCAATCCAAACTTCTGTCCTCCCATGGCCCAGTGTTTTATAATGTACGAGCAATTAATATATTATAAGTTGCTTATACTGAACCTTAAAGCGACATTACACCACAAAAAGCCCCAAACATGCTTTTTACGTATAAATAGTTTTGCTACTATAAACTCTTCAGAAATAATTCGAACACTAACTTTGTATACATAAACAGTGCTTTTGTGGTATACAATCTCTCAAAAGTGAAAGCAGGATTAATATAACGGTCAGCTACTCTCTTGAATTGATGTTTATTTATTATTGGAGTTTATACCAAGCGTGTGCTACTGTCGTTTAGAGATATTTTAAATCGTATTAGTCTAAAAAAATACACATGCACAAAGGATGAGATATAACAGTAAATCTGTACCATAAATCGTGTATTTCACGATACACACATTGTATTACTCACCGATGTTGACCATATTTACATTATTTTGTTATGTCAACAAACGTCGTACACGACGGTTGTTTATTTAGTTGAAATACTCAGCTTTTGAGGTAAATATTCGGAAAACAATGATACAATATAATAGGAAAATACATTCTGCAGAAATTTGCGTTTTCACCGATGAAGTGTCGCTTTAAAAGTGTTGTAAGCTAACTTGGATACCCCGTTTCAAGTGTTTCACTAATGCCTACTCTACCTTCCAACGGAACTGCAATAATGTCTTCATATCAGTTGTAAATTTATTTAAAATTATTTCATAATAAGCAGTACCTTAACCAGAGGCGAATTTCAATCGAGGCATTCTAGGGGGATCCGGGGGCATGTTCTCCCTTAAAATTGCTGGGGGCATAGACGCAATTTCCTGCGTTTTCTGAGTTTAGACGTATACGTATGTACTGATTTTCATTTATTTGATGAATTTAGACGTATAATTATGTACTATTTTTCATTTATTTTCTTTTGCTGCGATGTTTGTGTCAAACATGCACAATATTAATTACTTTCATGTTCATTTAACTATGTAAGAAATTGAACAGTCAAACGACTACTGGTGCCATTTTATACACGACCTTTTAAAGAACGCTATTAACTAGTAACTTGCATTGCGAAGTGTTTACGCTCTTATTTAAATGTATTTAACTGTGCCCAATTAAGCGACTGGAAGTTTACCTAACAACACCTTTCCTGGGCAGGCGCCAGCGGTTGACCAGTACTTGGTGGCTGCTTAATAGAGGTCAAATGCATATTAAATTATTAAGACAACATATTGGGAATATTTGTTTATATAAATATTATTTTAACTCAATTGCAATTCAATTCAATTCAAAATTCCTTTATTACGTCAGGTTACATGAGTAACAACAGACTACACTATTTTAACGAAAAACATGCAAATGGGTAACAGCAAAAGTACATCTAAAACAAAAGTGGACATATACAAACGGGTTGCAACAAATATACATATTAGATTTTGTTAACAATATGTTCATCCTATTTGATTAATTTCTCATAGATAAACATTTTGTTGACGGGGACAGTGATATTACTTTACAACTTATACTTGAGTTACGCATGGAAACACCGTGATTTGTTCCAGATGTGTAAGTAAGGCATGCCATTGATTGCGTCAAGTTACTATTAAAGGTGAGAAAGCACGTAATAAACGTGGATGTGTGTTTTACGATTATTTATCGTCGGTACCGGTTGCCCATATGAGCGACGCCTCCTGAAGAGATTAGTTATTTTAGAATTTGGAGGATAGTGCATGATACAGACAGAGACCCATTCCAGAATCTCCTCTGGTTCTATTACGTGCACGGTGTAAAGCACCGACACGAGACCTCGGTTTAACGTCCCATCTGAAAGACTGTTAATTTTATTATGGTCAGACGGGGGATCGAACATGCGATCCCTGAATTACCAGTCCAGCGTGTTACCACTGGACTACATATCCGTCTGTATAAACGTGGATGGTTGTGACAATTGAATTTATTTTAAGGATTTGAATATCGCTTAGGTACTTTTATCGGCGATTACATTATAGTGTCTTGAAGCGAAACAAGTTCTTACACCTTATATTAATTACTCTAGAGACCTCATTCCTGATGGAATCCATCGCCATGGGGGAGAGAGAAAAGGCAATGTGGAATTTAAATGCATTGCCTAAGGCCACAATCGTAACAGCTACAGCTGACTCGAACTACGGAGCCTTTCGCACATGAAGCGACATCGCTAACAATGCGCTATCACCACATTACATTATATTGGGAGTCTGGAAACTAGCTGTTTAATTAATACAGTTTGGCTGCTTAATATTTTTTAAAACTTTATTTATTTTACAACGATTGCGATGCAAGTTCTAACAACTTATATTAATCACTCTCGTTGGCGCGGATGAAAGCGTAAATGTGGTCATTCATGTGGGAGGAAACCGGAGTACCCGGAGAAAACCCACCTGTCCTATCTGGCGACCACCGTATCATCTCACATACTTTCCGATCCGAGGATCGAACCCGGGTTACATTGGTGAGAAGCGAGTGCGCCAACCACTGCGCTAATCGGACAGCGCTAACCGGCTGTTTAATAGATGTGACCATTAAAACAGGTTGGACTGTCTGTACATGGAATTAGTGCAAAGAACGAACTTTAAATCACTACATGGGTTGGTTAGTGTTGATTAAATGTTGTTAGAATGATTGATTTAAAATATTTGGCAGTAAGAGAAACTAATACGTTAATGATTACGTCATACTTTTGCTTCTGGCGATGAATAGCTATAAACACTATAATAATATGCATTCCTCTTAGATTTATTGTGTAATTTACTCGGCTTTTTGAAATGTGAAATGAGCGTCATGTGAAATATTCCAGACCGCCTGTATCTGATAGACCCCGTAATGCCACAACCAGCCGATTGCATAGCTACGTCAATCATTGTACCCCTAGTCAGTGTACGGGACGGGCGATTTAAAATTTGAATAAATGAATCTCCCTGTATTTAGTAGGCTTAAACACAAACATGTGTTAGTGATCACATCTATTAAGCAGCCATACTGTATTAACCCTTTCCACTTTAGTAGCGCCTCTCGACGCCAATGCATATACATAGATCGACACATAGTAGTGAAACAAGCTATAATAAAGATCGGAATAATGTAGTGTATACAATACTTAATAATTCCCAGTAACCTCCATGAAGGTGGAGTAGGTAAGTTCACAGCTTATCCATTGTGTACGATTGGTAAATTACAACCAACTGTATGAAATAAAACTACATATCTATGGGGGGAAAGGTTAAGCAGCCAGCATCCACATGTGGTAAGCAGCCACTTTATGTGAGTCCCTTGTGGCTGGCTGCTTAAGACCGGTTTCACTGTATCAACACAATTAGTCCAACACGTGAGCATTATTATCACGTCATTGCCAATCCTCATATGTGAACGTAACGGAAGGTCAGGGGAGGTAACTAGAGTCACAGAGTGAGGACAATAAAAAAAAATGCAGGCCCCCTTTCGGAGTAACCCCATTTATTGTTCACGTCATAGGTCGAGTAGGGGTCGAGGAGCATAGGTGTGGTTTGTGGACAGTACAGTGATTGGGTCGGTGCTAGGTGTGGTTTGTGGACAGTACAGTGATTGGGTCGGTGCTATGTGTGGTTTGTGGACAGTACAGCGATTGGGCCAGTGATATGTGTGGTTTGTGGACAGTACAGTGATTGAGCTGGTGCTAGGTGTGGATTGTGGACAGTACAGTGATTGGGTCGGTGATATGTGTGCTTTGTGGCCAGTACAGTGATTGGGTCGGTGCTAGGTGTGGTTTGTGGACAGTACAGTGATTGGGTCGGTGCTAGGTGTGGTTTGTGGACAGTACAGTGATTGAGCCGGTGCTAGGTGTAGTTTGTGGACAGTACAGTGATTGGGCCAGTGATATGTGTGGTTTGTGGACAGTACAGTGATTGGGCCGGTGCTATGTGTGGTTTGTGGACAGTACAGTGAGTGGGTCGGTGCTAGGTGTGGTTTGTGGACAGTACAGTGATTGGGCCAGTGATAGGTGTGGTTTGTGGACAGTACAGTGATTGGGCCAGTGATATGTGTGGTTTGTGGACGGTACAGTGATTGGGCCGGTGCTAGGTGTGGTTTGTGGACAGTACAGTGATTGGGCCGGTGCTAGGTGTGGTTTGTGGACAGTACAGTGAGTGGGTCGGTGCTAGGTGTGGTTTGTGGACAGTACAGTGATTGGGCCAGTGCTAGGTGTGGTTTGTGGACAGTACAGTGATTGAGCTGGTGCTAGGTGTGGATTGTGGACAGTACAGTGATTGGGTCGGTGATATGTGTGCTTTGTGGCCAGTACAGTGATTGGGCCAGTGATATGTGTGGTTTGTGGACAGTACAGTGATTGGGCCGGTGCTAGGTGTGGTTTGTGGACAGTACAGTGATTGGGCCGGTGCTAGGTGTGGTTTGTGGACAGTACAGTGATTGGGCCGGTGCTAGGTGTGGTTTGTGGACAGTACAGTGATTGGATCGGTGCTAGGTGTGGTTTGTGGACAGTACAGTGATTGAGCCGGTGCTAGGTGTAGTTTGTGGACAGTACAGTGATTGGGTCGGTGCTAGGTGTGGTTTGTGGACAGTACAGTGATTGAGCCGGTGCTAGGTGTAGTTTGTGGAGGGTACAGTGATTGGGTCGGTGCTAGGTGTGGTTTGTGGACAGTACATTGATTGGGCCGGTGCTAGGTGTGGTTTGTGGACAGTACAGTGATTGGGTCGGTGCTAGGTGTGGTTTATTAATCATTTATTTCAGCTGGAGCTTTTCGTCTGAAGTTGTTTATTAATTCCAACATATCATGCTCAGTATGGCATGAAATGATTGTTTATTTTATTGTCATTTTAAATGTATATAGATCGTTATCACGATACTAGCCGTTGTTCGACAACAGCAGAACAGTTGAGGTCTGACTTTTATAAATTCATTAATTATTATAATTCGTGATTTTAATGTCCACTAAATATGCTCTACATAAGAGTATCATATTCACATATGCTGTGGAATGCCACATGAAGGCACTATTAAACGGAACAGGAAAACTATGATTATAAAGGTTCGGTCGGCTCGTGAGCTTTGATCATATACCAATAACACAGGTATCAGGTAACCGGTAATTACCCGCAGAATAGGTGTAAAAAGGGTTGTGAACATATTCATAATATTTTAAATTTTAATTGCCTCGGCTACTTGAAACGTATCATCTTATAAGTTGAGTGAATTAAAATCGGCATAAAGATGACCATTTTGCGTGACTAACAAGCCGAAAAAGACGCTGGAACAATACCTCTATACATTTGAAACACATTGTTAGGCTCCAGGGTGGTCACGGAGGTTGTCACGGAGGTGGTGGATAATGAATAATAACTAACCCACACATGCTACCTGTTGTGTGTGTTTTACGTTTATTTATCGTCGCTACCGGTTGCCCATTTGAGAACGCCTCCTGAAGAGATTAGTAATTTTAGATTGTTGAGGATAGTGCAATGATACAGACAGAGACCCATTCCAGAGTCTCCTCTGGGTTTTTTACGTGCACGGTGTAAAGCACCGACACGAGACCTCGGGTTAACGTCCCATCTGAAAGACTGTTAATTTTATTACGGTCAGACGGTAGGATCGAACCTGCGATCTCTGGATTACCAGTCCAGCGTTTTACCACTGGGCTACAGATCCGTAACATGTTACCGCATTCTGTCTTGCTTTTTATGGCTGTCCAATGATTCAACATATTGAAAATGGAAAGATCTACATTTTAACAGAAAATAATAACAATAATAATAATAATAATAATACGATTGGTGTTATAATAACAATATTAAAGACGTTATTTTACGAGGGAGGTCACATAACACACATTGCTAATACAAATAAGGCCCTCGAGCTATTGACTGATCCTGTTGCGTGGTTAGTTACTTGCATAACACACATTGCTAATACAAATAAGGCCCTCGAGCTATTGACTGATCCTGTTGCGTGGTTAGTTACTTGCATAACACACATTGCTAATACAAATAAGGCCCTCGAAATATTGACTGATCCTGTGGCGTGGTTAGTTGCTTGCATAACTACACATTGCATTTGGCAGACACTCGCGTACACACACACTATCGTAATAATAGTTGCGTCCCTTTGACAACACTATACGACGTTAAGTTGATATCTTTTCTGTGCTTTAATTTACAAATTTATTTTAGCTCGATTGCGAAACAAGTTATTACAACTTATATTAATCACTATCGAAACCTCATTCCTGATGGAATCCATCGCCACGAGGGAGAGAGAAGAGGCAATGTGGAATTAAAATGCATTGCATAAGGGCACAATCGTAACGGCCCCAGCGGGACTTGGACTCCGGACCTTTCGCACCTGATCCACTTAGGATATCACGAATTCCACTGTGCTTTAGTGTAATGTGTTTTGCTACCGGCACAGCAGATGAGAACTGAAAATACGCGTGCCATGAAGAATAAAACTGGCTATGATCACATATAATTAGATTATACAAATTTATTTTAGCTCGATTGCGAAACAAGTTCTTACAACTAATATTAATCACTATCGAGAACATTCCTGATGGAATCCATCGTCACAAGGGGGAGAGAGAGAAGAGGCAATGTGGAATTTGAGTGCCATGTCAATCTCCAACGTTACCCTCCTAAACCAAATAGTGAACTTTTCAGACAATCTTTCTTATATTCAGGGTCACACATGTGGACTTCCCTCCCTTATCAAAACAGCACATTGTGTTCCACACTTCAAAGCTTTATATATCAGGTGGTGCAAAGAACAGACCGTTAACCTAATAAACTGATAAATTATAATTATACAAGTATTAGTTCTTGTAGCTTATATCTTATTTCCAATGAAAGTCTTGCTTGTCATTGTTTACATGTTTCATTGTGCTATTTCATGTTTTAATGTGTCGATGGCCTCATGGTAAAACATTGTTTTATATAATTGTGTCGAAAGTCAGAGAGTTTAATTTAAATGAATCGTGTGACATATCCCAACCTATTTCTACATCTCTGAATAATAACATTATAAGTGAACTTAGGTCTTTATATCAGCTAAACTGGTTAGAACAAATTAACACTCCAGTTGGACCACCCAATAAGGGAGGTAACAAACTTAGAAGTTATTGTATGTTCAAAACTACCTTAGAAACTGAAATGTATTGTAAAACGATACTACCCCGTTCTCACAGAGCTGCGCTCACAAAGTTTAGATGCGGGGTCGCTCCTCTTAGGTTAGAGACTGGGAGGTATGAGAATATTCCCATCGAACATAGATTGTGTCCATATTGTAAAACTTCTGTTGAAAGAAACTGAATAATAATAATAATAAAGACTTTATTTAACGAGAGTACTCATTTAACAAAAGTTAATCTACCATGAGGCCCTCAAAAACACATGCTTTGCTGGGTTGCTGTCTGTATAATGATATAAGGGCTGGTCTTGTGTTACAAGCAACTCGTATTGATACAAATTTTGATAGTTTTACTGCACATGAAAAGTTTGTATTCTTAATGTCCAACCAGGAAATGATACGGTATAGTGCCAACACCTGTTTAACTAAACACTTCTTGAAATCTTAAAAACTAGACAATTCTTTATGTGTAAATAATGTCATGCTCTTTTTAAATTTTGAAATGAGTTTTATCACCGCTATATGGATGCTGCTAATCAAGTCATCATTGATCTGATCAAGAGTGATACCTGGTCTTCTAAACTATTTTTTTAACAAATGCACGCTAGTGCCTATATTGATAATTCAGAGTCATACCCCCTCCTCGTTTTATTGCAGTTTTTTAATTAGGAGATTAGCAACGTTCATATAGATTTATCAGTTTTAGATATGTACATAGTTATAGTTATAAATGAGTCTATCTTACAATACTAATTGTGATATAATATATGTGTATCTAGAAGCATTATTATAACGTCTCTTAATTTTTCCAGAATGGCAATTTATATTTTATAGTGATAATTTATTTTACACATGTCTGTAATATTGTATTATACATTGATGAGACGAACATAAAGATATACTACTACTACTACTACTGGTATAGATTGACTTAGTTGTTCAAATGAGTTCTTTTTGTTTAAACACTTGTTCAGTTTTGAAAAACACATTTAGACTGTATCAATGAGGACAGATTCAGAATGGCTTTTCGAACTTCATCCCATGATTTAGCTATCGAGCGTAGAAGATATTAAAACATACCCAGAAATCAAAGAATACGTATATATTGCAATACAGGCATGATAGAAAGTGAATATCATTTCCTTCTTATATGTCCGAAATTTAGAGATCTTAGACAGAAATATTTAAATCGTTATTACTATTCATGACCAACTATTAATAAATTCACTAATTTGATGTCAGAAAAATCAAATACTATTGGTAGAAATTTAGCAAAATACATATATTTCGCAAATGTATATAGAAACTAAAATTAGTATAAGCAGAGAGTATATTAACATCTTGCTCTTTTGTAAAACCATGTCGTTGCCTACATGTATACATGTACTTGCTATAGACAGTGTATGAATGTTTAATGCAATAAAGGTATTGTTGTTGTTGTTAAGTAAAGTCTTTATTATTATTATTATTTTTGTTATTATAAATATACAAATAAATACAACACATACATACAAATGCACGTGAACTCGCACACTACAGTATGTGATATAATGTAAAGCACACGTGCTTTTCTGTTGGAAAACAGTGCCTTGTTCTATTACTATTTCGTTAGACTGAGAGCATATATTATTGGCGGGGCCGACCCCTTTCAGGCGAAACTATTGGTCAGGTTGGCTCGACCAAACTGAAGATTAGTTGGGGTCATGACCCTATGCATCCCCACCCGTTTCTTCTCTTCATAACAGTTTATATATAAATTATATAACAGTTATGAAGTGGAAATGTATTGTTATGTTGATATGTTTGTAATGCTCGTGTTGTTGTATATCAGTGAGTGACTATCAAATAAAACAATAAAACGATAGCCACATCTAAGGGACAGTTACGAGACGAAGTTTGTTACATCTCCGATCGTATCAGGTAAACATTTATTTTACCGTGTTTAAATTTAGAAAATCTATCACACGATTTGTCAAATCCAAACTCCACCTACAATTTGATTGACAGATCACCCAATAACAATATTTGTTTTGACGATAGCCCGGATGACTCAGGTGTAAATTTACATTCTCAGGCTGTTCATTCATAAATATTGTACAACCGAGTAACTTGACATTCCTGTAGTAACGACGATTATCGGTTAGTTATAAAACGGTTTCGGATATGCGGTTAACTTGTTGTCCTTTGAGCATGACACCTCATGTTGTCATTGTTTCAATTTATAAACGACAAACATTGACAAAACCATTCCGTTGTTTTTGAATACTCGTGCACACCCTGTCTAATAGTCGACTAATGTTTATTTATTATCACTAACATCTATTTCAATCTCTCTACAATATTATCTCCACTTTCAGTTAATTTATACAATGGGTCTAATTAGTTACAAAAGCTATGTTTGTCATGTGAAATGAACGAGTAGTAAATTGGTATTGTATTAGGGCCGTATTTATGTGAATCATCGTCATTCGAATACATCTGTTATATTAGTAATGCGCGACATAATTACTGCTTACCTGCAATATAAAACAATGAAGGAACTACATTTTTGCATACGAGAGACTGATCGGAGATTAAGTAATGAGAGATGGTACAGGGTGTTCTTTCAAGTGTGGTATAATTATACTACTTAAATTAGACACCAATTTCGGCGACCATCTACCATTTCTATATACAGTAAAACCTGTGTTAGTGGTCACCTCCATTAAGCAGCCAACCTGTATTAAGCAGCCAGTTTCCAGATTCCCAATTCGCTGTTTTGTTATACATTTGACCTCTATTAAGCAGCCACCTGTGCTAAGCAGCCACTTTCTGCGATTCCCTTGGCTGGCTGCTTAAGACAGGTTTGACTGTATATATGTAACCGTAATTTGGTTTAGCGGTTATGGCCATAGACCATAGCCTATTGTATAGATACGCCCCCTGCAGCTAAGACATATATACACGTATACGTACGGTTCGATTTTATTGAATGTCCCGCATTTTACTGTGTTCAAATATCAACACACTTTTTATGGTCTGTGTGTGTGTGTGGGGGGGGGGGGGTCCAACCCGTCATATGTTACAGGGATACATTAAATGCTGTCAATGTTCTACAAAAAATTGTAATATGTTTTATGTTTGTCAGTTTCAATTTAATATCTCTACACAGTGGATGCGGTATCAGAAGAAATGAAAGAAATATAAATGAAAAGATTCAATTGTTGTATTACAACCTCATTGCCCACTTTCCAACTATGTGGAAGTCGTGATAGCGCAGAGGATTCGCGTTAGATTCAGGTGCGAAAGGTCCGGTGTTCGAGCCCCGCTGGAGCCGTTACGAGTGTGCCCTTAGGCTAGGCATTTGTTGCACGTTGCCTCTTCTATCTCCCTCGTGGCGATGGATTAATATAAATTATAAGAACTTGTGTCGCAATCGAGCTAAAATAAAATTTGTATAAGTGGAAATCACTTCGTTTTTCCTACCTACATACAGTCAAACCTGTGTTAATGGTCACCTCCATTAAGCAGCCAGTATCCCGGTTCCCAATAGGTTGTTTTATTATATATTTAACCTCTATTAAGCAGCCACCTGTGCTAAGCAACCACTTTCTCTGACTCCCTTGGCTGGCTGCTTAAGACAGGTTTGACTGTATATCAAATCTCGTTCAACTAAGATATAATGGTTTGACCCATATCAACGATTAAGTCGTGAATTCCGTGGGCTGTGCAATGAATATGACCTTGTAATAATGTCCCCACGGTATTTTGCTAAAACAGCCTCATAACCTACCGTGAGCATTTTCAATTAAGACATCGCAATACAGTTACTTCAGATGTGACATTGAGATATGCTTCAAATATTGATCTCTATATTCCAAGACCTAGATGTGAAATGTACAAGAAATCTTTAGAATACTCCGGTCCAAAGATATCGAATTGTCTATCATTGGAAATTAAGACCTCCAGATCTTTAAATATGTTCAAGACAAAATGTAAATTATGGATACAACAACTTTTTAATCGGTAGACACTAGAATGTTATATAATGATATATATAATGATTGTCATTCAATATGCTTATGTCGTTTTGTATTTCGATAACATTACCTGATTTGTTTAAGTTACATTGTACAAGATTATACGTGTATATTGCATGGCGTAACTGTGTACTTTGGTTAGAATTATTGTCCATGTGCATTAATGCTATAGTGTTAAGACATTTAAGAGGGCCCTACGGACGATTAGTTCAGAACTAATTAGGTCACCCTCTATAAATAAAAGAACTATATCTCTATCAATCATGTCCCGTAGCATATTAGCGATTAATTGATTTGGTCAGTGTTTCGATTTCTATTCCAAGACACTAACATTTATATCAGCAAGCACAGCATTTATTAAAACTGAACATACATATGTTTAGGCGGTCCATACGATTAGTTTGTATAGTTAAATTTGCTGTTTGTTTCCGTAAAATGTATTATATTTGTGTTATTATCTATAAATGGTATAGCCCAAATACTGTATATCCATTGATTATATTTTAGTTTAACTCTTTCACCGCCAATGTCGCATAAAAGCGACTTTGTAAAACAGTAGAGAACCCGATCGGACAGAATAGAACATGCCGTCTGATCAGGCTATATGCTGATTGCTCTTCAGACAGTGGAGCTGAAGCACTTGTCCGAATAGCAAACAACATAGATCCTGATCAGACGCGGCGTTACGCCGCGGCTGATCTGGATCTATGTTGTTTGCACATGCTCTGAATTTATTCGGCGCTGAAAGAGTTAAACTGTATTTATTTTACAACGATTGCGAAGCAAGTTCTAACACCTTATATTAATCACTCTCGTTGGCGCTTATGTAAGCGTATATGCGGTCATTCGTGTGGGAGGAAACCGGAGTACCCGGAGAAAACCCACCTGTCCGATCTGGTGACCACCGTACCATCTCACATACTTCCCTGTCCGAGGATCGAACCCGGGTTGCATTGGTGAGAAGCGAGCGCGTTTATATTTATATTTTGCATGACATATTCATGTCATATTGTTACATAACCTGTGACATGACGTCAACGAAAACATTGTATTTGTTGTTGTAAATAAAGGTGATACACTTATTCATGTAGCCTAATGGCTATAATAATAAATAAATAAATAATAAATAAATAAATAATAAATAAATAAATAATAATAAAGACTTTGTTTTACGAGGCCTGGAATGTGTTTCTCGTTCTATATCTTGCACTAGCCCCCCCCTCCATATTATACTAGTCGTCTGACTAATGACTTCAGAGGGCGCGCTCATGTGGGCAACCAGTTACGAGGATAAAGAAAAAACGCAAATACATACAAACAACAATTCAAACAAAATTAGCTAGACTCATTTTTTCTGTGACTCAAATTAAGAACACAATAATGCTTGCACAAAGGAAATATCCATAAATCATCCGTACTATTTGTAAACACATAAAGGAGTTCAGACCATGTTAAACCATAAACATAGCATAAACATAGCATAAAATACGAAACAAAATTGCCGTATCAATTCGATATTATTCATAAATAAAAGATAACACAGTGTCACCAGCGAGGCATTTGACTTTGTCCTATGATATATATCATAGCCGACTTTAATCATTTTGAAAACATTTTAAAACGTTTGAAAGGAAACAATAACCGCCACTAATTTGGAGTTTTGTATGACACGAACACTCACAATACGTATACGTGTCAAATAGATTAAACGCCACAAAAATGTAAAAGCCGCAGATAGGTGACTGTTATGGCCGTTACCGATAGACTAGCTATGTAATGGCATAGTACCATGAAATTGCAATTTACATCACAACCAACAAAGTAATCGAATTGAACGGTGACTAGGAAACAAATGATGCACATTAAACATGACTAAAACAGTAACAACTTCAACTTGTATGCTTAGATGTTTATCTATCGTATTTCAGGAATGCTACCCTTTTAAATTATCTCACGTGTGTAGATTAGCAGGTGCTTGATTGAGATTAGTGAAAGTGATAAGATTTCGGGTGATACACGATACTTTAACATGTGTGGTATAAGACCGGGTGCAATAAGACTACCTTGCTGGGAGCAGCCCTTGCATACCAGCTGCTACAAATCTTCCAACCTCAAACTCCTGGACAGACCTCCCGATAGATTTTATATATTAGATAAAACAGGGTCATTTGAAATTTGATATAATGTTATTGTAGCTTACAAACTATCAAAATGTAACGCAATAGTTCAGTTTGAAATAGATTTCGTAATTTGTACATCAATTGTAAATGGGAACTTCATACATGTATTATGTGGACATTTATGAAATATACTTCCATATTTTAGTAATACTTGTGAACTATTAAATCATAATGACATATACGTTACTGCTAACGTAGTATGCTACTGCATGTACGTTACTTCTAACGTCGTATGCTACTGTATGTACGTTACTTCTAACGTCGTATGCTACTGCAAGTACGTTACTTCTAACGTCGCATGCTACTGTATGTACGTTACTTCTAACGTCGTATGCTACTGTATGTACGTTACTTATAACGTCGCATGCTACTGCATGTACGTTACTTATAACGTCGTATGCTACTGCATGTACGTTACTTCTAACGTCGTATGCTACTGCATGTACGTTCCTTCTAACGTTGCATGCTACTGCATATACGTTCCTTTTAACGTCGTATGCTACTGCAAGTACGTTCCTTCTAACGTCGCATGCTACTGCATGTACGCTCCTTCTAACGTCGCATGCTACTGCATGTACGTTACTTCTAACGTCGTATGCTACTGCATGTACGTTCCTTCTAACGTCGCATGCTACTGCATGTACGTTCCTTCTAACGTCGTATGCTACTGCATGTACGTTACAGCTAACGTTATATAATACTGCATGTACGTTACTTCTTCTAACGTCGTATGACACGGCATATATATTCTGGTGGTGTATATATATATATATATATATATATATATATATATATAATATATATATATATATGGAGAAGCAAACTATTTACTGTTTATATTGAAAGAGGATATTGTTTCACCATTTGACATTTTACAAGAATCTTCGCAGTGTGTTCTTGGCATTCTTGTAATTACCATGTACGTTCCAGGTATTCTGGAAATGATATGTTTTTCTTTGTCTATCATATTTTCCAGAAATAAGCACATCAACAAGTATCTATGCTGTCCTTCAATCAAAACATTAACTATCGGTGGACCAGTAGTACAGTAGGTAACATCATGTACTTCGAATCCAGGCATGGGATGGCCGGTTTGATCCCCAGTCCGACCCTAATAATATTAACAGTCTTTCAGATGGAACTATACAACGAGATGCCCCGGGAATATAAACCAATTGGAACACTACTATGCTTTTCGAGGTCAGGCATCATCCCGATTAACCGCGAGAAGTTGGCCCCATCGAGAACACCACTAGAAGCCACTACTCCTATTGTTGTTAGTGTTATGAGATGTGTTTTAACCCATTCAACACCAAGTAACTCACATGGACTGGTCCATGATATTCATAAACCAATAAATGAATCAGAAAATCACATTTGGACAAGTTCATTTATCAAAATGGGTAATTATGTCTAAAAATAGTCATATCACTGGCAAAAAGTGCAGATCCTGACGAGCCGGCTCATCTGGATCTACACTTTTTGTAAGCCTATTTAGAGGTCCGTGGTGTTGAAAGGGTTAATATGCTTAAGTTGGTAAGTTGCTATGCTGTAGCGGGGTTAACTGAACTTGGATGAGTAAGCTTGTTTTCAGGTTGAAACTTTTTAACCGCGTGAGCGAGTGCAGTTGCCTCTGCGTTGACTTCGGGCTTAATGTTAAAATTTCACAATATTTTGTCGTTTGGAATTTAGCATGAGAGTGCACTGATACATATAATACTAGAGTACAGAGCGTGTCCTATGTACCTGCTCACAAAACCATGACGTTAGGAAATTGTATACCCGTCACACGTGACATATAGGTATGATCATACCATGACGTAAGGAAGTTGTATACCCGTCACACGTGACATATAGGTATGATCATACCATGACGTAAGGAAATTGTATACCCGTCACACGTGACATATAGGTATGATCATACCATGACGTAAGGAACTTGTATATCTGACTCATGCAACATAGATTATTCATAATATTCTTATGTCGGGTAATTGTGTACACCGTCGTAACAGATAGATAAATATATAGATAGAGATAGATGGCGGTTTAGTTTATACAAATTTCTTTAAGCTCGATTGCGAAACAAGTTCTTATAACTTATATTAATCACTCTCGAGACCTCATCCCTGATGGAATCCATCGCCACGAGGGAGAGAGAAGAGACAACGTGGCATTTAAATGCCTTGCCTAAGGGCACACTCGTAACGGCTCCAGTGGGGCTCGAACTCCAGGCCTTTCGCAGCTGAAGCGAACGAGCTACCACTGTGCTATCACGACTTCCACAGTTGGCGGTTTACAAAACCGATATAGTGACACGTTACTTGCAAATTCATTTTCAATGTTTCTGTAGTGTATTTTTATTTCAACATTCGATGCAAGCTCACGGAAATAGTATAAATACCGTGGATGTATGTAGCAGGTTAGATCCACCGTCTGACCCTAATAAAATTAACAGTCTTTCAGGTGGGACGTTAAACCGATGTCTCGTGTCGGTGCTTTACACTGTGCACGTAAAAGAACCAGAGGATATTCTGGAATGGGTCTCTCTCTGTATCATTGCACTATCCTCCAACATCTAAAATGACTAATATCTCCAGGAAGCGTCGCTCATATGGGCAACCGGTAGCGACGATAAATAAACGTAAAATAATATTTTAAAAAAGCAGTTTACGTCAGAAATGACTGGCCCTTTAAATAGGGGGAAACTGTAATAAAACAAACATTTTACTTTTTAATAACATAAAGAAAATCATATATATTATATATATGTTTAGAAAAGAGTCTCGTTCTTCTCGATGTCTTACCCTCATCTCTAATTAATGGATGAATGGATGGATGAATGTATGGATGAATGGTTTGATGCATGGATGGATGAATGGATGGATGGATGAATGAATGAATGTATGGATGGATGGATTGATGTATGAATGGATGGATGGATTGATGTATGAATGGATGGATTGATGTATGCATGTATGAATGGATGGATGGATTGATGTATGAATGGATGGATTGATGTATGCATGTATGGGTGGATGGATGTATGAATGGATGGATGAATTGATGTATGAATGGATGGATGTATTGATGTATGAATGGATGGATTGATGTATGAATGGATGGATGAATTGATGTATGAATGGATGGATGGATGTATGAATGGATGGATTGATGTATGAATGGATGGATTGATGTATGAATGGATGGATGAATTGATGGATGGATGTATGAATGGATGGATGGATGTATGGATGGATGTATGAATGGAGGATTGATGTATGCATGGATGGATGAATTGATGTATGAGGATGGATGGATGTATGAATGGATGGATTGATGTATGAATGGATGGATGAATTGATGTATGAATGGATGGATGGATGTATGAATGGATGGATGGATGTATGAATGGATGGATTGATGTATGAATGGATGGATGAATTGATGTATGAATGGATGGATGGATGTATGAATGGATGGATTGATGTATGAATGGATGGATGAATTGATGTATGAATGGATGGATGGATGTATGAATGGATGGATTGATGTATGAATGGATGGATGGATGTATGAATGGATGGATGGATGTATGAATGGATGGATGGATGGATGTATGAATGGATGGATTGATGTATGCATGGATGGGTGGATGGATGGATGTGTGGATCGATGGACAGACGGACGGATGAATGGATGGATGGATTGATGTATGAATGGATGGATTGATGTATGAATGGATGGATTGTTGTATGAATGGATGGGTGGATGGATGGATGTATGCATGGATGGGTGGATGTATGAATGGATGGGTGGATGTATGAATGGATGGATTGATGTATGAATGGATGGATTGATGTATGAATGGATGGGTGGATGTATGGATGTATGAATGGATGGATGGATGTATGAATGGATGGATGATGTATGAATGGATGGGTGGATGTATGGATGTATGAATGGATGGATGGATGTATGCATGGATGGGTGGATGGTGGATGTATGCATGGATGGGTGTGTGTGGGTGTTGTGGGGGGGATGGATGGATGTATGCATGGATGGGTGGATGTTGTGGATGGATTGATGTATGATGGATGGGTGGATGTATGGATGTATGAATGGATGGATGGATGTATGAATGGATGGATTGATGTATGAATGGATGGGTGGATGTATGGATGTATGAATGGATGGATGGATGTATGCATGGATGGGTGGATGGATGGATGTATGCATGGATGGGTGGATGTATGCATGGATGGATTGATGTATGCATGGATGGGTGGATGGATGGATGTATGCATGGATGGGTGGATGTATGCATGGATGGATTGATGTATGCATGGATGGGTGGATGTATGGATGTATGAATGGATGGATGGATGTATGAATGGATGGATTGATGTATGCATGGATGGGTGGATGTATGCATGGATGGATTGATGTATGCATGGATGGGTGGATGTATGCATGGATGGATTGATGTATGCATGGATGGGTGGATGTATGCATGGATGGTGGAATGTATGCATGGATGGATTGATGTATGCATGGATGGGTGGATGTATGCATGGATGGGTGGATGTATGCATGGATGGATTGATGTATGCATGGATGTGGTGGATGTATGCATGGATGGGTGGAGATGCATGGATGGGTGATGTATGCATGGATGGATTGATGTATGAATGGATGGATGGATGGATGGATGGATGTATGCATGGATGGGTGATGGATGGATGTATGAATGGATGGATTGATGTATGCATGGATGCATGTATGGATGGATGGATGGGTGGATGGATGGGTGGATGGATGGATGCATGGATGGATGGGTGGATGGATGGGTGGGTGGATGGATGGATGGATGGATGGATTTGTGGATGGATGATGGATGGTGTGATGGATGGATGGATGGATGCATGATCATGTATGGATGATGGATGGATGGATGGAGGATGGATTATGGATGGATGGATGCATGGAGCAGGATGCTGGATGCATGGATGCATGGATGCATGTATGGATGGATGGATGCATGGATGCATGGATGCATGGATGCATGGCTGGATGGATGGATGCATGTATGGATGGATGGATGATGGATGGATGGATGATGGATGGATGGGTGGATGGATGGATGATGGATGGATGGGTGGATGGATGATGGATGGATGATGGATGGATGGATGGATGGATGGATGGATGGATGGATGATGGATGGATGGATGTGTGGATGGATGGATGTGTGGATGGATGTGTGGATGGATGGATGAATGCATGCATGGATGTGTGGATGGATGGATGTGTGGATCGGTGGACGGACGGACGGACGGACGGACGGACGGATGAATGGATGGATGAATAATTTAACACACATCAACACTATACCAATATAGACGATGTTTTATGGTAAAAAACAATAGATATTTAAAGAATATGATTTCCAATGACTGTTTGCTTAAACAATCCAAATATTCCGTCAGAAACGAACACAAATTAAATAAATGACGCGAATCGTTTATCAACAAATATATGTAAACACTGCTTAATGTGCCTGATTGACACAGCATTGGATGTCGAACCATTTGTTCGGATTTCCTGCCGATAGAGGGCGATGCGTTCCGGATGTACGCAGGGCGTGGCGAACTGATTCAGTAAAGTCGTACTTTGATGATGATGATAATAATAATAATAATAATAATAATAATAATATAATAATAATAATATAATAATAAGACTTTATTTTACGACTTTTAAACATAGGACTATATAAGTGAAACTACACTATGGATTTATATATAGCTAAGTAATGTTAAAGCTGAAAAATAGAGAAACTATATATAATATAATATGTTATGGCATATGATGATACATGTATATGGAATTGGCTAGAAGAGTAGAAAAGAAGAATGAGACAATTAATGACACTAAATCGATATAACAATGTGCATATATGACTTATAGGGATATCTTGAACATAAGTAAGAACTCAGCTTAAAGTGTGTTATATTACAAAACAAACAAACTGTTTACTGACTGAAAATAATTATTGAAATTATAATGGAAGATGATGCAGTAGCCTTGATACTTGTTCGTAAAATTTCAAATAATATTTTTATTACATTTATTACATTACTGTCGCTTTATAATGTAAATATACGTTAGTATAATAGATCTACTAATAGATACAACTGTTCATATCAACATGTTTTGTAGTGGAAACGCTGTTAATAATCAAGTTATATCCGTCATACTATTACAATTCATTACCGGCATTCATTATCATAGGAAATGATGTGTTCAAGAAGTGAATGCTACATTATGATTGATCTATTATCTTGTGCAAATAGATAACCATTATGCATCCATATTTGGAGGAGGTTCAATTCACAACGGAACAACACATATGATCTATAACTAAAACACTATAGTGACATACTTTTCTACTTTATTATTATTATTATTAATTATATAATTAATTGACTGGTGTCAAAATGCTGGAGTGTTATATTAAATCCTACCCGTACATGTTCGAAATTAACAATTTTAATTAATAGGATAGTGTTATATATAAGTGTGTGTGTGTGTTAATCAGATATAAGCCTCAAACTGATCCAATATGTAAACTATTGTTACGCGCCTCACACAGTCCAATATTTTACATATTGGATCGTTTTCGGATTATACCCTATACTTACATCTTGCTCCATTAATATTTTGAATCGTGCTAATCTGCACATTGTCTCCTCAATAGCATTAAAGAAAGCAGATCAGAATCATTATATTGTTGTCCGATTAGCGCAGTGGTTAGCACGCTCGCTTCTCACCAATGCAACCCGGGTTCGATCCTCGGACCGGGAAGTATGTGAGATGGTACGGTGGTCGCCATATCGGACATGTAGGTTTTCTCCGGGTACTCCGGTTTCCTCCCACACGAGTGACCACATTTACGCTTTCATTCGCGCCAACGAGAGTGATTAATATAAGTTTTTAGAACTTGCTTCGCAATCGTTGTAAAATAAATAAATTGTATATTTACGTAAATAGTCGGAAGTGCATCCGCGGTCGAATTTAGTCCTGATAATAATACAGGTCAAGAACCGACAGCAGACTTTGACAGGACAGGCAATGTAGAACAAGAACCGGAGGCAGAAGTAGACAGGGCAGGCAATGTAGAACAAGAATCGATAGCAGAAGTAGACAGAGCAGGCAATCTTGAACAAGAACCGGCAGCAGAAGTAGACAGGGCAGGCAATACAGAACAAGAACCGGCAGCAGAAGTAGACATGGCAGGCAATGTAGAACAAGAACCGGCAGCAGAAGTAGACAGAGCAGGCAATATTGAACAAGAACCGGCAGCAGAAGTAGACAGGGCAGGCAATGTAGAACAAGAATCGACAGCAGAAGTAGACAGAGCAGGACATATTGAACAAGAACCGGCAGCAGAAGTAGACAGGACAGGCAATGTAGAACAAGAATCGACAGCAGAATTAGACAGGACAGGCAATACAGAACAAGATCCGGCAGCAGAAGTAGACAGGGCAGGGGCAATACAGAACAAGAACCGGCAGCAGAAGTAGACAGGACAGGCAATACAGAACAAGAACCGGCAGCAGAAGTAGACAGGGCAGGCAATACAGAACAAGAACCGGCAGCAGTAGTAGACAGGGCAGGGGCAATACAGAACAAGAACCGGCAGCAGAAGTAGACAGGGCAGGGGCAATACAGAACAAGAACCGGCAGCAGAAGTAGACAGGGCAGGGGCAATACAAAACAAGAACCGGCAGCAGAAGTAGACAGGGCAGGCAATACAGAACAAGAACCGGCAGCAGAAGTAGACAGGGCAGGGGCAATACAAAACAAGAACCGGCAGCAGAAGTAGACAGGACAGGGGCAATACAGAACAAGAACCGGCAGCAGAAGTAGACAGAGCAGGCAATCTTGAACAAGAACCGGCAGCAGAAGTAGACAGGGCAGGCACTACAGAACAAGATCCGGTAGCAGAAGTAGACAGGGCAGGCAATACAGAACAAGATCCGGCAGCAGAAGTAGACTTGGCAGGCAATGTAGAACAAGAATCGACAGCAGAAGTAGACAGAGCAGGCAATCTTGAACAAGAATCGGCAGCAGAAGTAGACAGGGCAGGCACTACAGAACAAGATCCGATAGCAGAAGTAGACAGGGCAGGCAATACAGAACAAGATCCGGCAGCAGAAGTAGACTTGGCAGGCAATGTAGAACAAGAATCGACAGCAGAAGTAGACAGAGCAGACTATGTTGAACAAGGTGCAGATTCACATAATTGGAAAACTGTTTGAATACTCAATTTCGATTGGTTACAGCTGTTATTTACAAACTTAGGACAACTAATGTGTAGCTGATCAAATAACACTTTGAGAGATATGTTTACTTAACCCGATATACAATGCATGATGCAACATGATAAAAGTGTTTAGTTTCAATGCGTAAACATGAACATAGAATAAATAGATCAGCGAAATGGTATAGTTGATGCGGATTGGACTGTCATTCGTACCTATAATCTCCATACAGTCATATATAATTCACTTCGTTTCTATTATTTTATAGCACTATATAGACATTTGTACACGAAACAGTTATCATTTTTCTTATCAAGCAGTTATTTGCTTTAAACAATAAACTTCTCCATATCAACAGTCGTATGACTCTAAAAGTGCATGGTCAGTCTACACTAAGTATGACAGATACCATGACATTACTCACAATAAGCGCACGCGGACAGCTGATGACAGATGGGGTTAGACTTGAACATTTCGCTCATTCTCAGGGAATCTATGACAGTAGTGACCGAACTACGTACCCGAGGATGTTCAGGGGGAAAAGCCATTACATAACGAAAGGCAAGTCAATAACTGCCACCACGATCTAAAACAAACACAGTTAGCTGAAGCTCTTCATAAAAAACATGCGCAGTTTAACTTCCGTGCAAGACTGTGGTTCATCGTCGAACTCAGCCAGGGTAATCAGTAATACTGGCGCGAAGGAGTGACGTATGGGGAAGTACCTGCAACAAGGCGAGATATGGTTATCTTGTTTAATGAGAACTCGATGTTATACCCTTATCAACGTAAACACACAATGCCTTACAACAGACATTTCTAACCATAATACAAGTTTTCGAAAACCCGATGGCTTCTATCTTATGACGTCACGGTAGATGACTGGTAATGCATTGCCCAGGGAACGGCATCATGACTTGGAGAGGGCTAAAGTGTAGAACAAATAACAAATCCTCCATATGACGTCATTATACACAACAATTGTTTTCGATTCGTTGGAATTTATTTCTTGATGTTTCTTTCGTATGAGATCAGTTGGCAATATTTTTGTGTTCGTAGTTTTTGTTCATTTGACTGATATAGTGTGGTATAGGGTGTGTTCATTGTGATTGTGGTATAGGGTGTGTTCATTGTGATCGTCTTCCGTACATTGTAATATTTACAATTCGCAACGCAATTTTCAAGTATGTTTCATTATCATTAATGTTCCAGTTTGTCGGGCAATCATTGTTTATATAATGACTGCATTCATTTATACAGGTGCGCTGCACAAAGTGTATACACATCTACTTGCACAGTTATGTCAATTGCATAAGTTTATACTTTTCTCTTTCCAATATAGTATCTCCCTTGATCAAAATAAGAGATTAGAATGTTCTAGAATGGTTCAGAGACTCGGGTCATATAATTAGTATGTGCATTCATTGTTATTGTTAAGTGTGTATAGCATAACATTGACTGGCCCATTGGTTACATGTGCTAGCTATATGTCATTCAGTAAAAGATATATGATACAGATAGTCCTTATATAACTACGATCGACTTAAAATAAATATCGACTTAATTATAGCGCTGTTTAAAACGTAAATATAACGCTGACGTCACGACAATTTAATCACGTCATGACTTTGCGCCAATGAAAGTATAGCAACGATGATTCAAAAAGGTATATTAAAATATGGTATGAAATCACCACAGTATATACATATAACGAACATGTCATGAAAAAAGGTTAAAGCAGCATTACATTGTAATAAAGGATGTTTTGGGTAAAATATAAATACTTATGTGTGTGTGTTTACACAAATCGAAATAGTCGCTCAGAGACGATAAAATTCCAATAAATATAAACCGTCGTATATGCGAATTTGTTTATCAACACACGAAATGTAAACACGCACAGCGCGCATGCGTGAAACAACAGAGGATGTAGAAAACAACGTATGTATTTTGAATATGAAAGACTCTCTATCTATCTTCCTCTAATGTTGAACCCCTCGCGGGGATGTAGAAATGTCCCTAAAGACTTAGCTAACAGAAGTATGAATCAACATATCAAGTAATTTAATTAAAAAGACAACGTGAGACAAATGGGGACGATGCATTCCGAATGTAAACAAGTGCGGACGATGCGTTCCAGTTGTAAACAAATGCGTGACTCATCGACTCGGAAAGTCCTACTTTCGGTTTCGAGCTTGTTTTATCGCAAAAAAACACTGTTTACCAAATGAAAATAAGCATACAAAGTATAATGTTAGAATGTGTAGCAGCATTGCTACCCATAGTGATACGTAAAAATTAAATTTTTCAAATATCTTTTATTTCATACGATGTAATGCTGCTTTGACCGAAATAATCTGAAAGATGTCAAATGACTTCGCAATATGAAACGCTATTTAAATTATACATATGACAGTTTGCATCCACACCCTATACTATGCAATCCGATACGACAAAATGTCTTTTTCGTGAACATTTGATGCAGCGAAATACGAACACCAATTACTGTAATTGAAGGCGAGTTACAGACGGATCTGCAGTCCAGTGGTAACACGCTGGACTGGTAATACAGGGATCACAGGTTCGATCCCCCGTCTGACCCTAATAAAATTAACAGTCTTTCAGATGGGATTTAAACCGAGGTCTCGTGTAGGTGCTGTACACCGTGCACGTAAGAGAACCAGAGGAGACTCTGGGATGGGCCTCTGTCTGTACCATTGAACTATCCTCCAACAATCTAACATGAGTAATCTCTTCAGGAGGCGTCGCTCATAAGGGCAACCGGTAGCGACGATAAATAAACGTAAAACACACACGAAGGGGAGTTGCATCATTTCCAATCTACTTCATACTCCCGTAGAATCACTATTTCACAGTCACGACTATGCGTTGTGTATGCTCAATATAGTGAAACATGGGTTAAACATAACATTAGAAAGCTTAGAATACTGACCTCCTGTCAATAAACATTGAGGTCTCCCACCACTTATCAATGCATTTTAACAGAAATACCTATCAAGGAAGACCGCGTTTTGGCATGTCCATGTGTGTTCTAGAGACAGGTTTGGGTGTATATTTATAAATATGTTAATCAATGAATGCGCATTCGCTTCAGGTACGAAAGGTCCGGAGTTGGAGCCCCGTTTGGAGCCGTTACGATTGTGCCCTTAGTCAAGGCATTTAAATTCCACGTCGCTTCTTCTCTCACCTTCATGGCGATGGATTCCACCAGGAATGAGGTCTCGAGAGTAATTGAAAGTTGAAAGAACTTGTTTCGCAATCGAACTAAAATAAATTTGTATAAACTGATTTGTTAATCCTCTTTTCGTACACGTGCGTATTAAATAGATAGTGTATTGTCATAAACACGTATTCGTTGTTCTAGATATGTACGATCGAGTGTCAGGGCAAGGCGTCGACCAAGTTTATTGTTATGAGCATAGTACATTTTCTATTCAGAATAATTCACCCTAAAAAGTAACAGTTTCTTGTTTTGCATTCATAAGATATTTTTGGCAGATATTTAAGAAATGATATCAGGTATAATGATATCAGGTATCATGTTGTCATACATGTAAATGATTATAGTTTTCGCAATGTGAATAATAGCAATTGTCGGCACTAAAGCTGTATTAAAGAAAACTATACATTGAAATTTACTTTCTTCAAAAATGACATTTGGAAATACCAGAAGCCATATTCGAATGTCAAGAATTAATTATAAACACTTGTGATTGATGTTCATGTTATGTCGTTACATTCTCGCCTTTCTATTTCCGATAAAATCTAATACTTCCTTCTCTCCTTCTCAATATGCTTCCCTAAATGCATGTTTATACAGTCCAGCTTCTTTGTTTTTTACTTCTTCATTTTTTTTAGAGTTTATTTTTTATCGTCGCTACCGGTTGTCCATATGAGCGACGGGCAGTTTACCTAATAACACATTTCCTGGACAGGCTCTAGCGGTAAACCAGTACTTGGTGCACCAACCTCTGAATCCGTGACAATCAACCATATATGTACATATACGTTACAGTGGTATATAAGTCAGCGACCGTAACCTCTTCATAACAGAAGCTGACTAAACAGTCTGTCATTAATACAGCGACACATAAGTTGCAGGAAATACAATTTCGGTTTATAGGTTAACATACACCAGATGAATACGAGCCATGCAAGTGACATGTAGTGATGTTCTAGACATATGTATAAGACCAAAAAAGGATACATACCACACACGAAACAATACTGTTCACTCTATTTGTTTCGTGAGTCCATTAGGAAACCTCGGGTTCAGATCATTATCTCTACACGCGTGGGTAAATCAAATTATTTTTGGGATATCAACTCCATGGCCAAGTGGTCGTTGACTTTATATAACTTGCCATTATTCGCTGTAGCTTCGAATCACACTGGTGAGGTGTCACATTATTTCATGTAAGGAAATGAAGCTATCCAGCTGGCTTGTGGCAGGTTGATGGTTCTACCAGGGTGTCCGCCCGTGCTTGAAATAACGAAGTGCCTATAGAGTTGTAGAATGTTGACTTGTAGTGTGATGGTCTCGAAGTATTCATTGATGGTGCAATAAAGCGATAACTGGAGTAGGCATCTTCTTCCTCTTCATGATGACAAGTCCTGTTGGTCTCTTTTTTCTGAACGGCGCTTTTTAGGGCCACCCTCCCTACTGTTAGTCATCTCGCAGCAGCATATAAACGGATCTGGCAGTTAGACATCTGGTCGTCTCTGTACTTAAACTTTATTTATTTTACAACGATTGCGAAGCAAGTTTTAACAACTTATATTAATCACTCTCGTTGGCGCTGATGAAAGCGTATATGTGGTCATTCATGTGGGAGGAAACCGGAGTACCCGGAGAAAACCCACCTGTCCGATCTGGCGACCATCGTACCACCGTCTCTGTCGCTCAAGGATCTGGCCATACCTCCACCACTTCCGTAGACGGCGATGCTGGGGAGGATGTGTCCCATGTCGCATGATCGACAACCAGAAGATCCCAGAATCTTACGCTGCTGCTGCTAGCCGTGTCCCGCGACGTGCACACAGTAAGGAGATCGACAGCGCTTGTTAATTTAAGCCCAATCAATGACTCTCTTTATTAAACTGAGATTCCTGCGCGATTGTTTTAAACACGATTTCTAAATAATTCGGCTATGGACATGCACACGGTTTTATTAAAGCTAATCATATAGAAGTGTTTGATCACGACACGCCGAGTGTAATTGGAAGAAGTCACTAAGTGTCTGTACAAATATATTCACATCTTCACGTGTGAAACATCTGTTCAAAGTACTTTGCTTTACAAACCAATACATTTTTGAATGCCCTCCTAATCTCTTAGACTAGGCCTATTAATGTTTAATTACCATTAATCTGTGACTTATCTCTTGTATTTTCCTCTATTTAGCTTGAATTACGCTCGCCAGCCCCACTATGTATAACAGCATGTAGCACTATCCCTTTCGTTTGATTGCTAATTCGCAAGAAGATTATAATGTAAATATGAAACCGCAGCAAAGATACTATGAAAATTACATACTTTTGTAAAACATGTGTTTAAACTGATGTATGCGGTTTAAATTTACTGTGATTACCTGTATATGAAACTATACTCACAGTTCTGTTTCAAAGACCATTGATTCAGGCTTTGTTGCAGCATTTTAATCCCCTGTACGCGACGATTCGGATGAAGATCATACGAATATAAGGCTACCATCCCTGTTGAAAAGGGAACAAAATTGAAAAGGTAAATATCCAGAAAGAAATTTATAAAGCATTGCAATATATTGTAAAAATGGGCACTTTAATTAACTCGCTGTTGCTTTTGTGTGTGTAAAAACCTCCCCATGCTGGTTTGTGTGTGGTTTGCGAGTGCGCGTGTGTGGTTGTAAGTGATGTTATTGGCCAACCTTCGGTTAGGTTTCTTAAATCACCATAGCTTTTGTTTAATTCGCCGTTTAACTTGCTTTACTATCAACAGCGTGCGTTTATCCTTCCTTTTTACTTTTTACTATTTCTTTAATGTGGTAAGACACGTTTATGTATGAGGTGCATGTGCGAGTTTCGCATGTGCATTATTAACTATCGAAACAATTACCATCGGTGGTCTAGACGGTAAGAGCTGTAATGTTTGATAATTTATAGAATTATTTTTTATATATGATTGCGTACCACCGAACTGTATTTCACTCCTTGTATTACTACACTAGCGTACTGCCATTTGTTGATGAAGCCCAATGCAACATTTGTAGAAGATTTGTTCTCATGTTAATATAATACACCCTGCTTAACTACATACGCATTGAACGTATATCCCTGTGTGTACACAGCACCCTACTTAACTACATACACATTGAACGTATACCCCTGTGTGTATAATACACCCTGCTTAACTACATACACATTGGACGTATACCCCTGTGTGTATAATACACCCTGCTTAACTACATACACATTGGACGTATACCCCTGTGTGTATAATACACCCTGCTTAACTACATACACATTTGACGTATACCCCCGTGTGTACAATACACCCTGCTTAACTACATACACATTGAACGTATACCCCTGTGTGTACAATACACCCTGCTTAACTACATACACATTGAACGTATACCCCTGTGTGTACAATACACCCTGCTTAACTACATACACATTGGACGTATACCCCTGTGTGTATAATACACCCTGCTTAACTACATACACATTGGACGTATACCCCTGTGTGTATAATACACCCTGCTTAACTACATACACATTGGACGTATACCCACGTGTGTACAATACACCCTGCGTAACTACATACACATTGAACGTATATCCCCGTGTGTACAATACACCCTGCTTAACTACATACGCACTAAACGTATACCCTTGTATGTACAATACACACTGCTTAACTACATACGCATTGGACGTATACCTATGTGTGTACAATACACCCTGCTTAATTACATACGCACTAAACGTATACCCTTGTATGTACAATACACACTGCTTAACTACATACGCATTGGACGTATACCCCTGTGTGTGCAATACACCCTGCTTAACTACATACGCACTGAACGTATACACCTGTGTGTACAATACACCCTGCTTAACTACATACGCATCGAACTTATACCCCCGTGTGTACAATACACCCTGCTTAACTACATACGCATTGAACATATACCCGTGTGTACAATACACAATGCTTAACTACATACATATTGAACATATATAGTACACCTGCTGTATGGAAGTGTGTATGATGGTTTATATATAGTACACATGCTGTATGGAAGTGTGTATGATGGTTTCTATATAGTACACCTGCTGTATGGAAGCTTGTATGATGGTTTCTATATAGTACACCTGCTGTATGGAGTGTGTTGTGGTTTTTTGTTGTGTTGGGTGTGTTGTGGTTCGTGTGTATGATGGTTTCTATATAGTACACCTGCTGTATGGACGTGTGTATCATGGTTTCTATATAGTACACCTGCTGTATGGACGTGTGTATGATGGTTTCTATATAGTACCCCTGCTGTATGGACGTGTGTATCATGGTTTCTATATAGTACACCTGCTGTATGGAAGTTTGTATGATGGTTTCTATATAGTACACCTGCTGTATGGAAGCTTGTATGATGGTTTCTATATAGTAACCTGCTGTATGGACGTGTGTATGATGGTTTCTATATAGTACACCTGCTGTATGGACGTGTGTATGATGGTTTCTATATAGTACACCTGCTGTATGGAAGTTTGTATGATGGTTTCTATATAGTACACCTGCTGTATGGAAGCTTGTATGATGGTTTCTATATAGTACACCTGCTGTATGGACGTGTGTATGATGGTTTCTATATAGTACACCTGCTGTATGGACGTGTGTATCATGGTTTCTATATAGTACACCTGCTGTATGGACGTGTGTATGATGGTTTCTATATAGTACACCTGCTGTATGGACGTGTGTATCATGGTTTCTATATAGTACACCTGCTGTATGGAAGTTTGTATGATGGTTTCTATATAGTACACCTGCTGTATGGAAGTTGTATCATGGTTTCTATAGTACACCTGCTGTATGGACGTGTGTATGATGGTTTCTATATAGTACACCTGCTGTATGGAAGCTTGTATCATGGTTTCTATATAGTACACCTGCTGTATGGAAGCTTGTATCATGGTTTCTATATAGTACACCTGCTGTATGGAAGTTTGTATGATGGTTTCTATATAGTACACCTGCTGTATGGACGTGTGTATGATGGTTTCTATATAGTACACCTGCTGTATGGACGTGTGTATGATGGTTTCTATATAGTACACCTGCGGTATGGAAGCTTGTATGATGGTTTCTATATAGTACACCTGCTGCATGGAAGCTTGTATGATGGTTTCTATATAGTACACCTGCTGTATGGAAGCTTGTATGATGGTTTCTATATAGTACACCTGCTGTATGGACGTGTGTATGATGGTTTCTATATAGTACACCTGCTGTATGGACGTGTGTATCATGGTTTCTATATAGTACACCTGCTGTATGGACGTGTGTATGATGGTTTCTATATAGTACCCCTGCTGCATGGAAGCTTGTATGATGGTTTCTATATAGTACACCTGCTGCATGGAAGCTTGTATGATGGTTTCAAGCAGGATTATAATTTAGTTGTCATTCAAAATCGTGATTACAAGCAATTTTATTGTTTCTAATAAAACAGTCGAGACAAATAAAGACAGTACAGAAATAGATTATTGCATTTCAAGTGTAAGGAAGTACAAATCTGTATGAATCGTTATAAGGTATATTGGCGTATAGCATGCATCTGCTAGTAACTAACCAAACACTTGTTTTATTATGTAGCTACACCATTCATGCATACGGCTATATGTGGCACTTGAACAAGAGATCCAACTAATCCCGTGCCTCTGACCGCAGTTACTGCGGTGCTGACAATGATTTCGCTTATTTCACAATGTGATATAGGTATATATTGATATAGGTATATATTGATATAGGTATATATAGTGATCTAGGTATATATTGATATAGGTATATATAGTGATCTAGGTATATATTGATATAGGTGTATATTGATATAGGTATATATATATTGATATAGGTATATAGTGATATAGGTATATATAGTGATCTAGGTATATATTGATATAGGTATATATAGTGATCTAGGTATATATAGTGATCTAGGTATATATTGATATAGGTATATATAGTGATCTAGGTATATATAGTGATCTATGTATATATTGATCTAGATTGATATAGGTATATATTGATATAGGTATATATAGTGATATAGGTATATATTGATATAGGTATATATAGTGATCTAGGTATATATTGATATAGGTGTATATTGATATAGGTATATATATATTGATATAGGTATATAGTGATATAGGTATATATAGTGATCTAGGTATATATTGATATAGGTATATATAGTGATCTAGGTATATATTGATCTAGATTGATATAGGTATATATTGATATAGGTATATATTGATATAGGTATATATTGATATAGGTATATATTGAGATATGTCTATATTGAGATAGGTGTAGAGTGAGATAGGTGTATAGTGATCTAGGTGTATAGTGATCTAGATGTATAGTGATCTAGGTGTATAGTGATCTAGGTGTATAGTGATCTAGGTGTATAGTGATCTAGATGTATAGTGATCTAGGTGTAAAGTGATCTAGGTGTATAGTGATCTAGGTGCATAGTGATCTAGGTGTATAGTGATCTAGATGTATAGTGATCTAGGTGTATAGTGATCTAGGTGTATAGTGATCTAGGTGTATAGTGATCTAGGTGCATAGTGATCTAGGTATATAGTGATCTAGGTGTATAGTGATCTAGGTGTAAAGTGATCTAGATGTATAGTGAGATAGGTGTTTTATGGAAATGGCCGATATTCAAAGAAACCAAGCATTCATAGACATGTAACTTGTTGCTATGGTTGTAAAACAAGACCAATTACCTATTTTTTTCACGGAAAGTGTAGACTATCGAAGGAACCAAACTGTTATCAAAGTAGTTAAATAATAGTAGCATTTTAATATATCCCAAATGTATAAACTGTTAAACTACATGCACACATTTGCTTGAATAAGCGTACAATCTATATACTCAAAGGCAACCCAAATCAGTCAACTGGTCAATTTGACTTTCATGAAGAGATATCAATAGATAATTCTAGGGTATCGATCAGGCGTGATACTAACTAGCGTAAGCTTAAACTTGATTTATTTTACAACAATTGTGAAGCAAGTTTTAACAACTTATATTAAGCACTCTCGTTGGTGCGGATGATAGCGTAAATGTGGTCATTCGTGTGGGAGGAAACCAGAGTACCAGGAGAAAACCCACCTGCCCGATCTGGCGACCACCGTACCATATTACATACTTCCCGGTCTGAAGATTGAACCTGGGTTTCATTGATGAGAAGTGAGCGCACTAACCACTGCGCTAATCGACTAATCAAGAGAACTGTGTTTTACGTTTATTTATCGTCGTATAAATAGTGCGTTATATATAGTGCGTATAAATAGTGTGCTATATATAGTGTGTATAAATAGTGCGTTATATATAGTGCGTATAAATAGTGCGTTATATACAGTGCATATAAATAGTGTGTTATATACAGTGTGTATAAATAGTGCGTATAAATAGTGTGTTATAAACAGTGTGTATAAATAGTGTGTTATATATAGTGTGTATAAATAGTGTGTTATATATAGTGTGTATAAATAGTGCGTTATATATATAGTGCGTATAAATAGTGCGTATAAATAGTGTGTTATATACAGTGTGTATAAATAGTGTGTTATATATAGTGTGTATAAATAGTGCATTATATACAGTGTGTATAAATAGTGTGTTATATACAGTGCGTATAAATAGTGCGTATAAATAGTGTGTATAAATAGTGTGTATAAATAGTGTGTTATATACAGTGCGTATAAATAGTGCATATAAATAGTGTGTTATAGAGAGTGTGTATATATAGTGTGTATAAATAGTGCGTTATATACAGTGTGTATAAATAGTGCGTTATATACAGTGTGTATAAATAGTGTGTTATATACAGTGTGTATAAATAGTGTGTATAAATAGTGTGTTATATACAGTGTGTATAAATAGTGTGTTATATATAGTGTGTATAAATAGTGTGTTATATATAGTGTGTATAAATAGTGTGTTATATACAGTGTGTATAAATAGTGTGTTATATACAGTGTGTATAAATAGTGTGTATAAATAGTGTGTTATATATAGTGTGTATAAATAGTGCGTTATATATAGTGTGTATAAATAGTGCGTTATATATAGTGTGTATAAATAGTGCGTTATATATAGTGTGTATAAATAGTGTGTTATATATAGTGTGTATAAGTATAAATAGTGTGTTATATATAGTGTGTATAAATAGTGTGTTATATATAGTGTGTATAAATAGTGTGCTATATATAGTGTGTATAAATAGTGTGTTATATATAGTGTGTATAAATAGTGCGTATAAATAGTGCGTATAAATAGTGCGTATAAATAGTGCGTTATATATAGTGCGTATAAATAGTGCATTATATACAGTGTGTATAAATAGTGCGTATAAATAGTGCGTATAAATAGTGCGTTATATATAGTGTGTATAAATAGTGTGTTATATATAGTGTGTATAAATAGTGTGTTATATATAGTGTGTATAAATAGTGTGTTATATATAGTGTGTATAAATAGTGTGTTATATATAGTGTGTATAAATAGTGTGTTATATACAGTGTGTATAAATAGTGTGTTATATATAGTGTGTATAAATAGTGCGTATAAATAGTGCGTATAAATAGTGTGTATAAATAGTGTGTATAAATAGTGTGTTATATATAGTGTGTATAAATAGTGCGTATAAATAGTGTGTATAAATTGTGTGTTATATATAGTGTATATAAATTGTGTGTTATATACAGTGTGTATAAATAGTGTGTATAAATAGTGTGTTATATATAGTGTGTATAAATAGTGCGTATAAATAGTGTGTTATATATAGTGTGTATAAATAGTGCGTATAAATAGTGTGTTATATATAGTGTGTATAAATAGTGCGTATAAATAGTGTGTTATATATAGTGTGTATAAATAGTGCGTATAAATAGTGTGTTATATATAGTGTGTATAAATAGTGTGTTATATACAGTGTGTATAAATAGTGCGTATAAATAGTGTGTATAAATAGTGCGTTATATACAGTGTGTATAAATAGTGCGTTATATACAGTGTGTATAAATAGTGCGTTATATACAGTGTGTATAAATAGTGTGCTATATATAGTGTGTTATATACAGTGTGTATAAATAGTGCGTTATATACAGTGTGTATAAATAGTGCGTTATATACAGTGTGTATAAATAGTGCGTTATATATAGTGTGTATAAATAATGCGTTATAGATAGTGCGTATTAATAGTGTGCTATATACAGTGCGTATAAATAGTGCGTTATATATAGTGTGTATAACTAGTGCGTTATAGATAGTGCGTATAACTAGTGTGTTATAGATAGTGCGTATAGATAGTGCGCTATATATAGTGTGTATAAATAGTGCGTTCTAGATAGTGCGTATAAATAGTGCGTTATATATAGTGCGTATAAATAGTGTGCTATATATAGTGTGTATAAATAGTGCGTTATAGATAGTGCGTATAAATAGTGTGTTATAGATAGTGCGTTATATATAGTGTGTATAAATAGTGCGTTCTAGATAGTGCGTATAAATAGTACGTTATGTACACTGACTTTATGAAAATAATTAGTGATATTTCAATGCATAATATCGATAGAAATGAAGTTTTAATCATTATTTTAGCTCCATGCATTAAACACATAATGATGTCACAAAGTACATTGCAAATAAAAGTACAATGACATTCATTTTGAATTCTTATGAGACATATTATCACAGACACACTTGGAACAATTCGAAGCAATAAACAGTTACTTTGCGGTCTGCAAACTCTCAAACGCGAAAGTAGGATTCCATATAATGTGAGATATAGCTGTATATATGTACCTTACATGTTGTTATTCATGATACACGCGCGGGGACAGACGGATCTGTAGTCCAGTAGTTAATACAGGGATCGCAGGTTCGATCCCCCGTCTGACCGTAATAAAATAAACAGTCTTTCAGTTGGGACTTCATACCGAGGTCTCGTGTCGGTGCTTTACACCGTGCACGTAAAAGAACCAGAGGAGACTCTGGAATGGGGCTTGTCTGTATCATTGCACCATCTTCCAACAAATCTAAAATGACTAATCTCTTCAGGAGGCGTCGCTCATATGGGTAACCGGTAGCGCCGATAAGTAAACGTAAACACACACTCGCGGCGGAGTACGCATGAAAGCTAACCCTATATACATGATTTTGTTACACATAGACAATAATTATAACCAAAGTACACAGTTACGCCATGCAATATACATGTATAATGTTGCACAATGTAACTTAACCAAAGTACACAGTTACGCCATGCAATATACATGTATAATGTTATACAATGTAACTTAAACAAAGTACACAGTTACGCCATGCAATATACATGTATAATGTTATACAATGTAACTTAAACAAAGTACACAGTTACGCCATGCAATATACATGTATAATGTTGCACAATGTAACTTAAACAAATCAGGTAATGTTATCGAAATATAAAACGACATAAGCATATTGAATGACAATCATTATATATATGTATATATATATGACATAAGTATATTGAATGACAATCATGTTATATATATATATAACGTTCTAATGTCTACGGATTAAAAAGTTGTTGTATCCATAATTTACATTTTGTCTTGAACATATTTAAAGCTCTGGGCGTCTTAATTTCCAGTGGTAGACAATTCCATATATTTGGACCAGGGTATTCTAACGATTTCTTGTACATTTCACATCTAGGTCTTGGAATATAGAGATCCATATTTGAAGCATATCTCAATGTCATATCTGAAGTAACTGTATTGCGATGTCTTAATTGAAAATGTTCATTCAAATAATTCGTTACAAGATTATGCATACTTGTGTACATTGTTACTGCTTTTTGAAACGTTGGTCAAAAGTCATTATACTAATTTCAGACATTGTTTCACGCAAAGAAATATAATGTGTGTCAATATGTTGTTTGGTGGTGTTTCACCATATGAGACAATAATAAGCAAATTGTTGTTGGATATATGCCTTGTAGTAAAGTATTCTGTAGTTCAGATCGACAATATACCGTATTTTACCTAATAGCCAAATGTTAGTTGAAATCTTTTTCATAATATAATTTATATGCGAGTCCCATTTTAATGAATCCTGTACTCCAAGCAACTTCTCTGATTTGCTGGTTATCAATACTATATTGCATATGTAAGAGAGAGTGTTGGATTAGGGAAACCACATTTTCGCTGGGCTGTCATAATAAATTTGCATAAACTAAGATTCCGACACAATATGCATGTTATAATTAGTATGTTATATCATCTTACGAACACATGGTAGTTGTTACGTTTAATGTTCTCTTTGACATTCAAATTTACCCATTTATTCCCATCTCATCAATCTGTAAATATCAACTAGTAATAATATATGTATATAGTGTTGCTACTTAAATACAATAGATGACTAATAACACTAATTACCTGTAATGATTTATAGAAATTTATTTTAGTTTGATAGCGAAAAAAAGGTTCTTAGAGTTACTGCAGTTTAATTGCTCCCGAGAGAGAGAGAGAGAGAGAGAGAGAGAGAGAGAGAGAGAGAGAGAGAGAGAGAGAGGAGAGAGAGAGGAGAGAGAGAGAGAACAGGCAGTCTTGCATAAAGACACCACCACATAGGTTCTGGCGTGTGGTTCGAGCTCAAAACCTCTCGTGCGCGGCCGGGCGGTCGGTTGTGCGGGCCGGCGCATGGTTGGGCGGGCAATAGGTCGGAAGTTCAGTGTTTGAAAGCTCTGCATTTGACTTCACATTTAATAAGAACAATAGCAACTATATATTCTTGGTATTGTGTTGTCAATACCTTGATGGATGAGAGACATCTCTTATTTTCTACTACCTGTACACATGTCCTTTTAGTTAGAGTTATAATCCTTTGTTTTTACTGTTGTTCCCTAACCAGATGCTGTGGTATGATAAATGTGATTTTATCAAAATCCTGTTAATTAACTTATAACATTCTTTTACAAATACGTACCTATTGTATATACTGTACAAGATCTGTCGCGATATAGTAATATAATAATTATAACAAGTGATAGTGGAATAAAATTGATAGCATGTTGTGCAAAGGAAACAACGATAAAAACAGAGGAAAACACTTAGTAGAACATATCTACGTTTATGGAGTATTCAGGAGCAGTAACTCACTGATGTATTTCATTGTTCTGTAGTTACATGTATCACTGTATCACCGTGACTCACTGTATGTTAATTCTGTTGTTTTTATTATACAAATTTATTTTAGCTCGATTGCGAAACAAGTTGTTATAAGTTATATTAATCGCTCTCGAGACCTCATTCCTGATGGAATCCATCGCCACGAGGGAGAGAGAAGTGGCAACGTGGAAATTAAATGCCTTGCCTAAGGGCATAATCGTAACGGCTCCAGCGAGGCTCGAACCCCGGATCATTCGCACTTGAAGCGAACGCGCTATCACAACTTCCACTGTATATTTTTATGTAATGTATATGGATGAGTTTTTAATAAAGATTAAACCAGATATCATCACAAAGTATTCCATAAAACTAAGTAGCAGTCTCTACTTGGAAGCTAAGAATGTGTTTACAATACAAGTTGTAATCCTTATTTTAAGTGTCATGGTACGGTGGTCGCCAGATCGGACAGGTGGATTTTCTCCGGGTACTCTGGTTTTCTCCCACACGAATGACAACACATTAATGTTTCATCCACGCCAACGAGAGTGATTGATATACGTTGTGAAACGTGTGTCGTCGTTGTAAAATAAATAAAGCTGAAGCATTTAACTCTTTCAGCGCCGAATAAATTCAGAGCATGTGCAAACAACATAGATCCAGATCAGCCGCGGCGTAGCGCCGCGTCTGATCATGATCTATGTTGTTTGTTATTCGGACAGGTGCTTCAGCTCCACTGTCTGAAGAGCAATCAGCATATAGCCTGATCAGACGGCATGTTCTGTTCTGTCCGATCGGGTTTTCTACTTTTTTACAAAGTCGCTTTTATGCGACATTGGCGGTGAAAGAGTTAAACAGAAGTCTCATCGTTGAGCATTCATAACAATATCACAAACTATAATACATGTACACGTACATTGCCATTCATTATACAATTGTCTTATATGTCAGACAGACGGATCCTTAGCCCAGTGGTAACACGCTGGACTGGTAATCCAGGGGTCGCAGGTTCGATCCCCCGTCTGACCCTAATAAAATTAACAGTATTTCAGATGGGACTTTAAACCGAGGTCTCGTGTCAGTGCTGTACACCGTGCACGTAAAATAACAAGAGGAGACTCTGGAATGGGTCTCTGTCTGTATCATTGCACTATCCTCCAACAATCTAAAATGACTAATCTCTCCAGGAGGCGTTGCTCATATGGGCAACCGGTAGCGACGATAAATAAACGTAAAACACACATGTATATGTCAGTCTGCAATATATAGTTGTGTTCATTGTCATAGCGTGTCCATATTTGTTTTCAGTGTTCGTAATGCAATATTATATACCGACAGCCTATACAAATACTGTGGAAATAAATCATGTATACAGATGTCGATAACTGGCTAAATCAAGCAATTAACACTTTCCAGACAGATAACTGAATTTTATATCGTAAAGATAAAAGATAAAACAAGCGTTCACTTTCAAGTCTGCCATTTATTGCTCTCAAATGGGGCGTAACCCATCAGTTTGTCTTTTTACTTATTTATTGACATTGCTTCACAGATATAAGAAATAAATTGGTACAATTATAAAAGTATTATAATCTATTGCTCCATAAATTGATTTTTTTTCAATTTCAACAGCAGTTTGTAAAACGGTTTCATTGAAAGCAAAAAGCAATCTGGAAAACCATCAATTTTGAATTTAACAATATATGCCATTAAAATAATGTGAACTTATTATAAAATAAAATGTACACTGTTTCAATAGATCCACTATCAAATTATTTAAGGCATCGTGAACGTCCCAGTATACAGTATACCATGCCTTATACAGTATACCATGATTTATACAGTATACCATGCTTTATACAGTACATCATGCTTTATACAGTATACCATGCTTTATACAGTATATCATGCTTTATACAGTATATCATGCTTTATACATTATACCATGTTTTATACAGTATACAATGCTTTATACAGTATACCATGCTTTATACAGTATACAATGCTTTATACAGTATACCATGCTTTATACAGTATACAATGCTTTATACAGTATACCATGTTTTATACAGTATACAATGCTTTATACAGTATACCATGCTTTATACAGTATACAATGCTTTATACAGTATACCATGCTTTATACATTATACAATGCTTTATGCAGTATACCATGCTTTATACATTATACCATGTTTTATAGAGTATACAATGCTTTATACAGTATATCATGCTTTATACAGTATACCATGCTTTATACAATATACCATGCTTTAAACAGTATACCATGCTTTATACAATATACCATGCTTTAAACAGTATATCATGCTTTATACAGTATACCATGCTTTATACAGTATACCATGCTTTATACAGCATATCATGCTTTATACATTATACCATGTTTTATACAGTATACAATGCTTTATACAGTATATCATGCTTTATACAGTATACAATGCTTTATACAGTATATCATGCTTTATACAGTATACAATGCTTTATACAGTATACCATGCTTTATACAGTATACCATGCTTTATACAGTATACAATGCTTTATACAGTATATCATGCTTTATACAGTATACAATGCTTTATACAGTATACCATGCTTTATACAGTATACAATGCTTTATACAGTATATCATGCTTTATACAGTATACCATGCTTTATACATTATACCATGTTTTATACAGTATACAATGCTTTATACAGTATACCATGCTTTATACAGTATATCATGCTTTATACAGTATACCATGCTTTATACAGTATACCATGCTTTATACAGTACATCATGCTTTATACATTATACCATGTTTTATACAGTATACCATGCTCTATTCAGTACATCATGCTTTATACAGTATACAATGCTTTATACAGTATACCATGCTTTATACAGTATACCATGCTTTATACAGTATACCATGTTTTATAAAGTATACCATGCTCTATTCAGTATATCATGCTTTATACAGTATACAATGCTTTATACAGTATACCATGCTTTATACAGTATACCATGCTTTATGCAGTATACCATGCTTTATACAGTATACCATGCTTTATACAGTACATCATGCTATATAATGTAGGTGTGCGTTTTCTATGTCCTCTAGTATATAATGTAGGTGTGCGTTTTCTATGTCCTCTAGTATATAATGTAGGTGTGCGTTTTCTATGTCCTCTAGTATATAATGTAGGTGTGCGTTTTCTATGTCCTCTAGTATATAATGTAGGTGTGCGTTTTCTATGTCCTCTAGTATATAATGTAGGTGTGCGTTTTCTATGTCCTCTAGTATATAATGTAGGTGTGCGTTTTCTATGTCCTCTAGTATATAATGTAGGTGTGCGTTTTCTATGTCCTCTAGTATATAATGTAGGTGTGCGTTTTCTATGTCCTCTAGTATATAATGTAGGTGTGCGTTTTCTATGTCCTCTAGTATATAATGTAGGTGTGCGTTTTCTATGTCCTCTAGTATATAATGTAGGTGTGCGTTTTCTATGTCCTCTAGTATATAATGTAGGTGTGCGTTTTCTATGTCCTCTAGTATATAATGTAGGTGTGCGTTTTCTATGTCCTCTAGTATATAATGTAGGTGTGCGTTTTCTATGTCCTCTAGTATATAATGTAGGTGTGCGTTTTCTATGTCCTCTAGTATATAATGTAGGTGTGCGTTTTCTATGTCCTCTAGTATATAATGTAGGTGTGCGTTTTCTATGTCCTCTAGTATATAATGTAGGTGTGCGTTTTCTATGTCCTCTAGTATATAATGTAGGTGTGCGTTTTCTATGTCCTCTAGTATATAATGTAGGTGTGCGTTTTCTATGTCCTCTAGTATATAATGTAGGTGTGCGTTTTCTATGTCCTCTAGTATATAATGTAGGTGTGCGTTTTCTATGTCCTCTAGTATATAATGTAGGTGTGCGTTTTCTATGTCCTCTAGTATATAATGTAGGTGTGCGTTTTCTATGTCCTCTAGTATATAATGTAGGTGTGCGTTTTCTATGTCCTCTAGTATATAATGTAGGTGTGCGTTTTCTATGTCCTCTAGTATATAATGTAGGTGTGCGTTTTCTATGTCCTCTAGTATATAATGTAGGTGTGCGTTTTCTATGTCCTCTAGTATATAATGTAGGTGTGCGTTTTCTATGTCCTCTAGTATATAATGTAGGTGTGCGTTTTCTATGTCCTCTAGTATATAATGTAGGTGTGCGTTTTCTATGTCCTCTAGTATATAATGTAGGTGTGCGTTTTCTATGTCCTCTAGTATATAATGTAGGTGTGCGTTTTCTATGTCCTCTAGTATATAATGTAGGTGTGCGTTTTCTATGTCCTCTAGTATATAATGTAGGTGTGCGTTTTCTATGTCCTCTAGTATATAATGTAGGTGTGCGTTTTCTATGTCCTCTAGTATATAATGTAGGTGTGCGTTTTCTATGTCCTCTAGTATATAATGTAGGTGTGCGTTTTCTATGTCCTCTAGTATATAATGTAGGTGTGCGTTTTCTATGTCCTCTAGTATATAATGTAGGTGTGCGTTTTCTATGTCCTCTAGTATATAATGTAGGTGTGCGTTTTCTATGTCCTCTAGTATATAATGTAGGTGTGCGTTTTCTATGTCCTCTAGTATATAATGTAGGTGTGCGTTTTCTATGTCCTCTAGTATATAATGTAGGTGTGCGTTTTCTATGTCCTCTAGTATATAATGTAGGTGTGCGTTTTCTATGTCCTCTAGTATATAATGTAGGTGTGCGTTTTCTATGTCCTCTAGTATATAATGTAGGTGTGCGTTTTCTATGTCCTCTAGTATATAATGTAGGTGTGCGTTTTCTATGTCCTCTAGTATATAATGTAGGTGTGCGTTTTCTATGTCCTCTAGTATATAATGTAGGTGTGCGTTTTCTATGTCCTCTAGTATATAATTTAGGTGTGCCTTTTCTATGTCCTCTAGTATATAATGTAGGTGTGCCTTTTCTATGTCCTCTAGTATATAATGTAGATGTGTGTTTTTTAAAGTCCTCTAGTATATAATGTAGGTGTGCCTTTTCTATGTCCTCTAGTATATAATGTAGGTGTGCGTTTTCTATGTCCTCTAGTATATAATGTAGGTGTGCGTTTTCTATGTGCTCTAGTATATAATGTAGGTGTGCGTTTTCTATGTCCTCTAGTATATAATGTAGGTGTGCGTTTTCTATGTCCTCTAGTATATAATGTAGGTGTGCGTTTTCTATGTCCTCTAGTATATAATGTAGGTGTGCGTTTTCTATGTCCTCTAGTATATAATGTAGGTGTGCGTTTTCTATGTCCTCTAGTATATAATGTAGGTGTGCGTTTTCTATGTCCTCTAGTATATAATGTAGGTGTGCGTTTTCTATGTCCTCTAGTATATAATGTAGGTGTGCGTTTTCTATGTCCTCTAGTATATAATGTAGGTGTGCGTTTTCTATGTCCTCTAGTATATAATGTAGGTGTGCGTTTTCTATGTCCTCTAGTATATAATGTAGGTGTGCGTTTTCTATGTCCTCTAGTATATAATGTAGGTGTGCGTTTTCTATGTCCTCTAGTATATAATGTAGGTGTGCGTTTTCTATGTCCTCTAGTATATAATGTAGGTGTGCGTTTTCTATGTCCTCTAGTATATAATGTAGGTGTGCGTTTTCTATGTCCTCTAGTATATAATGTAGGTGTGCGTTTTCTATGTCCTCTAGTATATAATGTAGGTGTGCGTTTTCTATGTCCTCTAGTATATAATGTAGGTGTGCGTTTTCTATGTCCTCTAGTATATAATGTAGGTGTGCGTTTTCTATGTCCTCTAGTATATAATGTAGGTGTGCGTTTTCTATGTCCTCTAGTATATAATGTAGGTGTGCGTTTTCTATGTCCTCTAGTATATAATGTAGGTGTGCGTTTTCTATGTCCTCTAGTATATAATGTAGGTGTGCGTTTTCTATGTCCTCTAGTATATAATGTAGGTGTGCGTTTTCTATGTCCTCTAGTATATAATGTAGGTGTGCGTTTTCTATGTCCTCTAGTATATAATGTAGGTGTGCGTTTTCTATGTCCTCTAGTATATAATGTAGGTGTGCGTTTTCTATGTCCTCTAGTATATAATGTAGGTGTGCGTTTTCTATGTCCTCTAGTATATAATGTAGGTGTGCGTTTTCTATGTCCTCTAGTATATAATGTAGGTGTGCGTTTTCTATGTCCTCTAGTATATAATGTAGGTGTGCGTTTTCTATGTCCTCTAGTATATAATGTAGGTGTGCGTTTTCTATGTCCTCTAGTATATAATGTAGGTGTGCGTTTTCTATGTCCTCTAGTATATAATGTAGGTGTGCGTTTTCTATGTCCTCTAGTATATAATGTAGGTGTGCGTTTTCTATGTCCTCTAGTATATAATGTAGGTGTGCGTTTTCTATGTCCTCTAGTATATAATGTAGGTGTGCGTTTTCTATGTCCTCTAGTATATAATGTAGGTGTGCGTTTTCTATGTCCTCTAGTATATAATGTAGGTGTGCGTTTTCTATGTCCTCTAGTATATAATGTAGGTGTGCCTTTTCTATGTCCTCTAGTATATAATGTAGGTGTGCGTTTTCTATGTCCTCTAGTATATAATGTAGGTGTGCGTTTTCTATGTCCTCTAGTATATAATGTAGGTGTGCGTTTTCTATGTCCTCTAGTATATAATGTAGGTGTGCGTTTTCTATGTCCTCTAGTATATAATGTAGGTGTGCGTTTTCTATGTCCTCTAGTATATAATGTAGGTGTGCGTTTTCTATGTCCTCTAGTATATAATGTAGGTGTGCGTTTTCTATGTCCTCTAGTATATAATGTAGGTGTGCGTTTTCTATGTCCTCTAGTATATAATGTAGGTGTGCGTTTTCTATGTCCTCTAGTATATAATGTAGGTGTGCGTTTTCTATGTCCTCTAGTATATAATGTAGGTGTGCGTTTTCTATGTCCTCTAGTATATAATGTAGGTGTGCGTTTTCTATGTCCTCTAGTATATAATGTAGGTGTGCGTTTTCTATGTCCTCTAGTATATAATGTAGGTGTGCGTTTTCTATGTCCTCTAGTATATAATGTAGGTGTGCGTTTTCTATGTCCTCTAGTATATAATGTAGGTGTGCGTTTTCTATGTCCTCTAGTATATAATGTAGGTGTGCGTTTTCTATGTCCTCTAGTATATAATGTAGGTGTGCGTTTTCTATGTCCTCTAGTATATAATGTAGGTGTGCGTTTTCTATGTCCTCTAGTATATAATGTAGGTGTGCGTTTTCTATGTCCTCTAGTATATAATGTAGGTGTGCGTTTTCTATGTCCTCTAGTATATAATGTAGGTGTGCGTTTTCTATGTCCTCTAGTATATAATGTAGGTGTGCGTTTTCTATGTCCTCTAGTATATAATGTAGGTGTGCGTTTTCTATGTCCTCTAGTATATAATGTAGGTGTGCGTTTTCTATGTCCTCTAGTATATAATGTAGGTGTGCGTTTTCTATGTCCTCTAGTATATAATGTAGGTGTGCGTTTTCTATGTCCTCTAGTATATAATGTAGGTGTGCGTTTTCTATGTCCTCTAGTATATAATGTAGGTGTGCGTTTTCTATGTCCTCTAGTATATAATGTAGGTGTGCGTTTTCTATGTCCTCTAGTATATAATGTAGGTGTGCGTTTTCTATGTCCTCTAGTATATAATGTAGGTGTGCGTTTTCTATGTCCTCTAGTATATAATGTAGGTGTGCGTTTTCTATGTCCTCTAGTATATAATGTAGGTGTGCGTTTTCTATGTCCTCTAGTATATAATGTAGGTGTGCGTTTTCTATGTCCTCTAGTATATAATGTAGGTGTGCGTTTTCTATGTCCTCTAGTATATAATGTAGGTGTGCGTTTTCTATGTCCTCTAGTATATAATGTAGGTGTGCGTTTTCTATGTCCTCTAGTATATAATGTAGGTGTGCGTTTTCTATGTCCTCTAGTATATAATGTAGGTGTGCGTTTTCTATGTCCTCTAGTATATAATGTAGGTGTGCGTTTTCTATGTCCTCTAGTATATAATGTAGGTGTGCGTTTTCTATGTCCTCTAGTATATAATGTAGGTGTGCGTTTTCTATGTCCTCTAGTATATAATGTAGGTGTGCGTTTTCTATGTCCTCTAGTATATAATGTAGGTGTGCGTTTTCTATGTCCTCTAGTATATAATGTAGGTGTGCGTTTTCTATGTCCTCTAGTATATAATGTAGGTGTGCGTTTTCTATGTCCTCTAGTATATAATGTAGGTGTGCGTTTTCTATGTCCTCTAGTATATAATGTAGGTGTGCGTTTTCTATGTCCTCTAGTATATAATGTAGGTGTGCGTTTTCTATGTCCTCTAGTATATAATGTAGGTGTGCGTTTTCTATGTCCTCTAGTATATAATGTAGGTGTGCGTTTTCTATGTCCTCTAGTATATAATGTAGGTGTGCGTTTTCTATGTCCTCTAGTATATAATGTAGGTGTGCGTTTTCTATGTCCTCTAGTATATAATGTAGGTGTGCGTTTTCTATGTCCTCTAGTATATAATGTAG
>CM026398.1:45074600-45081143 GCA_014843695.1 Archivesica marissinica | reverse complement strand
GCGTTTTCTATGTCCTCTAGTATATAATGTAGGTGTGCGTTTTCCATGTCCTCTAGTATATAATGTAAGTGTGCGTTTTCTATGTCCTCTAGTATAATATAAATAACATGTTACTAGTATATTGGATTGATCGGTACAGTTTTTCTGTAGAATGCATTCTGAGAGTGTTTCTGATTTTAGCTACTAGCGATCAAAACCTTTGTTCCAAAATACACGCGCACGTATAATACAACGGTATAGTCTAAACTGCCTATCCCTTGTTTAAGCCCGTCTTTGAGGGCATACATTGAAAATCATTTTTGTTTGGTTTTAATAGTTGCGGTTACCGATAAATCACGATGAAAGATAATGGAGATTTATAGGTTTACGTCGTTTTGTCATTCGATTTGCTATTGTAAGAATCTGGCGGCAAGATATATATCTATGTATATTAGATGAATCCATTATTTGGATGACAGATTTCTACAAGTAGCAATATTGCTATGATTCATTAACTTATCTCACTAATTGAAATACTATTTGTAAGAAATAAAATATGTCGTGATGAGATTAAGCGAGGAGCTTAAATGAGTGTTCCTACAAGATGCAGTTGGTGTACTATATATATATAAACAGAGAGAGAGAGACTTTAATTCGAAATTCAGTAAGTTATAGACCCATGCGAAAATACAAATCGCATAAGCCGTAACACATAGTTTGAGTTGTTTTGTATGTGGACATGTCGCATACCGCAACGTGTGTTTGTGCTTTACGTTTATTTATCGTCGCTACCGGTTGCCCATATGAGCGACGCCTCCTGAAGAGATTAGTCATTTTAGATTTTGGAGTATAGTGCAATGATACAGACAGAAACCCATTCCAGAGTTTCCTCTGGTTCTTTTACATGCGCGGTGTACAGCACAGACACGAGACCTCGGATTAAAGTCCCATCTGAAAGACTGTTATAATTTTATTAGGGTCAGACGGGGGATGAAACCTGCGATCCGTGTATTAGCAGTCCAGTGTATTACCACTATTAGCACTGGACTACAGATCCGTCGTGATGGTAACGCCTCACATGCACATTATATTCTCCTTCTTTGTGGGCTAGTACTTTTGCATACCGTTATTTTCATTCCGCTAGAGCAAATATTTACAAAGAATAATAAGTGAACATGTGTTTTAGTTTCTTTCTGTTTACGTTAATATTGTATAAACTGGTTAAATATATAAATATATTTGTCACGGTAACATGTGTTCGTAACTTTCTTAGATATGTCCTAGCCCCCTCAACATAATATTCCATACATATATAGAATAACGCCATCATAAATGCGTAACTTGATAGTCCATCTTTCTAAGCTAAGATTATACTACCTAACATATATGCTGGTTGATTTATCTTCCACATGGTTCTCGTGAATATCTATATTTAATGCTATGTACTCGGCAATAAATGTCATGTAAGTCACGGTATTTACTTCCCGAACCATATAACTATAATATGTCATGATACATATTGTTCTTTTTTCTATTAGATTCCAGGCATTACCATTTCTAAATTGTGATTTTTCTACTAGAGTACATAGAAAATGCACACTTCGGATAAGTGTGTTTTGACATGAAAAACAATAACTACATAGTTTTAAACATTTTGGAATATTTTTAGTTGTTCAGTTTGTGTTTTATAATATAGATGTTATATATCTTTGATGGAATCCTTCGTATTTCGTGTTCATGTAATAATAATCATATAATGTAGGTGTACGTTTTCTATGTCCTCTAGTATATAATGTAGGTGTGTGTTATCTATGTCCTCTAGTATATAATGTAGGTGTACGTTTTCTATGTCCTCTATGTATATAATGTAGGTGTGCGTTATCTATGTACTCTATGTATATAATGTAGGTGTGCGTTTTCTATGTCCTCTAGTATATAATGTAGGTGTGCGTTTTCTATGTCCTCTAGTATATAATGTAGGTGTGCGTTTTCTATGTCCTCTAGTATATAATGTAGGTGTGCGTTTTCTATGTCCTCTAGTATATAATGTAGGTGTGCGTTTTCTATGTCCTCTAGTATATAATGTAGGTGTGCGTTTTCTATGTCCTCTAGTATATAATGTAGGTGTGCGTTTTCTATGTCCTCTAGTATATAATGTAGGTGTGCGTTTTCTATGTCCTCTAGTATATAATGTAGGTGTGCGTTTTCTATGTCCTCTAGTATATAATGTAGGTGTGCGTTATCTATGTCCTCTAGTATATAATGTAGGTGTGCGTTTTCTATGTCCTCTAGTATATAATGTAGGTGTGCGTTTTCTATGTCCTCTAGTATATAATGTAGGTGTGCGTTTTCTATGTCCTCTAGTATATAATGTAGGTGTGCGTTTTCTATGTCCTCTAGTATATAATGTAGGTGTGCGTTTTCTATGTCCTCTAGTATATAATGTAGGTGTGCGTTTTCTATGTCCTCTAGTATATAGTGTAGGTGTGCGTTTTCTATGTCCTCTAGTATATAATGTAGGTGTGCGTTTTCTATGTCCTCTAGTATATAATGTAGGTGTTGTGTTTTCTATGTCCTCTAGTATATAATGTAGGTGTGCGTTTTCTATGTCCTCTAGTATATAGTGTAGGTGTGCGTTTTCTATGTCCTCTAGTATATAATGTAGTTGTGCGTTTTCTACGTCCTCTAATATATAATGTAGTTGTGCGTTTTCTATGTCCTCTAGTATATAGTGTAGGTGTGCGTTTTCTATGTCCTCTAGTATATAATGTAGGTGTGCGTTTTCTATGTCCTCTAGTATATAATGTAGTTGTGCGTTTTCTATGTCCTCTAGTATATAGCGTAGGTGTGCGTTTTCTATGTCCTCTAGTATATAATGTAGGTGTGCGTTTTATATGTCCTCTAGTATATAATGTAGTTGTGCGTTTTCTATGTCCTCTAGTATATAATGTAGGTGTGCGTTAATAATTGCATCAGCAGCAACAGTTGCATCAGCAGCAATAGGTGCACCAGCAGCAGTAATTGCATCAGCAGAAACAGTTGCATCAGCAGCAGTAATTGCATCAGCAGCAATAGTTGCATCAGCAGCAACAGTTGCATCAGCAGCAATAGTTGCATCAGCAGCAACAGTTGCATCAGCAGCAATAGTTGCATCAGCAGCAACAGTTGCATCAGCAGCAGTAATTGCATCAGCAGCAATAGTTGCATCAGCAGCAACAGTTGCATCAGCAGCAATAGTTGCATCAGCAGCAACAGTTGCATCAGCAGCAGTAATTGCATCAGCAGCAATAGTTGCATCAGCAGCAACAGTTGCATCAGCAGCAATAGTTGCATCAGCAGCAACAGTTGCATCAGCAGCAATAGTTGCATCAGCAGCAACAGTTGCATCAGCAGCAATAGTTGCATCAGCAGCAACAGTTGCATCAGCAGCAATAGTTGCATCAGCAGCAACAGTTGCATCAGCAGCATAGTTGCATCAGCAGCAAAGTTGCATCAGAGCAGTAATTGCATTAGCAGCAGTAATTGCATCAGCAGCAATAGTTGCATCAGCAGCAGTAGTTGCATCAGCAGCAACAGTTGCATCAGCAGCAATAGTTGCATCAGCAGCAACAGTTGCATCAGCAGCAATAGTTGCATCAGCAGCAACAGTTGCATCAGCAGCAATAGTTGCATCAGCAGCAATAGTTGCATCAGCAGCAACAATTGCATCAGCAGCAATAGTTGCATCAGCAGCAATAGTTGCATCAGCAGCAGTAGTTGCATCAGCAGCAACAGTTGCATCAGCAGCAATAGTTGCATCAGCAGTAACAGTTGCATCAGCAGCAATAGTTGCATCAGCAGCAACAGTTGCATCTGCAGCAATAGTTGCATCAGCAGCAACAGTTGCATCAGCAGCAATAGTTGCATCAGCAGCAACAGTTGCATCAGCAGCAATAGTTGCATCAGCAGCAACAGTTGCATCAGCAGCAGTAATTGCATCAGCAGCAACAGTTGCATCAGCAGCAGTCATTACATCAACAGCAATAGTTGCATCAGCAGCAACAGTTGCATCAGCAGCAGCTGTTGCATCAGCAGCAACAGTTGCATCAGCAGTAGTAATTGCATCAGCAGCAACAGTTGCATCAGCAGCAATAGTTGCATCAGCAGCAACAGTTGCATCAGCAGCAATAGTTGCATCAGCAGCAACAGTTGCATCAGCAGCAGTAATTGCATCAGCAGCAACAGTTGCATCAGCAGCAGTAATTGCATCAGCAGCAATAGTTGCATCAGCAGCAACAGTTGCATCAGCAGCAGCTGTTGCATCAGCAGCAACAGTTGCATCAGCAGCAGTAATTGCATCAGCAGCAACAGTTGCATCAGCAGCAGTAATTGCATCAGCAGCAATAGTTGCATCAGCAGGAACAGTAGCAACAGTAGCCCAGCTAACACACTGATATGTTGTTAGTTGCAGCCAATAAGAAAGAGTTGTGTATAATTTAGGCAGCTGTAGTCTTTAGAAACAGGATACATAATGTATTTAATTTATACAAATTTATGTTAGCTCGATTGCGAAACAAGTTCTTACAACTTACATTAATCACTCTTGAGACCTCATTCCTTGTGGAATCCATCACCACGAGGGAGGGAGAAGGCAACGTGGAATTTAAATGCCTTGCCTAAGGACACAATCGTAACGGCTCCAGCGGGGCTCGAACTCCTGGCCTTTCGCACCTGAAGCGAACGGGCTACCACTGCGCGCTATCACGACATCCACTGTAAGCGGCTACAGCCATCAACACATGAGAAGACATCTTAGTTAGCACAGCAACCAATCAGATAGCTTGAGACAGAATATACTCAGTTGTAGCCAATCAGAAAGCCTGATACAGAATAGACTCAGTAGCAGCCAATAAGAAAGTTTGAGATGGTATGCGATGAGTAAACATCGAGACAGAATATTCTCAGTAACAGACAATCTGAAACCTCGATACAGAATATACTCAGTAGCAAACAATCTGAAACCTCGATACAGAATATTCTCAGTAACAAACAATCTGAAACCTCGGTACAGAATATACTCATTAGCAAACAATCTGAAACCTCGATACAGAATATTCTCAGTAACAGACAATCTGAAACATCGATACAGAATATATGCATTAGCAAACAATATGAAACATCGATACAGAATATATGTATTAGCAAACAATCTGAAACATCGATACAGAATATACTCAGTAGCAAACAATATGAAACCTCGATACAGAATATACTCAGTAGCAAACAATCTGAAACATCGATACAGAATATACTCAGTAACAGACAATCTGAAACCTCGGTACAGAATATACTCAGTAGCAAACAATCTGAAACCTCGATACAGAATATACTCATTAGCTTACAATCTGAAACATCGATACAGAATATACTCAGTAGCAAACAATCTGAAACCTCGATACAGAATATACTCAGTAGCAAACAATCTGAAACCTCGATACAGAATATACTCAGTAGCAAACAATCTGAAACATCGATACAGAATATTCTCAGTAGCAAACAATCTGAAACCTCGATACAGAATATACTCAGTAGCAAACAATCTGAAACATCGATACAGAATGCATCTATCTGAGATATCTCAGCATTTCAGAAGGTCTTGAAAGAGTCTGTGCTCCACTGCAGCAAATGATGTGGCTCATGGATACGCTTAATATTTGTTCTATTTGTATCAGTGGTAGATACGACGTACCATTTATAGCTATAGCATTACATAGATAGGACATATCTCCTTTCATTTCAATAGCTCCTCCTTGTTATTACTGCATGCTTAGAACACACAACATGCTTAATTTGCTAACTTCTTCACACATAGAAAGTTGATATTCCCGATTTCATTTTTAAAACGTATAGCTATTTATAAAATGTTGTTTTCAATGAAAACTAATGTTATATCTTTACGGCTTTGCTCTTTCATGTTATTCAAATAAAAGTCTTTCTTATATGACACTAATGTTTCTTTATTTCCCGTTGTGACTGCACACTCGAGTCATTTTCATAATTTATATATATTCTAACCGACACCGTAATTGGTAAATTGTTGACAAATGTGAAAATTGTCGTTGTAATCAAATGTTTGATCTGTACCACCCAGAACAGCAAAATGCAATTAATAAGACATATTGTGTTTGGAACAGCCGCCCAGTTTGAGACTTTTATTGCATTTATGAACATTTAAAATAAATAGAATCAAGAACAGTACTTAGAAAAAAGTATCTAGGTTTATATGAATGCATCAAGACATGTAAGATTAGAGAGTATAGCCCTCTGAACGATGCGGACCCCCCATCGCTTGTATTTGATGGTTCAAATCTCATTGTGGGTGTCAACTTATTTTACAGGAGGAATCTTTCAAACTGACCACTTGGTAATATTTATTTGCAATAATATATGGTTAAATAATAGCATTATATAACAGGTGGTACAAAGAATAGATCGTTAACCTAATAAACGGATAAATTATAATTATGCATGTATATAAATGGTATATAGTTCCTGCAGCTAATGTCTTACGTCCCATGTCAGTCT
>CM026398.1:45054600-45069600 GCA_014843695.1 Archivesica marissinica | reverse complement strand
TACTTGTATCATACTAATACTAATACTACTACTACTACTACTACTACTAATACTAATAATAATAATAATAAATACGTTTTTTAATTGTATTCCTACTGCTACGACCAGAAGTGTTTTTTAAATTTTTTTTTATTTAAGTTTATTTAACGTCGCTACCGGTTTCCCATTTGAGCGACGGGCAGTTTACCTAACAACACCTTTCCTGGGCAGGCTCCAGCGGTTAACCAGTACTTGGTGCACCAACCTCCGTAAGAAGACCAGAAGTGTCCTATGCATATACTATATTATACCTGTTTACTGTATACATTATAACACTGTGATTATGGCCTCTTAAAAACCACGTGACCGGCTCATATGGTACAATGTAATGGTATTCTAAAAACTGAAGTTCAAAATGTGTGTATGTGTGTGTGTGTTTTACGTATATTTATCGTCGCTACCGGTTGCCCATATGAACGCCGCCTCCTGAAGAGAATAGTCATTTTAGATTTTTGGAGTATAGTGTAATGATACAGACAGACCCATTCCAGAGTCTCCTCTGGTTCTTTTACGTGCACGGTGTAAAGCACCGACACGAGACCTCGGTTTAACGTCCCATCTGAAAGACTACCATGCTATTCATCGTACCAGACTTATATAGAATGCTTGAACACGGATTTCACTTTACAATCAATTTAACTCTGTGTTTTACGTTTATTTATCGTCGCTATCGGTAACCCATATGAGCGACGCCTCCTGAAGAGATTAGTCATTTTAGAGTTTAGAGGATAGTGCAATGATACAGACAGAGACCCATTCCAGAGTCTCATCTGGTTCTTTTACGTACACGGTGTAAAGCACCGACACGAGACCTCGGTTTAACGTCCCATCTGAAAGACTGTTAATTTTATTAGGGTCAGACGGGGATCGAACCTGCGATCCCCGGATTACCAGTCCAGCGTGTTACCACTGGACTACAGAACCGTCTGTTCAATTTAACTCAATAATGGGTCATTCATTTATATCAGTAATTTGGTCACATTTATTGATCAAATATTTTTAGGATCAAACAAAGTTAGGATATGATTAAAAAGGAAGGGATCAATTAGCTTAGTTGTTGTCATGTTATATTGGCGTAAATAGGAAAGCTGTGTATGCTCATACAATACCCCTGCGGTTAAACAATTCCAATTCAAGGATATATGCCTAGATTTGTGCGTGCGGTTTAAGTGATTATTCAAATATTATAATCTACAATGAACATTTAACATACGAAAATAAGATACCTATCTCTGCATGTATCTACGGATAAGTGAAATACTGCCAATGTCAATGTTTATGGTACATGAAAGCATGTGCATTATAACATAATGTAAGCATACATATCCTTCAATTTTGCAATACCTTCTTTATTGAATGCAGAACAAAACTCACAGAACGTCGATTACTTATAACTTTTACATGTCATGCAAACAAATATCTGACCACATGTCAATATAATGTTAGTATGACGTCATGGCATTGTATACGAGGGGATTTAAACGGGAGTTTTGGAATTCATAGAGCTTCCAACTTTGGTATTTACATTTGCCCAAACGATTAGTGGAGTATAATGTATCATATGTATATGGGATATGCGTCACGCCCATGTCTTATCAGATCTGTCGGTCCACTCTATCTCTTTGAACACATAAACGTAATATGATAATTGGTCACGTCAATTTCTAAACACGATTCTTGTAATTATCGTCGCTTTAAATAAAATGAAAACAATGTGACAATTTTGTTATATATATTTGACCTTCCGTATAATCTGCACAACAGCTGGTAGCAAAAAGGGTAACAGAAAGCCACTGAGGTCTTGTATGATTGGTGTGTTTGTTTGTATAGCTATAGACACAACATGTCAATTTACCGGCACATATTAACTACCAATTATTCTTAAATGAAGAGCAATTGTGGCCCACTTTCGATAACTAATCTACAGCACGCGAACAATTTAGATAATCTATTACTTACCAGTAAAAAGAAGAAAGACGATTTATAAAAGGCCTATATTTTCAGCAAATAATTAAGCGATATAATTTCAACCACGAATTTTAATCGGTCCACACCCATTATTAGCCCCAGATTTCAGTAGTTTCGGATATTGACATAATTCGACCAGAATACGTTATTGTGTGGGTTGGGTAACTGCTATAGAATGAATATAATTATTATAATATTATATAGAACATGAAATAAACATTAATAAGGAATGGAATCTGAGGACATGTAATTAGCTGTTACCCATTTTATGGTGCAATTCTTTACACGCCTACCCTCCTATTATATCTGATTAATTAATCTCACCAAAGGCATAATAGCGCTCGCATAGTAATACGCCATATTACCTTTCCATCATTAACCCTTTCAACACCACACACCTCTAAATAGGCTTATGAAAAGTGTAGATCCAGATGAGCCGGCTCGTGACGAGCCGTCTCATCAGGATCTGCACTTTTTTGCCAGTAATAATTATTACTATTTTTAGATAAAATTACCCATTTTGATAAATGAACTGGTCCAAAGGTAATTTTCTTATTGATTTATTGGTCTGAAAATATCACGCACCAGTCCATGTCAGTTACTTGGGGTTGAAAGGGCTAAGGTAGTGTAACGCCATATTACCATTCCATCATTTAGGTAGTGTAACATAGTATAACGCCATATTACCATTCCATCATTAAGGTAGTGTAACGCCATATTACCATTCCATCATTAAGGTAGTGTAACGCCATATTACCATTCCATCATTAAGGTAGTGTAACATAGTATAACGCCATATTACCATTCCATCATTAAGGTAGTGTAACGCCATATTACCATTCCATCATTAAGGTAGTGTAACGCCATATTACCATTCCATCATTAAGGTAGTGTAACGCCATATTACCATTCCATCATTAAGGTAGTGTAACGCCTTTCTATACAAAATATGCATTTAACGAGACTCATTGGAATATTTTGTTATGAAATGAAACAAAACAGTGCAGTAATTAATATACCTGTATTAATATTTAAAGAACATGAAACAGTTTCCTTTTTAGCATGTGTAAGTGAGTGGAGCCAGGCTCCTCTGTGACGTAAGCGGAGCCTCCGTGTCGCAATGTATTAATCCGCGAGATCCATGGTGGCTGTGCTGTGTTCATAGGCACTTTACTCTCACACTCAAGGCAATGCATTTCATCAGGAATGCGGTATATACAGAGCGATTAAACCAGTTTTACAAGAACTTGTTTTGCAATGGAGATAAAAATCATTTGCATAAATAAATTTACAAATTTGTATAATTCTCATTTGTCACAATGGTTATGGACATGTAATATTTTATCTATTATATCACCCACTATTTTTGCCATGGACAATTATCAATTTTTGGAGTTTTACCTATGACACATATTAACTGCAACTTTAACATCCAAAGCGTATATGGTCCGGGCATGCATATAATTGTCAAAATAATTTTTTCGAAACGTCTAAGAATACATGACACACATACAAGAACACCTAGGAAAGAGATACAAGCATGTTGCTTTCTCTTCAATCCTATATGTATGTACATATTATGAATATTCAAAGAAATAAATAGTGTTTAAACTAAGACGCTCCTATGTATGTTCCATAAATGCCAAACCCCTTGCGGGGACCTAGACATATTTCCCTGGTCAGGCTTAGCCGACCTAAGTGGTTCACCAGTACTAAGCAATGTGTGTGTGAGGTGTCTTGCTCAATGACACTACATACGTGGCCTGACCGAGTATCGAACCCGGGACCGCTCGATTCCAAATCCGACGCTCTACCACTGGACCCACGGACGCCACACGCTCCTACGCGCATCCTTTGAAACATAATCGCCATGAGCATGTCCTTGTTACATGTATGCGGCCATATGCTCACTAAGCGATCACAAGTGTTTCCGAACACGTTTAATAACAGTTTTTATCACATGTTCTTGTACGTACACACGTGTAATACACCATGGAAGGATTCTGATTGATCGCGAATGGACATCTTCGTTTTGACACATTCGACATATTGCTTGTGTTCATGCTTTACTGGTCGAAAATCAAATGTTTAAATCGTATGAAATGCTAAATATGCACTAGTAAGGTAAATGTGATTAAACGTATCGTGTCGCTTATTAGCGAGGATTTCTTTGATTATTATTTCGATTCTAGCACGACTTACTTTTAATAATTTTAAAGGAGTATTTTCTTCAAACGCCACTGCATTTGGCTTTCGAAATGAACAAAAGTTGTAACTGATCAATAATTTTATTTATTTTGTCAAATAAAACTGTACAGAATAGTAACTGAAACGTTACTTAACAGAAAACAAGACGGACAAGAGATTATCTGATTCTAAAAATAGCTCACTTCCGCGAATTCCCACGGTATTTTTTACAAACAGCATTCATAAAACTTTACACGCATTGTATAAATGGAATAGCCAAAACACGGTGCGCGCAACATAGTTCAAGGTAGGTATATCGCAGAATAACTCGAGGTAGATTTTACTCTACAAGTATGTATGTTATTAGCTGGGTCGTGTTAGAATCAGGAATATTTACTACAGTGTATGGATGCATCTTACCGTGTTGCAATGAGATGTAATAAAGTTCAAACCTATACTGGCAAACATAAAATATGTTCCAAAATAATGGTTGTTGTTACTGTGTTAAGGTGATAACAGGATCTTACACTCGTGATATCATACCATATTTTATGAAACTCGGTTTGGCAGTTTGCTATTAAGCTAGTCAAAAGGCTCGCTTAATAGCAAAATTCCCAAACGAGTTTCATACAATATTGGTATGAAATCACGAGTGTAAGATCACATATATGAAATGAAATATTTCACATTATTTACACATATAACAGTTATATCTGCGCTATATAGGTGTCCCTTCTCCTTTGATGTAGTGCCGATAATTCACATTATTTACGCATATAACAGTTATATCTGCGCTATATAGGTGTCCCTTCTCCTTTGATGTAGTGCCGATAATTCACATTATTTACGCATATAACAGTTATATCTGCGCTATATGGGTGTCCCTTCTCCTTTGATATAGTGCCGATAATTCACATTATTTACGCATATAACAGTTATATCTGCGCTATATGGGTGTCCCTTCTCCTTTGATGTAGTGCCGATAATTCACAGTATTTACGCATATAACAGTTATATCTGCGCTATATGGGTGTCCCTTCTACTTTGATGTAGTGCCGATAATTCACAGTATTTACACATATAACAGTTATATCTGCGCTATATGGGTGTCCCTTCTTCTTTAATGTAGTGCCGATAATTCACAGTATGTACGCATATAACAACAACAACAACAATAATTTATTGCATAAAACATAGTCATATGCTTATAGCAAATACACAATATATATGAGTAGACAGTCATGGATTTTCAGAGAAGTGCTTAACAAATACAAATAATTTTAATTGTGTAATGAAGTTACTTTCTTAGTAAATTTGCAAAGTAAATAAATTTGGACAGTTTTAATAATAATTCTTTTGATTCGGCTGTTAAAAGGTTGGTCAATTTTTGTAACGTAGGCCAGGTATAGTAATATCTTTTAAAATACTTGTGTCTTAAGTCAGTATATTTAGCATATTAGGAGAAAATGAAATTCACTTTCTATCATATTCATATTGCATTGAGTACATAGTCGTTGGTGCCTAGGTAAATTTAAGTAACGTCCCTTTTCTATAAAAAGATCATGTGATGATGTTCTAAATTTAGTTAGTGCTGTTCTTTATTTAATTTCAGTTATGATATCCAGATATGATTCAAATTTAATAGAATGTTTAAATAAACAATATCTTTCTAGTCGTGTTGAATTATTTAATGTTGAATACCAGCTTTGTTGATATATATCTAGTAGTCTTTGTTTGATTTGATTAAAATTTAGTAACATATTAAACTGATGCTGCCAAAGATATGTTAGACCACATTGATCTAGAATAATTTTAATTTGATAAGCCCATTTGTTTTTATTATAAGTAAGTCCAGTATCAGTATCTGTTTTTAACATTTTATATGTTTTAAATAATAATGATCTATCACTGAGAGTTAATAGTTTAATCCAATATTTAATCATTAAAAGTTTACGACGTACACACATGGGAGTTCTTCCAAGTTCAACGTATAATGCATCCAGATTTGTTGAGCGTCTTACATGTAAAACTTTTCTACAGAATTTAGAGTGTAAGGATTCAACATCTGGACCCAAGTGATACCCCCAGATTTCAGCAGAATAGTTTAATATCGGTGCGACAAGAGTGTCAAATAATTGCGTTTACTTTGAAACTGGTAAATCTAACCTATTGTAACAATAAACAGATTATGCATGGAATACGAGGCATGTTGTGCTACTCGTTTTTGCGTACGATTCCAGTTACCGTTTTTAAATAAATGAACTCCAAGATACTTAAATGACGTAACAACTTCTATAAGTGAATTATAAATATAGAAATCATAAGACGTGTGACGTCCATTTTCGAATATCACGATTTTAGTTGTGTTTATATTAAGACGTAAACCCTATACGTTGCAATATGTTTCAATATCGGTCAATATTGACTGAAGCGAAGCGGGATCGTGAGCAAATACGACTGCATCGTCTGCAAATAGTAATAAGAATAATTGTAGCTCGTCAATTGCTAATATACCATTTATATTGCTGTTTATACTATCTATAATATCATTTAAGAAAAATAAACATAGTAAGCTGCTAGCCAGGTCCCCCTGTTTCACCCCGATGTTAGAATTAATATTTTCGGATTTAAGAGAGTTATACCGAATGTACGACTTGATAACACTATACATTGATTTATATAAAACATTTATATCTGCGCTATATGTTTATCCCTTCTCCTTTGATGTAGTGCCGACACTACACATTATTTACGCATATAACAGTTATATATGCGCTATATGTTTATCCCTTCTCCTTTGATGTAGTGCCGATACTACACATTATTTACACATATAACAGTTATATCTGCGCTATATGTGTATCCCTTCTCCTTTGAGGTAGTGCCGATAATTCACAGTATTTACACATATAACAGTTATATATGCGCTATATGTGTATCCCTTCTCCTTTGAGGTAGTGCCGATAATTCACAGTATTTACACATATAACAGTTATATCTGCGCTATATGGGTATCCCTTCTCCTTTGAGGTAGTGCCGATAATTCACATTATTTACACATATAACAGTTATATCTGCGCTATATGGGTGTCCCTTCTCCTTTGAGTTAGTGCCGATAATTCACATTATTTACGCATATAACAGTTATATCTGCGCTATATGGGTGTCCATTCTCCTTTGAGGTAGTGCCGATATTTAACATTATTTACACATATAACAGTTTTACCTGCGCTATATGGGTGTCCCTTCTCCTTTAAAATAGTGATGATATTTCATCTGTATATTAAGCTTATTAATCGTTGATAATTCTTTATAATAGCTAGATACATTTCCTCTTTACGCGATGAAAGGGGTGTATATTGTTACAATGCATTCATATCAGATAATGATATTACCAATGTTTTCTATAGTAGAGTTCTTAAGTCTTACACTAATATTGCAATGTCATTTATGTGTATACAGCAGGTGTGACCATTCGATCAGAGTGGCCAAGTGGCTACCAATGCAAACGACGTTGGTTTGAATGTATATAACACAACTGTGGCCATTATATCAGGGTTGTCCAGTGGCTACCAATGCACACGACGTTGGTTTGTGTTTATAGAACACAACTGTGACCCTTATATCAGGGTGGCCCAGTGGCTACCAATGCACACGACGTTGGTTTGAATGTATATAACACAGCTGTGGCCATTATATCAGGGTTGTTCAGTGGCTACCATTTCACACGACGTTGGTTTGAATGTATATAACACATCTGTGGCCATTATATCAGGGTGGTCCAGTGGCTATCAATGCACACGACGTTGGTTTGAATGTATATAACACAACTGTGGCCATTATATCAGGGTTGTTCAGTGGCTATCAATGCACACGACGTTGGTTTGAATGTATATACAACATCTGTGGCCATTATATCAGGGTGGTCCAGTGGCTACCAATGCACACGACGTTGGTTTGAATGTATATAACACAACTGTGACCCTTATATCAGGGTGGCCCAGTGGCTACCAATGCACACGACGTTGGTTTGTGTTTATAGAATACAACTATGACCCTTATATCAGGGTTGTCCAGTGGCTATCAATGCACACGACGTTGGTTTGAATGTATATAACACAACTGTGACCCTTATATCAGGGTGGCCCAGTGGCTATGGGTGGTTTGTCATTGCAAACGACGTGGGTTTGAGCGTATAAATATAACACAACTGTGACCATTATATCAGGGTGGCCCAGTGGCTACAATTGCAAACGACGTGGGTTTGAGTGTATTAATAGAACGCAACTGTGACCATTAGTTCGGCGTTGTCCAATGGCTACCATTGCAAACGACGTTTGTTTGAGTGTATTAATAGAACACAACTGTGACCATTATATCGGTATAGCCCAGCAACTATCCATGCAAACGACAATGATTCCGTTTCATGTTATGACCTATTGCCATGTGCAATAGTCAAATTTGTCTGCCGCGCATATATTGTCAATGTTATGGACATTTCAATGATATGGGCATGTTGTATTCAATGTCGTGCTGTGTATCATACATACGTCCTTTGGAGAATATGTGTGTAGCTCACACCCGATATGTCATCAACACTCCTCATACATTTTATAATTATGATAAAACCTGTATTTCCACATTATTAAGCTTAGTCAGATCATTCTCTATTACGTTGGTACATAATTCTATATTAAATGTTATGCTATATGTCGATTGTTCGTAGCAGGCAACTAGTAATATATATAGTGTCCTCTATATATCCGAATTTTCGGCGTAAAAGCCTTTTTCACGGGAACCATAAATCATCCAGCTAATATTCATTGTGTTATGGTTTGATTTAATGCAATAAGTTATAATTCCCATAGAATGGCTGTGCACTATTATATATTATATGTGTAGCATGCATAGATTATTATTATTATACCACATTTATATAGCACCCTTTTCATATCAGATACGTTCAAAGGTGCTTTACAATAAGAGTCTGCAAGTAAAAACAGTAAAACATGTAATAAAACAATAGTATAACTTAAAGTAATGTAAAAATGTATCCTAGCTAATTTAGTCAATGAGGTTTAAAAAAAATGTAAGGGTCGCATACCAGGCCCACCCTCGCCTGCCAGAGGCCCCTTCCCCCATGGCAGAAGAGGGAAAGCGTGGGTGGACTTCAAAGCAAGAACTAAAAGGCATACGCCATAAGACTAAGATATGCAGTTAAAGAATATGTATACCAGATATATATGTTAAAAGATTTAAGGATTGTTTGATGAGACTGAAATAAATAAATAGGTGAGAAATCTATTGCTGTCCCGATAGTGTTTATAAATATCCACAATAACAGCCGATACAAAATGTTGTCATGTTGTCGATGTAGCAATATTATGTAACCTGACTTTAATAAACTTGAATAATTGTTGTGTTATTTTGTAAGCTTGGCTATCGTCTGGTGATTTAATTCGAGCCATTAAAATATGCCACTGTTGCTATTTTAGTGTGTCATTGTCAATTAGCAGAGTATACTCTATTTTATTATAATTATTTTTTCAGATTGTTCAAGAATTGCGATGCTATATAATTACATGTCCATGAAGGACCACATCGGACATGCTAGATAGATACACTGTCGCATATTTTGAGGTATACACTTATAAATTGAAAGTTTCAAAATGTGGTTGAAAGCCCAGAACGTTTACGAACATGCGAATCTTTACCGTCATGTTAACCATATATTTGAGTGACGTTTCGGTGTAACAATCTACGTAGAATGCAGCGGTTAACAAAAGTCATATTCCCCAACAAGTTACTATTTTTGACGGTGAAAAGTTGACTTGATGTGTTCATTTAAAACTTTATCTATGCCTAAAGATTTAAGATGTTTAAGTGTTGTGACTTGTGACTGCTACTTCTAATTCCTCGATAGTAATTTCTACATTTAATTGTTCGCCTCTCACCAATGCAACCCGGGTTCGATCCTCGGACCGTGAAGTATGTGAGATGGTACGGTGGTTGCCATATTGGACATGTGGGTTTTCTCCGGGTACTCTGGTTTCCTCCAACACGAATGACCACATTTACGCTTTCATCGGCGCCAACGAGAGTGATTAATATAAGTTGTTAGAACTTGCTTCGCAATCGTTGTAAAATAAATAAAGTTTGAACTTTTTAATTGTTCATTTATTTCTAGCAATACGTTTTCATTATCTATATTGCTATCATTATCTATATTGCTATCATTATCTATATTGCTATCATTATCTATATTGCTATCATTATCTATATTGCTATCATTATCTATATTGCTATCATTATCTATATTGCTTTCATAATCTATATTGCTATCATTATCTATATTGCTTTCATTATCTATATTGCTATCATTATCTATATTGCTATCATTATCTATATTGCTATCATTATCTATATTGCTTTCATTATCTATATTGCTATCATTATCTATATTGCTATCATTATCTATATTGCTATCATTATCTATATTGCTATCATTATCTATATTGCTATCATTATCTATATTGCTATCATTATCTATATTGCTTTCATTATCTATATTGCTTTCATTATCTATATTGCTTTCATTATCTATATTGCTATCATTATCTATATTGCTATCATTATCTATATTGCTATCATTATCTATATTGCTATCATTATCTATATTGCTATCATTATCTATATTGCTATCATTATCTATATTGCTATATCATTATCTATATTGCTATCATTATCTATATTGCTATCATTATCTATATTGCTATCATTATCTATATTGCTATCATTATCTATATTGCTATCATTATCTATATTGCTATCATTATCTATATTGCTATCATTATCTATATTGCTGCACATAGTACCTTGCATAATTGTGAATACTGTCATCATTTCTTTGTACTTGTGATTCTACGAACTGCACATTTTCTTTTATCTCGTCTGTAATATCTCTGCCTATCATATTCGCTATGATCTGATCAAAGCGAAGTTAGATTTCATATGACCAATTCTTAATCAGTGTGCAATAGTACCTATTTTCATATACTTCAGTGTTTTATAATTGTCTTAGAGCAGTTTAACTAATGTTGTTAAAACTTGTGGCCCAACCCATTTGCTTCATTTGACAATTCTTGTGCACAACAATGACATAAATCGTATACTATGCATACTTATACAAGTGTGTTCATTTGTTCTGTACACTGTATATATAGAATGAATGCAATAAAATATGATTAAACTAAACATAATCGTTCTATATCTATTTCTTTTTTTAGGTTGCTATGTTTCATTGTTTGTGAATTAACTATTAAGGAATCCAATAATGGCATTTTCAACAAAGACTGGTGGCCGCCATCTTGGATTCCAATATGGCCGCCTTATAATACCTATTTTCTTCCATGTCTCCGTTTCTATTGCAGATAGAGTCAAGAAACTGGTGACTATACCCAGGTTTTCATGGGCAAGGAATCCAATAATGCAATGTAATGGCAATTTCAACAATGATTGACGGCCACCATCTTGGATTCTAATATGGCCACCTTATAGTATATACTGGTACCTATAATATGTTCTTCAATATCTCTTCTAGAGTAGTAAGAGATGAGTTATTTAATCGGGTTTCTACAACCTTCACCAGCTCCACACTTGCAGAACTCACAGCAAGTAATGTTTCTGACCCTGCACGGACAGACAGTACCTTTTGCACATTTGATTCAATTGCAAGGCGCAGGAAAGTCACTAGATAGTACATCGTGTACTATCTCAGGTGAAAGATGACCTTCTTTGTCCAAAGTGTACCCGTACTCGGTTGGATCAAGCGGAACGTTTTCTAGAAACGGTGCATGAAGCCAGATATAACATTGAAGATATGCACGTTTTATATGGAGGTGAACACTAGCCGATGTACACGGTAGTTTTTCGAGATCTAGTTGAAATGTTTTCTTGTGGTATATTTTGAACCTCATTTTATCGAATGTTCCTACTGTATTATCGCTAGAGATACAAGCAACCAGAAATGTCTCGGCAGTATGAATCATTCCATCCATAATTGGAGCCTTTGCGAATGAAAGAACATGCTCACATTCCAACGCTTGCGCAGTTTTAAGTGTATACTTCTTTGTTCTTATCTTGCTTGTGCTGTCACAGCCACTCAATACATGGATAGCTGGTAAGCTTTCAGCTACACTAGAATCTATTCCGGATCCGACATCGTGAACAGGGATTGCCCTTGTGTAAATACCCTGTCCACATAAATCTCTCTCATAAAGCTCTTTCATGCCAAAATGAACCCACTGCATGAAATGGTACACCAGAGAGATAAAGGCATCAGTGTCTGCTGATGCCACAATGACTTTCCGAAACTTATCAACAGTAAAAGCATGATTCACATGGAACATGATTCTGTCATCAGCCTCCTCATGATCACATTTCAGCAGACACTCATATTCTTCGTTCCCCTGAACAAGTTTCATGCAAGCTGTCAAGTCTGGTTAGTGTGCTCCTCCAAGGTATACAGGTTTGCAGTCTTTGTATGTTTCAATCATCCATTTTATGAAGAATTGCTGCAGTCTCACTTTGTTTTCTGTTGATGACAAGAAACTTTCCATATCGACAGGTAGTGGTTGATCAGTTCGACTAATAATAGTGTTTATTGCATCATGTTTGCTGCGACGATCACGCTCACATTGCTTGATACTATGTTGAAGATATAAGTCGAAGATTATATCAATCCGGTTACAGTCTCCTGACAGGTAGATGCATGTGTTCCACAGTTTCTTCACCAAATCACCGAACGTCCTGAGCTTTAACTTCTTTACTGCCACTTTTCGAGCATATGCCATGAAGTCGATCATGGCTTCATCTTCCTGTGGAATATCAGCAGGGGGTGGAGTTTGCATATTCTTCTCAATCTCACTTGTAAGTTCGAACTGTTGTGGTTTTCTTAGAAACTCATCTTTAAATAGTTAGGTAGAAAGAGGTACTTGTGAGCTCATAACGCAGTAACATTTCTATGCTGTACATTTGCAACCTCGCAAAGTCAATAGTTCGCAAGGCTGAAACTGTTTCTTTCTTCACATCAATCTTCTTCTGTGGTCCAACTGCTTTTGCCACTTTTCGTATCTTTGGAAATGGATCAAACAACATCAACTCTTTCGTCTGCAGCCTCAATACTCGAAATTCACAATAGCTCTTTTCACCTTCATCTATGCAATGTATCAAGAAAGACGACGTGTCCTTGACTAGTTGCTTTCCTGTAACGATGTTTTTCACTTCGTTGTTTGTGCTGACCGTGAATGGATTGGTCCTTTCATCAATGTAACTAACAATCTGTTCTACACATTGCTCATCAGCTTCGGTTCGTGGTGCAAAGAATACTCGTCATCTTCGTTCAAGTTACAAATCTCCCGCAAGTGCGTTGTAAATTGTGCTTTCTCCTGCTTTATTATGTTCCATTGGCACACTGCTTCTTTTTGGCGAGTAATGCCAATTATTCCACCTTGTCCTTTCGCCGGTTTGTTGTACTCTTTCTCCAGAGCTTGATCCATGGGGACGCCACTGCCACGTCTCATTGTGTGTTTCACAATGAATCCTCCTTTCTTGAACGAATCATAGATTAAAGGGAAGTTTACCTCTAATTTGATGCAATCTTCATAGTAGAGAGGCAACCAGCGACTATAGTTTGTTCTACCAAAAGCAAAGAACAGCGACAGGGCCCTCAGTACTTGCAGCTATGTAATTTCAAGATTTTGGTCTACTCAGACGACACCTGATCACCACTAAATGGTGGCCATATTGGAATCCAAGATGGCGGCCGTCAATCATTGTTGAAACTGCAATTACATTGCATTATTGGATGCCTTGCCCATGAAAGGGTATAGTCACCAGTTTGATGACTCTATCTGCAATAGAAACGGAGAAATGGAAGAAAATAGGTATTATAAGGCGGCCATATTGGAATCCAAGATGGCGGCCACCAATCTTTGTTGAAAATGCCATTACTGGATTCGTTGCCCATGAAAACCTGGGTATAGTCACCAGTTTGATGACTCTATCTGCAATAGAAACGGAGACATGGAAGAAAATAGGTATTATAAGGCGGCCATATTGGAATCCAAGATGGCGGCCACCTGACATTGTTGAAACTGACATTATTGGAATCCTTGACCATGAAAATGTTGATATAGCCACCATTTTCATGAGCCTATCCCTACCAGGAGCTGAGATATTGGATGAAATAGGTTGTGCATGGCGGCCATTTTCAATCCAAGATGGCGACTTCCTGCACCTGATCCAGAGCATGTGACCAAACTTTTTTTCATCCCCAGACCACAAGGAACAAAGATCCAAAGTCAAACTGAGCGCACATAAAAGTGCATACTCAACTACAGCTAGCTCCTAGAGTATATAGGAATCTTCAATAATTTAACGTAACGAGCTATCAAGCTTAATGAAAACAGCGGATTATATCCCGTGACCAAATTTGAACAAAACAGGACCAACATTGTTCAGTATACGTACAGTGTTTTAATTGTTTTGTCATTACGTTGACAGTTTGACATAGATCGTTGCAACGTTTTACTGCAATTTTATTTATTGACCTAGCTTTTTGTTACGGAAATGGCCGATTAACTCAAAGCGTAATATGTAATAAGTGTGTAACGTACAGCGTGTATTTAACAGAACGAGGCCATCATTCCAGTGGCGTAGCTATTAGCGCACAAGATGGCGGGGTGGGGGGCTGAACATATACTTTATACAAATTTATTTTAGCTCGATTGCGAAACAAGTTCTTAC
>CM026398.1:44994600-45049600 GCA_014843695.1 Archivesica marissinica | reverse complement strand
CGACAAGGAACCATTTCACAGACGACATGAAACCATTTCACAGACGACAAGGAACCATTTCACAGACGACAATGAACCATTTCAAGACTTCACAGACGACAATGAACCATTTCACAGACGACAAGGAACCATTTCACAGACGACAAGGAACCATTTCACAGACGACAAGGAACCATTTCACAGACGACAAGGAACCATTTCACAGACGACAAGGAACCATTTCACAGACGACAAGGAACCATTTCACAGACGACAAGGAACCATTTCACAGACGACAAGGAACCATTTCACAGACGACAAGGAACCATTTCACAGACGACAAGGAACCATTTCACAGACGACAAGGAACCATTTCACAGACGACAAGGAACCATTTCACAGACTTCACAGACGACAAGGAACCATTTCACAGACGACAAGGAACCATTTCACAGACGACAAGGAACCATTTCACAGACCGACAAGGAACCATTTCACAGACGACAAGGAACCATTTCACAGACTTCACAGACGACAAGGAACCATTTCACAGACGACAAGGAACCATTTCACAGACGACAAGGAACCATTTCACAGACGACAAGGAACCATTTCACAGACGACAAGGAACCATTTCATAGACGACAAGGAACATTTTCATAGACGACAAGGAACCATTTCACAGCTGCGGATGTGTACACCTCTGAGTTGTTTACTCTCTTAAATGTCGTGAAGAGTTTAACAACGGTTTTTCAATTACGGAAGAATACCTTAGACATTGTTTTCATTTTTCAAATTGTAATGAAGAGCTCTCCGATTTAATTTGAAGTTTAGTACATGCCAATGTTATATATGTATACTAAACCCGTCACATGTTCTTCACTTGCTCGCTCATAAATATACCGATTTAAATAATGTTCATTTAATTGAAACTTTTAATTACAAAGCAGTTTCTGACCATCGTGTTTGACTTCCTTATCTGTAGAGTCTACGATCAGAAGTTATATGAAGTACAATAAGGTGTTTGGTATTTTAGAATTTGCTTCTCTACAATACATATGGGATATATCAAATTCTGCGTACAATTGATTACTACACAAGTATACTAGAGGATATAGAAAACGCACACCTACATCTATGTGATTATTATTACATGAAAACGAAATACGAAGGATTCCATTAAAGATATATCACATCTTTATTACAAAACACAAACTGAACAACTAAAAATATTCCAAAATGATTAAAGCGACATTACAGTGCAAAAAGCAAGTTGTATGTATATAAATCATACGGTTACTTATCGTCGCTACCGGTTAACCATTTGAGCGACTTGTCAATATGAGCGACAGGAAGTTTACCTAAAACACATTTCCTGGGCAGGCTTCATTGGTTGAACACTACTTGGTGTACCAACCTCCGTAAGAAACTGCCAACTATTTAATATAAAGTGAAACGGTCTGAGCGGGGCTCGAACCTGTGACCACAAGTGGTGATATGCTACAGTGGTACACAGCGACCGTAACTACGGAGGCGGACGTTATTTAAAAAGATGAACACGTATTTCCTTATGTACCATGTGAATTACGACGCGTGCTTGGGACGGGGTAAATCAGTATTTATTAAGTGTTTATTAAAAGCTTTAAAGTGACCCGGAATTCAATCCCTGATTTAATCAACAGCTTGAAGAATAGATCATGTCAATCTACTCTCATAACTGTCAATCAGAAGTATATATATGTGCTCTTTATATTCCCCGAGTATCGACTGCAACAGTAAAATACTTCATATACACAACATACCTACCTAGCTACATACTTGTGTACACTACGAGTGCTGTTTCTGTGCTTTCCGGGAGTCTCCGTGGCCGAGTGGTTCAGGTCATTAACTTACAACTCATACTTTACTGTAGAGTTTGTCTTAAGTCGCCCTGGCCCAGGCATATAGGCGAGTGAATCGTCTAAGAAATGTATTCGTTCTACGGTGCGTGGGTCTAGCTGACATCGACAAGAGATACTCCAGTTGTCAACTTGTCTACTAGATTTGATATAAACGTCAGGGCATATCTTTCTGAAAGGTGGCTGTTTAGAGATACCTGTTCCACATTTGCCATCCCGCGGAAGAAGAAACCGCCAACAGCTATCCTAGTCCAAAATCCTCGAGACAGTTCCGCATCCCCGATCGACTCCAACCCATGCCGGACCGTCACCTCCTCGAAAAATTAAAATGATGTACAAACGCCAATACGTCATGTTGTACCGTGGCCTGGTCGACGCCACGAAATATTGATTAGATGCTGTTGTGGGACTTGTCAATGTCATGACGATCACGTCACGTAAATAAACATCAAATGTGAACTTATTACGAGGCATCCATGAATTCCATGCAATAAATAAGCACGATTGGATTAAAGCTAGACTGTGCCAAGTATATATGAACTAGCACAGGACGTATATAAATACAAGAATAGGTCGTATCGAGTTCCCCGCTCACCCGCAAAATTATTATGTCAGATCACTGGAGCGAACATATCTTGGTGGTAGAAAGACACAAATAAATGACACACTTTACGGTCATACACCTCTATTGAAATGTCCAAAGGCCACCATTATAACACACATTGCCATTAGATTTCCCCCAAAAATAAAGTGTCACAAAAGACAGTAGTTTTCAACAGACTGGCTGGGGTTGACCAATTGTGTTTTTTTTAATTTCCCACTAAAGGCACACACCCTCTACTCTGATGGTAATTTGGTGGTGAATGTTGCACTGACATCTGTATTATACTATGGTTTTTATTTGTCACCAAATAGTATGCAAATATTCTAAAATATTCCAAAATGCAGCTCATACATTGTATTTTAATATTTAGAAGTCATTTTCACTATTCCTGACAATACATACTCAGCCAATCAGTTCATGTATCAATAACTCTTAAGGGCTTCCCGACACGTTTTCAACCAATCCCAGACCACTAAACAATAATAACACCATATGATCTCAACATCGTGAGAAAATATATAGACAAACGTGTCTTTTCTATTCTATGAAAATAGTTTCAAAATGTCCCCAGCAGAGACTGATATAACGTTCGTTATGAATACTCGCCACACAGAAGTACTATGTCGTGAATGGACCCCACCTGAGCACAACAGTCGTACACCGTCATAATGATGCATTACTGGTCGCAAAATCCCATGGTCAGTGTGTGTGTGTTTTACGTTTATTTATCGTCGCTACCGGTTGCCCATATGAGCGACGCCTCCTGAAGAGATTAGTTATTTTAGATTTTGGAGGATATTCCAGAATCTCCTCTGGTTCTTTTACGTGCACGGTTAAAGCACCGACACGAGACCTCGGTTTAACGTCCCATCTGAAAGACTGTTAATTTTATTAGGGTCAAACGGGGGATCGAATCTGCGATCCCTGGATTACCAGTCCAGCATGCTACCACTGGACTACATATCCGTCTCTCCTATGGTCAGCTCATACGATGTTAGAAAGGGGGCAATATCTTGTGGTGGGGTGGTGGGGTAGTGGCAAGATATTGTGGTGTCATGGGGGCAAGATCTTGTAGTGGAGTTGGGGGCAAGCTATTGTGGTGGAGTGGGGGCAATATCTGATGGTGAAGAGGGGGCAAGATCTGATGGTGGTGATGTGGCTATGTCTGGGGGTGGGAAGGGGGTACTATCTGGTGGTGGGGAGGTGGCAAGATCTGATGGTAGTAACGATTAGTTAAATTGCAATCTAGTGTGGCGTGGAGAGGGTGAGGGGAGCGAGTGAGATGTCCGGAGTACGCGTCCAGCTGCAACCGTTACGAATGTGCCCTTAGGCAAGGCATTTAAATTCCGCATTGACTCTTCTCTCTCCACACTATCTCTCTCCCTCTCTCTCCGCTCTCTCCGCTCTCTCCGCTCTCTCCGCTCTCTCCGCTCTCTCCGCTCTCCTTTTCTCCCGTTCTCTCTCGCTCTCTCTCTCTCTCTCGTATCTCTCATGGCGATATATTCCATCAAGAATGAGGTCTCGAGAGCAATTTAACTAATGTTGTAAGAACTTGTTTCTCAATCGAGCTAAAATACATTTGTATAGATTAATTGTATCACATGTTGAGCAGAGTGAGAGCGTATCATAGCGTGGGGAAGCTGCCACGGCATGGGAATTTGTCACGGCCTGGGAAGCTGTCACGGCATGGGAAGCTGTCACGGCATGGGAAGCTGGGCATGGGAAGCTGTCACGGCCTGGGAAACTATCACGGCATGGGAAGCTGTCACGGCATGGGAAGCTGGGTCATGTAAATGGTCATCATCTATCTACTAACTGAATGTACACGTCAAATTGACCAGCTTAGTACAAATATACTATAAACAATGTTCCTGTTCGACTATATTATTCCAATGTGCAGTTCTCACTTATCTTTTGATTGCATTTGATTGTATATAATGTTGAGGGCCTCATGGTAGATAGTAACTTTTGTTAAATGAGTACTCTCGTTAAATAAAGTCTTTATTATTATTATTATTATTATTATTATTATTATTATTACAGTATAATCCAAATTGTGTTTGTGGACCGTAAACTCCACCTCAAACATATCACCAACAACAACATGTAGTGAGGGAGCGAACTAGATAGGAACTTCAATCACCCGGAAGACTTGATGGACCAGGTTAGCATAACCAGCCCTACATAGTTTGCAATTCATCAATCTCAAGAAGGCTGTAATGACCACTGGAATGAATACAAAAGTCGACTGCAACTTGTCGGGTGGAGAGAAAAAGGGTAATGTCGAAGCTAAGTGCCTTTCAAAATGGTACAATCGTAACTGCTACATCTTGGCTCGAACGCCAGATCTTTCACACCTGAAGCGAACGCGCTACCACGGCGCTATCACGATTTCCATTAAGCTTTGAAAATGCGGGATGCTAATTGGTGACATTATAAGTCGGAACATTATGCAAATAAAAAGTTTGATAAATTTATATCTATTCAACCAATTAATTAATTAAACTAAATGGAGAAGAATGAACTACAATGTCGATTAGTCACTGTATCCATAATGTGAAAACATATCTAGATTTGGGTGTTTTGAGTCATCTTTGGTGTACACTGGTGATATCATGTTCCGCTCTATTACCTACATGTATTGTAATGTATCGGCTGTAAAATGACACGGCAATGAAAGTTGGTGAGTTGACTTGTTGGCGCGCTCCAGGTCCACTGGGGGGTAATTCGAACTAATCTTGATATAATTGATAGTCTTAATCGACACGTTGTATTTTCCGCTGAGGTGAATGGGAAATATGAAGGGTGTTTTATATAAAGGCTAGTAACGTATTTTCCTCAATTAGGTAAATGGTTATGTGGTTACGTATGACAACAAACACATTATATACAAGTGCAGTGTATACTATACGCATACCGTTTACTCATAGTTCAGATGCTGAGTTCACAAAACTATCTCACCTAAGATATATCATACACCGGGTGCTTGTTTCACAGTATTTAAAGTTTAAACTTTATTTATTTTACAACGATTACGAAGCAAGTTCTAACAACTTATATTAACCACTCTCGTTGGCGCGGATGAAACCGTATATGTCGTCATTCGTGTGGGAGGAAACCGGAGTACCCGTAGAAAACCAACCTGTCCGATCTGGCGACCTCCGTACCATCTCACAGGGATCGAAAGATCGAACCCGGGTTGCATTGGTGAGAAGCTAGCGCGCTAACCACTCCGCTAATCGGACGGTGTTTGGAGCCTAAAGTCGCACCAACATATGGCGAGTCTCTGGTGTCTCTTACAGCAGTATTTTAGGCACTGACGGGCACTCGGGTAGAACCATCCAGCTTTCCGCAAGCTAACTGGATAGCTTCCTCACCTGAAATAATTCGACCTACAGTGTGATTGGAACCTACAGTGGTGAGGGAAAGGTGATTTGAAGTTAGAACCGTAACCACCCGGCCACTGTGGCCACGTGTACGTCGGTTGTATGAGGGAATATGACAGGTTCTTAGAGTAGATTAGTTTATGCAAATTATATTAGCTCGATTGAGAAACAATATTAATCAATATCGAGAACTCATTCGTGATGGAATCCATCGCCAAAAGGGAGAGAGAAGAGGCAGTAGGTAGAAGGGCACACTCGTAATGACTACAGCTGGCGCGAACTCTCTCGCGCCTGAAGCGAACGCACTATCACGACTTCCACTAGAGTAGCCCTCCAATAAAACAGTATGCTAGTTTCGGGAAGCTGGCCGTATGGACCTGTCCCATATAACCAATAATAATAATAATAATAATAATAATAATAATAAAGACTTTATTTAACGAGAGTACTCATTTAACAAAAGTTAATCTACCATGAGGCCCTCAACATATATACAATCAAATGCAATCAAAAGATAGCACTATAAGTGAGAACTGCACATTGGAATAATATAGTAATGTAAAAGCTGAAAAATAGAGAAACTATATTTAATATGTAATGGAATATGATGATATATGGAATTGGCTAGCAGAGTAGAAAATGGGAATGAGACAATTAATGATACTAGTTCTATCTAACAATGTGCAGATTTGACTTGTAGTGGTATCTTCAAAATATGTATGAAATCAACTTAAAGACAGCAATTTTCCGATTCTAATAAATATAGCAATGGCAATACACGTTTATAATAACAGTAGAAGTACGCGATTAGTTTGAATTGTTATAGTTCCACCTTAAGTAGAGAATTTTGAACTGTTGGATAGTTGAAGCATTTTGAACTGAGTGAGGCAATGAATTCCAAATAGATGATCCTGAAAATTCAAATGTAAATAAATCAGCTCCCGCCAAGCATCAATACCGTTATTGTATAGTATATTTAGTGACCGCGGTGTGACGTCATGGTACAGAGATTGGTACCCGCTGCTAATAAATCCGTTATTAACTGGTGAACGTTATAATGTGCAGTAATAATCAGGAAGAGGAAACAGGCTGCATTCGCTACACAGCAGACATCCATGGACGATAATCTTACTACCTCGGAATAAGAAATATTTAGATACAAACACAAGTATAGGATATAAAAACGATCCAATATATATACTAGTGGACTGTGTGCTCAAGGCGCGTACCAATAGTTTACATATTTGATCAATTTGAGGCTTATATCTTCTTAAACCATACACTTATATAACAGGATCCTACTAATTAAAAATGGTTAATACAGACGGATCTGTAGCCCAGTGGTAAAACGCTGGACTAGTAATCCAGGGATCGCAGGTTCGATCCCCCGTCTGACCCTAATAAAATTAACAGTCTTTCAGATGGGACGTAAACCGAGGTCTCGTGTCGGTGCTTTACACCGTGCACGTAAAAGAACCAGAGGAGACTCTGGAATGGGTCTCTCTCTCTTCTCTCTGTATCATTGCACTATCCTCCAAAATCTAAAATGACTAATCTCTTCAGAAGGCGTCGCTCATATGGGCAACCGGTAACGACGATAAATAAACGTAAAACACACACACAAATTGTTAATTTCGTAGCTTTACGCCTATGATTTAATATAATACTCTGGCCTTTTGACAGCAGTCCACTATTAATAATAATGGACTGCAAGTATAAAGATATGACGCCACGGCAGTGTTTTAAATGTACGCTAAAGTCCACGTATACTATAGCATACTTGAAGATAAACGACTGTCACTCGTATGAAGACTTCAGACATGATATGTTTGAGATAGTTTGTAAAGTAGACACAAACTTTACACACATGTCGCATGATGCGTACTTGATTCGTATTTGTGCCAATCCCTGTTTTAATATTTCCCGAAGACATACTCGTTTTATGTGTAAATTGTTTGTGTTAAGATGTTTCTTATATCATGTCCATGTTGTATTTATTCTGAGAAGCAGCTGCTAATTAGGTCACCCTCGATCTGATTGAGAATGATAATAATATAATTATTGTTTTTCTAAAACCATTTCTTAAGTGTGCATTAGTGCCCATATATTGTAATTCATGTTTAGCTTTTGCTTGATCCCCCGTCTGACCCTAATAAAATTAACAGTCTTTCAGATGGGACATTAAACCGAGGTCGTGTCGGTGCTGTACACCGTGCACGTGAAAGAACCAGAGGAGACTTTGCAATGGGTCTATGTCTGTATCATTGCACTATCCTCCAACAATCTAAAATGACTAATCTCTTCTGGAAGCGTCGCTCATATGGACAACCGGTAGCGACGATAAATAAACGTAAAACACGCTTTTGTGGTCCATTTACTGTCATATTCATTTTCTGTGTGTTCCGGCTTTTATGTCAGCTATTTTAATAATACAGTCATGCTATGGATGTCGAATTCTTCCAACATGAGGAAGCTATCCAGCTGGCTTGTGGAAGGTCGGCGGTTCTACCACTGCATTAAATACTGCTCGGAGAGGCACCTGTGGTCACCCTCGACTAGAGTGGCCTAAACTGTTGGTCCCCAAACCAATAAAACATGTATAATCCCACATGCTTCCATATCAGACAGGCCTGACTAAGTTAACCCTTTCCCTCATAGAGATTTAGGTTAATATACTATTATATTTCCATACAAACGACAGCCATTTAGCTATCATGCAGTGGATAAGTAGTCGCCATATCTATCCCACCTCCATAGATATTTCTGGGACTACATGAGATTTAGGTTAATATACTATTATATCTCCATACAAACGACAGCCATTTAGCTATCATGCAGTGGATAAATAGTCACCATATCTATCCCACCTCCATAGATATTACTGGGACTACATGAGATTCTGGCCTTTATTATGAACATTGGTTTGGCTACTACATTGTCAATGTATGTCGTATTGGTAATGGGCCAAGAGGTGCTTCTATGAGGGAAAGGGTTAATGTGTTTCTCGTTTATTGCTTGATGTTAATACTTATTTTCTTGTTTAGATTTCTTTCTTTCGTGTATATTTACTGTCATTCATGTTTATACAAATTTATTATAGCTCGATTACGAAACAAGTTCTTATAACTTATATTGATCACTCTCGAGACCTCATTCCTGATGGAATCCATCGCCACGATGGAGAGAGAAGAGGCAACGTGGAATTAAATGCCTTGCCTAAGGACACAATCGTAACGGCTCCAGTGGGGTTCGAACTCCGGATTTTTCACACCTGAAGCGAACGCTATCACTGCGCTATCACGACTTCCACAAATGTCGTTCATGTATTTGTTTATCTATAAAAATAAGAGGACATGCTATAACAGTAAGCTTTAAAATGTACCCATCAACCGAACACACCCGTTCGCATACGTGCAGAATTTATAACGTTTTCAGGGGTAACTGCTTTGGTCCTTAGTAAAACAAGACAAGTGCGGAAAATCTCATCTGAATACAGATCTTAAAGTAGGACAAATAAACACCATCAATGTGTAACGTAATCCTATACAGGGGATTGCATGTGATATGGCTCAATCTTCCTTCACAGTACGTTATAACGGCTATCCCATTTTAATACAATATAATGTGCCGATTTTCCACTCGCAACTTACCATGCTATGCTCCACGCGCGATATTGACACCGAAACACAGTGAGTAACGTGGACAGATAGGTTTTAATGAATGAATAAGCACTGAGTTGTGTACGGGTCGTTGCGTTAACCCCCGCGTAGACATATTTCCGTTTACTATGTGTTCGCTTGAGTACCCTTTACTTCTGCTTCGTTGCGTTCGGTCCGCGGTGGAATATAAACAGCACTGTCATCGTTAATGCTTATAAAACTATAATTCATATACACAAGCTTTTTTCCCCCCCAGATGTGAATTTAAACCGAGGTCTCGTGTCGGTGCTTTACACCGTGCACGTAAAAGAACCAGAGGAGACTCTGCAATGGGTCTATGTCTGTATCATTGCACTATCCTCCAACAATCTAAAATGACTAATCTCTTCAGGAGGCGTCACTCATATGGGCAACCGGTAGCGACGATAAATAAAAGTAAAACACACACACACACACATCACAAGCTTATTCGAGGATTTTATAGTTAAATATCCATACACGGGGGCAATTTACAAACAATAGTTTCTTAAACAATAGTTCATTTGTTGGCAGATATTAAGGAGTTTGCTTAATATATGAATAAATTATTATTGAAAAATCATATATATGTAGTAAATAGTATTTTGCCCATTTTTATTTTGATATTGGGAGTCAGGCTGTCTTTTGAGTCAAATTATAATTAATCAATGACCAACGATACGCTTGAACGCAATTGCAAAAAAAAAAATCAATCTTGTTTGATTTTGAAAAGACATGCGAACTGGCGTAATTCATCACCGCCTTTACGCTGATCATGTGCCAACATACCATGCTCGGTTAAAAGTTGACCAATGGATAGCGTTTTTGTCTTAAAACGTGATATGTAAATTAATTAAACAGACGTTACAAACGTCAGAGTAGTTGAATTCGCGTATTATGTTTAAAGAAATACAAAAAAAAATGCGTTTTATCCTAGCGGCTGTATCTGACACATGCGTTGGGGACGTTTGCATAGTTTAATTGAATAAGTTTAATCATTTGCTTGGGATGGGTACTGTAACACCGATATTCTGTATAATTTGTCATGTTTATACATTGCTCTATGAAAATAAGACAACATTTCACAATTTTCACTCTCCCATTGATCCTGGTTGTATTTCTGGTATAGACATATTAAGGTCTCCTTCATTTATTATTATTATTATTATTATTATTAGTAGTAGTAGTAGTAATAGTAGTAGTAGTAGTAGTAGTAGTAGTAGTAGTAGTAGTAGTAGTAGTAGTAGTAGTAGTAGTAGTAGTAGTAGTAAGTTCTGCAGATTTTAACTATTGGATTGAATGTCATATTGACGTCTGCTAGTAGCTGCTTCAGTGTATGTAACAGTATGCCAGTCAGACCCACTGTGTGTTCAAGCTAGTTCAGTTTCGTTGACATTTTACTTACAGTTTGGCTCGATCGCGAAACAAGTTCTTACAACTTATATTAATCACTCTCGATACCGCATTCCTGATGGAATCCATCGCAACGACGGAGGGAGAAGAGGCATGTGGAATTTAAGTTATGTATACCTTGGCTAAGGGTACAATCGTAACGGCTCCACCTGGGCTCGAACCCAGGGCATTTCGCTCCTGAATTGAACGCTCTAGAACTGCGCTATCACGACTTCCACATGTTATGTAATGTACATGGATGGGACATTGCTAATGATTTATACCCAACTCTAATTCTAGAGTTATTCTCCTTGTTATATGCTTTAGCAACGGTACAACATAGCTTTTGTGTACAAAGCCAACAACAGACACTACAATAAAGAACCTATCATTCATTAATATAAATGTTGCGGCGAAATAAATTAACGTTTTCCTTATAAAACCGCCGATTTCTGAATGACATTCCTACACAATGTATCATAACGCCATTTGCACGCACCGTTTGTGCATGGAAATAGGCACGTCGTCTATACCGCACCGTTTGTGCATGGAACTAGGCACGTCTACCGCACCGTTTGTGAATGGAACTAGGAACGTCTACCGCACCGTTTGTGCATGGAACTAGGCACGTCTACCGCACCGTTTGTGCATGGAACTAGGAGCGTCTACCGCACCGTTTGTGCATGGAACTAGGAGCGTCTACCGCACCGTTTGTGCATGGAACTAGGCACGTCTACCGCACCGTTTGTGAATGGAACTAGGAACGTCTACCGCACCGTTTGTGCATGGAACTAGGCACGTCTACCGCACCGTTTGTGCATGGAACTAGGAGCGTCTACCGCACCGTTTGTGCATGGAACTAGGAACGTCCACCGCACCGTTTGTGCATGGAACTAGGCACGTCTACCGCACCGTTTGTGCATGCAACTAGGAACGTCTACCGCACCGTTTGTGCATGGAACTAGGAACGTCTAACACACCGTTTGTGAATGGAACTAGGCACGTCTAGCACACCGTTTGTGCATGGAACTAGGAACGTCTACCGCACCGTTTGTGAATGGAACTAGGCACGTCTACCGCACCGTTTGTGCATGGAACTAGGAACGTCTACCGCACCGTTTGTGCATGGAACTAGGCACGTCTACCGCACCGTTTGTGCATGGAACTAGGCACGTCGTCTATACCGCACCGTTTGTGCATGGAACTAGGAACGTCTACCGCACCGTTTGTGCATGGAACTAGGCACGTCTACCGCACCGTTTGTGCATGGAACTAGGCACGTCGTCTATACCGCACCGTTTGTGCATGGAACTAGGCACGTCTACCGCACCGTTTGTGCATGGAACAAGGCACGTCTACCGCACCGTTTGTGAATGGAACTAGGCACGTCTACCGCACCGTTTGTGCATGGAACTAGGCACGTCTACCGCACCGTTTGTGCATGGAACTAGGAACGTCTACCGCACCGTTTGTGCATGGAACTAGGCACGTCTACCGCACCGTTTGTGCATGGAACTAGGCACGTCGTCTATACCGCACCGTTTGTGCATGGAACTAGGCACGTCTACCGCACCGTTTGTGCATGGAATTAGGCACGTCTACCGCACCGTTTGTGCATGTAACTAGGCACGTCTACCGCATCGTTTGTGCATGGAATTAGGCACGTCTACCGCACCGTTTGTGCATGTAACTAGGCACGTCTACCGCATCGTTTGTGCATGGAACTAGGCACGTCTACCGCACCGTTTGTGCATGGAACTAGGCACGTCTACCGCATCGTTTGTGCATGGAACTAGGCACGTCTACCGCACCGTTTGTGCATGGAACTAGGCACGTCTACCGCATCGTTTGTGCATGGAACTAGGCACGTCTACCGCACCGTTTATGCATGGAAATAGGCACGTCTGCCGTATAACGTTTCTGTTACAATGCAAAACGAATCGACGTGTGCCTAAGATTGCATAATAGTTGCATTTGTATTTCACGCAAATTAAGTATCTTTTCCAGGTATTATGACAATGTTGCTAGTCGAGTAGTTTATACTATACCTGTTGCATGTGGGAATGAATATCAACTGGCGTACATACAGTGAATGTAACGACTGCAATACGTGTAGTATATTCTCATATCTGTCATCCAGAAATCAATGTATGGCCGAGTCACAAATAAAGCCACGACAGTAAAAGCAAGGAACTCTTTTAGCTAAACAGTGAAGTTAGTTGGCTCGAATAAACCGCAAATGTTAATGCATAAACACTATTAGAAATTTAAACAAATGTGCATATATGCAGGCGGAATTAATTGAACAAAAACGAAAGTCTTAAAATGACAATTAAACTAGAGCTTATTGTCAATGTGATATTTCAGAAGCGCTTATGTCATTTTCATCAAACAGATCAAGACGTTTATATTTCATATCCGTTCATATATTAACACCTACGATACGATCAGTGCCATCAATTTACAACTTGTCATTTATTGCTACACTATTGGCGAGGAAACATTTGAGATGCTCAGCTTTAATTGTCTATCAATTACGACTGCGTGGGTTTATTAGCGAGAGGCTGGTGTTGTCACAAGGTTTACGTGCAGATTATCCGACATAAATAATCGGCATGTTTCATTTTTGCAATGATCATTAACATGATACCGCTATAAATTACTTATAAAGATGTACAGGAAACTCGACAGGGGTAATATATTAAATTTTTATATTAAAGTGACATCCATGTACATTGCATAAGCTATATATAGGATCTTACAAGAGTGGTGCTTTCATGAAACGGGTTTTGGAATGTTGCAATTAAACGGGTTTTGGAATGTTGCAATTAAACGGGTTTTGGAATGTTGCTATTAAACGGGTTTTGTAATGTTGCAATTAAACGGGTTTTGGAATGTTGCTATTAAACGGGTTTTGGAATGTTGCAATTAAACGGGTTTTGGAATGTTGCTATTAAACGGGTTTTGGAATGTTGCAATTAAACGGGTTTTGGAATGTTGCTATTAAACGGGTTTTGTAATGTTGCAATTAAACGGGTTTTGGAATGTTGCTATTAAACGGGTTTTGGAATGTTGCAATTAAACGGGTTTTGGAATGTTGCTATTAAACGGGTTTTGGAATGTTGCAATTAAACGGGTTTTGGAATGTTGCTATTAAACGGGTTTTGTAATGTTGCAATTAAACGGGTTTTGGAATGTTGCTATTAAACGGGTTTTGGAATGTTGCAATTAAACGGGTTTTGGAATGTTGCTATTAAACGGGTTTTGGAATGTTGCAATTAAACGGGTTTTGGAATGTTGCTATTAAACGGGTTTTGTAATGTTGCAATTAAACGGGTTTTGGAATGTTGCAATTAAACGGGTTTTGGAATGTTGCTATTAAACGGGTTTTGGAATGTTGCTATTAAACGGGTTTTGGAATATTGCAATTAAACGGGTTTTGGAATGTTGCAATTAAACGGGTTTTGGAATGTTGCAATTAAACGGGTTTTGGAATGTTGCAATTAAACGGGTTGTGGAATGTTTTGGAATGCAATTAAACGGGTTTTGGAATGTTGCAATTAAACGGGTTTTGGAATGTTTCTATTAAACTCATATTAGCTTACAGAACGTGTTAATGATGGATCTGGGATTGCTGCGACTTTGATAGAGAACAACGCGAAATGGCATGCTAATTGCAAAGCTTCATATAGTAACAGAGATATTACAAGAGCTAACGAGGGAAATGCCAAGGCCGAACCTCCTAGCTCTATATTAACGCCTGTCAAGAAGAAACTTAGGAATAATACAACGAGAGAGAGAGAGAGAGAGAGAGAGAGAGAGAGAGAGAGAAAGAGAGAGAGAGAGAGAGAGAGAGAGAAAGAGGATACAATGGTGTGTTTCTTCTGTGATAGTGATGCTTTGGAGTGTGACTTGCATATAGCTTCTACATTCACATTTGATAGCAATGTTCAACAAATGGCCAATACTATTTAGGACAGGAAACCTATTGGAAAGTTAGCCGGTTGTGATGCTATATCTAAGGGAGTTGTGTACAACCATAAAAGAGAGGGTTATCCTAGAGGAAAGTGCTACTGTTCCACATCAGAGAAGACTTGCTGAATCTCCAATGGATTACACTGATATCCCCCAATCCACTTATTCAATGACACTCCACAGCCGCCTGGTGTGCTAAGTGTTAATGTACAAGTTGCAAATCTGGAGACAGGTGCTCAAGAGATAGGATGGATAGAGAGAGTATCTGAGTTGGTACATAAGGAAAAGCTCGAGCAAACTGATTATATATCTTGGTCGGGATTTCATGCAGACAAACAAACTGAGGAACATCGCCCGTCTGCCATAGTTCAACTATTACCTCTCTTTAAAGAAACCGCACATTCTTATGTCATGATATTACATGATCAAGAATGCCACAGCACACCTAAACCAAGGCCAAATCCCTATAGTTGTGGACGTTGGTCTTTATCCATTGATAAAGAAAATGCAGTGGACCTGACCTGATGAGAATGGTGAAACAAAGTTTGTGATTATGATGGGAGACCTTCATATTGAGACGACCTTCATTGTGGCAATTGGAAAATGGTTAGAGGGAAGTGGATGGACATATAGTATTGTCACTTCTGGGGTCACACCAGATGGAAGAGTCATTGGCCTAGAGAAAGGCTCAAATACAACAAGAGGCAAGTTACCAGATTTATTTAAGTATAGTCCATTGGAATTGAATGACTGGACAGTCAAAAGCACACCCACAGTTTGCTTACTGGCAGACAGTGATCGAGCTTGAGAAGACTACTGCTGATGCATGCTTCTGAAAGCCCAACGAGAAGGCTACTACCCTCTGTATCTTGAGGCCTTGAGAGGAATAGTTCCCTCATGCTGGATGTTTGTCACAGTGCGTATGTTTCTTGCCAGAATCGAGAGGGTGATATGGACACATTATTCAGCCACGAAAACCATGCATGGCCCGATTCATTGGCGAAGAATGGGGTAATGAGAGGAGCAGAAGGTAACTGGAAGTCTTTTCTAAGGGTTAACTCCAACAAAACATCTCTTTTCCATTACCTTGCTAATGAGCTGTCAAATGCACGCCTACCTCTTGAGGGCAAGATGCTTATCACAACTGTAGATGATGAAGATGTTGCTAATAACAATGATACACTTTCTGTGGATTAGAACCCTGCAACCATGAAGAGGCAGATAATAGACTGCTGCTACACTGCAAGCATGCTTACAGTAGTGGAAAGCGGAGAATTGTAGTTGTAGCCACATGCACAGATGTTGTGTTAGCAATAGCAATATCTGCCCTCCTGCAGGATTGTTCTATATGGGTACAGTTTGACCATGGGCGTCACATGCGCTTTATAGCAGCACATCAAATAGCAGCCACATTGGGTCATCTCCGCTCCTCAGCACTGACATTCGTCCATGCCTTTATAGGTTGTGATACATGATCATCATTTAAAGGTAGCGGAAAGAACACAGCATAGGAGACTGGATAGTGTTTCCAGAAATTACACAAGTCTTTCAGCGCTTATCCCAGTGCTCAACAAAGTTAGCTCTCTGTGTTATTCAGAGATTTATAATCCTTATGTACAAGCACACTTCTGACTTAGTGGAAGTTAACAAAGCAAGATTACAACTCTTTACACAAGGACAGAGACAACATACCTCCAACTAAGGCAGCACTCACTGAACATACTAAAATGGCTACATACCAAGGGGGTCATATGTGGGGTCAAACAATGATAGTTAACCAGGAACTCCCACTTCCATCCAATTGGGGTTGGAAAATTGATGGAAATGAATGGGCTCCCCTGTGGTCTGCATTGCCAGAAGCGAGCAAAGTATGCAGAAAACTGAACCGATGTCAATGCAATCGTAGATGTACAAGATGTAAATGTTACGGCTAGGCTGCCATGCACTCAGTTGTGTAAATGTGCAAGACGATGTGATATTAGCTATTAATGCATTGCTACATTGCAGGATCCTCTATTTCGTTGTGAGTGATTAAATCGGCGATATATCGAAACTAGGTGTTCCCCATTCACTTCTTTCCAGTGCAGTAAATTTACATATTTGTTTTTAATAGTTATATACACATGTACTATGTTATGACTTGTATTGCATTGCAGGTCTAATACTAGTAGTTGGAAGTTAATTTCATGATCCGTGTATTTGTACATGCCAATAATAATGGAGAGCACAGTCAATATCTTAATGCTTTTAGCTTCGAGTCCTACTGATTGCACATTATTCAAATGCATATCAAAATAATATACACAAAGTATCACAATACTCATAGAAATGTTCATACCCTGTTTTCACAATATAGGAAGCAAATGATTAAATGTTGGTAAAAACATCATAGCCATGATTCAGTCATATGCTACATCTTTCAGCTGTTGTTTTGTATAGTGGTATGGGGCTATGTAAAGGGACACTAACAAAAGATGGACGTGTGGTCAAAAGTGCTGCCTGTCATTGTTCCTGCCTCTGCATCACAGTGGCCAACCATATGCATACAATTACGCTTCCCTCCAAAAGTGCACATCATTTTACCTATCAGCTCCACTATTAAGTTTTAAACAGCGTTATAATTGCGTCGATACTTCTTTTAAAGCGACATTACATTATGAACCCATAAACAGTGTGCTTGAGGTTTACAAACTTTCAAAAGTGAAAGTAGAATTTCATATAACGGTCATCCACGCTCCTAAAATGAAGTTTGTTTGTCATTGGAGTCAATACTAAATGCGTGGTACTGTCGCATAGAGATAATTTAACTAAGATTAGTCTACACATAAATATGCATAGGCACAATTGTGAGATATAACGGTAAATATGTACCATAAATCTCGATATTCGGGATACACAGGTTGTATTACGCATGTATGTCGACCCTGTTTACATTATTTTGATATATCAACAAACCGCGTATACGACGCTTGTTTATTAGTTGAACTACTCAGTTTTTGAGGCAAATATTTGGAACAAAACATTATACCACATAATAGGAAATTACATTCTGTATAATTTTGCGTTTTCATCGATGTAGTTTCGCTTTAAGTATGCTGGACTAGAAAAATAAAGATTAATTTATAAATTATAAGGATTATTCTCTCAACAAATCACAATCCTCCCATGTGTAATTACACATGTGTACATATAAGAAATGATGAGATGGCTGTATTACACTGGATACAAGCAAAGTTATTATTCACTAACTACCGTACATACATGGCCATTCAGCAGAGCATTACAAGAGACTATATCACATTAAGCCTATCACATAATATGTATGGTATTTGGGAAATGATTTGAGTCAATACTGTAGGGGGTTTGTTATCTGCAATTGAAGAGTGATACCATAGACAAGGGGGTGCTTCTTGCTGACCTGTTGGTCTCCAAAACAATGGCACGGTATATTTAATGTATAATTTTACAATATGTATAACAGTGAAGTAGTCTATATGAGGGCAGTCATATATCTCGGATAGCTGACACACACAATTATGGCCGGGATCTGAAGATTGTTTTGAATGAGCAGATAAGTTTATCAAAACTCTCCGTAGACCAAAGTGAAAAGGATAACACACACAGAGTTGATAGATATAGTAAACTTCCTTTGTGTCAATTTTTGCAACTTGTACAAACCGCACAAGCTGTACAACCTGTACAGTTATGTTGTAAATGTATTTAAATAATAATTTATTCAAGTTTTAAGTCAATTAATGTTTGAGGATCTGCTCGCAAATGATCTATTCTTTATGAAAGCATTATTTATAAATTACATATAATTTCCTTTATGAATATTTCAAAATCACATTCACCTTCATTCGTCATATTTCGTTTCGCATTTAAGGTAAGATAATGTGGCGAACAAGGAACCAACATGTTGAGTAACATTAAACAGATGATATGTATTGTTATCTTGCTTCCAGTTTAAGATATAAAGAACATATTTGTTATAAATTCATGTGAACATGAACTATTTGTTAAAATTGAATTTATTATTGTTAATTAAAAAAAAGGAAATAAACGGGGATACCTTATAATGAGGGCCTCAATAAAAACAATTTCAAAATCACCGATACCTTTGTAAATAGTGTTTTGTTAGAGCTTGCATAATGCTATATTTCTCCATTTGAGAGAAGAATAATGCGATATAGATTTTAAAACAATTACATATAATAGTGTCCTCAGTTCTGTGTTGTCCCCAGAGTCATGTGAATGTGAAACATATGCTTGCTACAGCTCTATATTCCAAGACCTAGATGTGAAATGTATAAGAAATCATTAGAATACTCTGGTCCAAAGATATGGAATTGTCTACCATTTGAAATTAAGACATCCAGATCTTTAAATATATTCAAGACAAAATGTAAAGTATGGATACAACGTTTTAATCGGTAGACACTAGACAGTTATATATATATAATGAGTGTAAATCAATATGCTTATGTCGTTTTGTATTTCTATCAAAGTACCTGATTTACTTAGGCTGTTGTTTAAGTTACATTGTACAACATTATGCATGTATATAATTATTGTGTATACATGTACATTTATTCTATAGTGTTAACAAATTGAAGAGGGCCCTAAGGAGGATTAGTTCAAAACTAATTAGGTCACCCTCTTTAAATAAAGAAATCTATCTCTATCTATCTCATACCATGCGTGTACAAGAACAGTGCTCCGGTGGTTAAAACGAAAGACTCGCAAGCAGGGCATCGTTTGTTCTATCCCTTCTATGCCATACTGACATGACATATATCATAGTCTATCGGGTGAGACTGAAGACGGAGGTCTCGTGTCTACGGTATATGAAACACGTACGCAGTTACATGAACAGTTATTCAGGATTTGTGTCTACACGAAAACAAAGATAACATAGAGTCCGTATTGTTCTGTTCATCCTTAATCCAAATCCAGCGGTATATAGTATCAATATTATGCAAGTCGCCATCCTCATGATCCCTCCTGGACCATAAAAACTGCTTACTAGTGTACTTTGATATCACGACTGTTGAGAGCAGAATACCCCCTGTATAGCTATCCTGGACCACGTGGTGAACGTATGACGTCATTTGTTTATTTATGGTTTACAATTCACAATATGCGGGTTTATTCGGTATAAGCATGAATGAATTTCAGATAACGATCGTTAAAAAGAAAAAAAGTTACGAGTAATGCTAACTCATACTACTGTATCAGGGATACAAAACCACGCGTGGATTATTATATTACTAAAACGGTTACAAATAAATGCTTAATCACGATCACATTTCCAAGAGAAGCTATATACTAAGATAAGTGCCCAAATGGAGACATTTTGTTATTAAATACAGGACTCCATCAGAGGGGAGTGTTTTATAATGTACCTGTACGTCACATATTTGCCAAAAATGGTAAGGGAACAAAGACGGTGTGAGGCTGGGTTCTTTCGTTCCGTGTGTTTTCTTCATATGTACCCCCACCTGCCCCGCACAGAAAATGTGGTTAGCATATGATTGGTGCAGGTGTTTGCGGATTCAGGTTTTTTTCTTATATTAAATTAACGCAGAAGATAACCAAGGTGTCTCTGTGGCCGTGTGGTAATGGTCGTTGACTTCAAATCACTTGCCCCTCTCCGTTGTATACTCGAATGTTCGAATCCCACTGGAGATGTCAAATTCCTTCAAATGAGGACACTATCCAACGGACTTGCATAAGGTTGGTGGTTTTACCCGGGATGCCCGTCACGGAGTCTTCCTCCACCAATACGACTGAGTTGGGGAGTCGCCATATGACATAATCTGTTTGTGCGACGTTAACCCCCCCCCCACACACAAACAAACAAACAGTTTAAAGTCATGCCATTACGTATTTCCTGAGTGTAGGGAAATGCACCCCAAATGCTGCGTTCATAGGAAATATGATGCTGATATTTACGTTTATTTGCCCTCATCTCCAGTGAAGCATGTGTGTGTTTTACGTTTATTCATCGTCGCTACCGGTTGCCCATATGAGCGACGCCTCCTGAAAAGATTATTCATTTTAGATTGTTGGAGGATAGTACAATGATACAGACAGAGACCCATTCCAGCGTCTCCTCTGGTTCTTTTACGTGTACGATGTAAATCACCGATACGAGACAGACCTCGGTTTAAAGTCCCATGTGAAAGACTGTTAATTTTATTAGGGTCAGACGGGAGATCGAACCTGCGATCCCTGGAATAACCACTGGACTACAGATCCGTCTGTCCACCCGCGTGTAACAACATTTAAGGTACATATTTACAACTATATCTCACATTTGTCCCTGTGTATATTTATTTTTAGACTGATCAATTTTAAATTATCTCTAACGACAGTATCACGTGAAGCATGATGAGGGCGAGCGTTCTGCGTTATACTATTAATCATGAATAAATCACATTTATTGAATTAGATGATTAAACATGATTAAAAAACTACCACGAAACTACAAACATCTGTTATCTGTCAAATTTGACACACTGCGACGCTACAGGAAGTAAACAAACTAGCACCGAGTGCTCATGCCTTATTTTCTCAGGAACTAGTTATGATACGTTTTTTCTGGTTTGATACTAGCAAACGTAATACCAGACTGGACAACACAGCGTATTTACATTGGTAATAGACTGTATTGTGGTAGGCAAATAACGGCAAAACATAGGCTTAGATTCATATATAAGTAATACAGATATATGCTTATATACGGTTACTTCTAGCACAAAAGGTAGTGTCAGTAGAGCCAGAATTTTCAAGCTCGTCTGATGTAGAGTACTTTTTATCAATCCTTTGTTAAAAAAGTGGGTGCCAAGCACAGTTTTAATGTTTTAAATAGACAAATATGTTATCGTCGAAAATAGTGTCATTGTGTTTCGGTGTCCATATAAACATTTTTGAAAAACAGCAACACTATCACTCATTTTCACTTTTATTATTTTTTACCAATTTTATGTATTTAGTTCCATTTTCACTGATCAGTAACTATGTGTTAGTCTTATCTTTGTAGACAGACGTGTGCTTTGTAATATAAATAAGTATTGCGTTTGCTAAAAGTACATATATGAGACTATAATAAAGATTCTAATAATATTAAGAAAAGCTACGCAAATGGCAAAGTATTACATATCAATTGCAAATGCGTGTGCACATGCAGCAATCTACTTTTATAATGAAAGTCGACTAACGTTTGTGGTACATTATCTAGATAATAGTTCATATTAACTAATGCCATGTTGTCTTAATATATCATATCGTTATATTATTTTCTTTAAAACAGCTGTGTCTTTTCAAATATTGGAGTATGATGCCGATATGGTATTATTTGTGTATACTATATCTAATGTAAAACGTGTTTTTATGGTTTTCTCTCGGCAAGGAAGTTATGTCTAAACACTCACGCAAATGATAGTTGTAAGCTGGCAGTGTCTGTTTATCAAATTGACTCGGTAGTTGGACACGCTCGGGTATATTATGATATGCTCTTTATGCATCTGTTTCATTAAATATTGTAAACTCTTTTACAAGTGTTAAACGATTAGTGAAACGGACAAAAATATGACAGTTATTGATGTGTATTAGCCAATGGCATGTATTATGTTGATTTGCTTAATAGACGTTGTTGTTGTTTGTTGTTGTTATTATTATTAGTGTTGTTGTTGTTGCTGCTGCTGCTGCTGCTGTTGCTGTTGCTGCCAGCTGTTGCTGCTGCTGCTGCTGCTGCTGCTGCTGCTGCTGCTGCTGCTGCTGCTGCTATTTGAGGATATTGGCTAAACGGACGGCCGTTATGTCTCTATGCAAACAATGAACCTGGTTTTGGAATCTAACAATTTTATCTTCTAAATATGCATTACATGTCCCCCAAATGACACGACAGTAGTCTAGGGGTCTAGGGGTCTAGGGGTCTGGGGTTGGGGGTAACATGTAGGAATTAAAACCACCTTGCGCATATGTATAGAAAGGAATGGTTTGATACGAGACAATAAATTGTAACAAGGAATTACATTTCTTGATAGCATTATCAATTTGAAAGTTCCAGGACAGTGTATTGTCTATGGTTATCCCGAGAAGTCTATCTTCAGAGTTACATGATATTATGTCATTTTTAAAATGAATATTACGAGCATCGGCATAGATATCACTAGACTTCGACCTTGAAGAAATATGCATGACTAGTTTTTGTTGCATTGATTGACATGCGATTCAAATCACGCCAATTATAAACATTTTGAAGATCATCAGTTAGTCTGGTTCTTTTACGTGCACGGTGTAAAGCACCGACACGAGACCTCGGTTTAAAGTCCCATTTGAAAGACTGTTAATTTGATTAGGGTCAGATGGGGGATCGAACCTGCGATCCCTGGATTACCAGTCCAGCTTGTTACCACTGGACTACAGACCCGTCTGTATATGTACCTGTGTTTGCAAACATCTGCTAAATTTTAAAATAACTTTTGTCTGTATCAGTAATAGATGGTAGCTACCGATGTATTTAATCTTCCCACGAATAGGGATGATACCGGAACTCATGCAGCTGGGAAACTCGTACAAGGACAGGGCGGCGTCTCATTTGGCTGTGCTATTAACAAGGGAACTGAAGTAACGGGTTGAAGTATTAACTCTTTCACCGCCAATGTCGCATAAAAGCGAATTTGTAAAAAAAGTAGAGAACCCGATCGGACAGAACAGAACATGCCGTCTGATCAGGCTATATGCTGATTGCTCTTCAGACAGTGGAGCTGAAGCACCTGTCCGAATAGCAAACAACATAGATCTTGATCAGACGCGGCGATACGCCGCGGCTGATCTGGATCTATGTTGTTTGCACATGCTCTGAATTTAATCGGCACTGAAAGAGTTAATATATTAGTATGATCATAGCGTTCCCATCTATGCTACTACGCCATTGCAATGAAACAATAGTTTAAAAGACCTGTATGCACTCGGTATAACGCATACCTAGATCCAGACGGATCTTCACTATAAGTTAATCGATTGGTCCCTGGCCCTTGGCGGATATTCCCAAAAAACGATACATGAACAGCCGTCTTTAAATGTTTGCGTAATCTTGCTAACAGACAGACAAAGTGAAACACACCGGGGTGGAAACATAATCGCAAATTTAGAATGTCCGCCGGACACTTTGTAGTAGTTGCCGGAAGTTGCACAGAGTGATTTGCATGAACAGAATAGAACAGAAAAGTTATTCAGACTTGTACATCGTCAACTATATAGATATATACATAATTATATAACATATAAATACTAATTCACGTGAATTACAAAACTGTTTGTAATATCATAAATAGCAGAGGATGAACACATTACATAATACTATTTAAAAGTGAAGTTCCAGAGGCGTCGCAAGTGGGGCCGCAGGGGCCGTGGTCGCGGCCCCAATATTTGGGCGACGCGGCCCCAATATTTGGGCGACATGGCCCCATTATTTTGCCGAGGCGGTCCCAATATGGCTCGAGATTGTGCGGAGATTACTCCTTACACTTGATTTGTGCCACACAAATATATTTCGACGTCCGACACCCGCCCTATACGCTCATACACACACATGAGACTATGGAAGCAACCCACCCAAAGCCTAGTTTTGTTTTTTCAATAGTAGATCTAATTAGCCTTCAAATATAAATGTTCTCCAAATCATGAAATGTTACTGCAAAACTTCATTTGAACCGGTTACTTGTGCAACTTGTGGCATGCGAAATAGCGACCTGTATACCGGGAAATCGCGTCTGAGGCGTTCTGGTTTTCCAAATTTTCTTGGGGGAGGATCCCCAAACCCCCCGCCATACCATGCGGCTCGCGCTCCGCGCTCGCGGCCCCAATGACAATTACCTTCTGACGCGCATGAGTTCTAACTTTCAACGATTCTTTGATAAGCTTAACTAGATTAGCTACAATAGATTTATTTGTAGGTTAATAAACTTGTACATTGATGGCCTTTGGTAGAAATATGTTTTAATGTATTTTTCCTGAGCTCATTAAAACTAGAACATATGCATATAAAATGGTACTCATCTTCAATATCTTGAGTATTACAACATAAGCAATTTAACATGCAATTTCAAAACCCCATAGTATCGCTCCACAGCTACAATAGTACAATTAGTCTTGTCACTATAGTGTGTATGGAACCTTATAGCATCCGCTACTGTGTTGTTCAACTAGGACACGCATTCGTGAAGTGTGCAACAATATAAAGGTAATATGCAAGGACTTGTCTTTTATCACGTACACTGGAATATGTCATTTGCATACATCTCGTTAATACCAGTCGAAGCATATTTTGTAACTGCAAAGATAACATTTTATACACTATAAAAGTGAATGTGAGACGAAAATAAATTTACAGTACACACTAATATTTGGATTACAATAACTATTATAAATTATTTAATTAACTTGTCTGTATGACTGACAAATGCGTCCACATTCGGGTCCTGGGCCGTAAAACATTTCAATAATTTGTTCGTTTATTGTCTGATAATTTCCAACAAGAGGAGAACCATTTAACAATTAAAAACACTATTTGGTGTACACGCGATATTTATCCATTCGGGTGGTTTTGCAAATATCCCATTGACTTTTCACTGAAATTCACATATTTTGTTCAATGGTTCGTGTTAGAAGACTAAACGAAAGTCTTTGATCAGCCGCCAGAAAATGAAAGTAAACTGAATTTACTTCGATTAAGTTATTAAACTCAAATAAATGGTTCAGCTCAGCAGTAAATGACATTTGCTTAGTTTAATGGTATCGGGTATTGCTTGAAATAGTAGTGCAAGAGTATATGCTGCTGTGGTCTTCAACAGAAATACTATAAGAGAATGCTATGTCTGTATATTGTATGTGCTAATCCATGTTTCAATTAGGTAGAATCTACGTTATATTACGTTGTTCCAGAGAACCTAGTACAATAGCAATATCCTGGCATGACGGCGTTTTGCATTACACTAACAACGATTTATGACGACGTCTTATTGTATTAAACTATCAGCGATTTATGACGACGTCATATTATAATAAACTATCAGCGATTTATGATGACGTCTTATGGTATTAAACTAACAACGATTTATGACGACGTCTTATTATATTATACTAACAGCGATTTATGACGACGTCTTATTATATTAAACTATCAGCGATTTATGACGACGTCTTATTATATTAAACTATCAGCGATTTATGACGACGTCTTATTATATTAAACCTTCAGCGATTTATGTCGACGTTTTATTGTATTAAACTATCAGCGATTTATGACAACGTCTTATTGTATTAAACTATTAGCGATTTATGACGACGTTTTATTGTATTACACTATCAGCGATTTATGTCGACATTTTATTGTATTAAACTATTAGCGATTTATGACGACATTTTATTGTATTAAACTATTAGCGATTTATGACGACATTTTTTTGTATTAAACTATTAGCGATTTATGACGACGGTTTTGCATTAAATTAGCAACAATCTATGACGACGGCGTTTTGTCTTAAACTAACAATGTTTATGAACTTGAATGCGTTTTGCTTTATACTAAATTCTCTTTATAAAGACAACGGTTGGCACTAAACTAACAGCTATTTATGTCGACGGCCATTTTCATTAGACTAACAATGGTTTATGACGTCGGCGGTTTGCACTAAGCTAACAACGGTTAATGGCGTGAGGTATTTCGCAATAAACTAACAGCGGTTTATGACCTGGTGGCATATTGCACTAATGTAGCGACAACTCAGATTACCGTTCGCTAGACTCTATCTTTCCTGCTGCTGGAATACCATCTTTATTTAATTAATTATAACCGTGATCACTCTATACTCACACCTATCATAACCCACTATACATTATAGCCGTGATCTCCCCTTCTGTACTCACACCCATCATACCCCACTATACATTATAACCGTGATCTCCCTTCTGTACTAACATCTATCATAACCTTTCTATACATTATAACCGTGATCTCCCCTATGTACTCACACCCATGATATCCCACTATACATTATAGCCGTGATCTCCCTTCTGTACTAACATCTATCATAACCCACTATACATTATAGCCGTGATCTCCCCTCTGTACTCACATCTATCATAACCCACTATACATTATAGCCGTGATCTCCCCTCTGTACTCACATCTATCATAAACCACTATACATTATAACCAACAAATACAATTATAGTCCAGCTGATAGATAAACGGAAACTTCTACTATTTGGTCAACTCTGTCGATTAGATACCAAGTTTAAAATCAAAGACGTGTTTGTGCATAGAACCACATCATTCATGACATCTCCCAAAATTGCAAAAGGTTTTATCCCCGATATATATAGAATTCTAGGAAAATATAATCTGACACAGTTTTTCTTAGATTACTTACACGATGGTATATTCCCAAGCGTAGGTGTATGGAAATATAACGTTAAACTGGCAGTAAAAACCCAGGTAGTATTCGACTGGAATAGTAGGTTACTTTGCGATGCAAGTTTAAATACTTTCTCCCTAGTCCAGTCAGAATATGAAACTTGTAACCTATGGAATTTCTGTAGAGAATACACATACCTACAGCCACATTGTACATCCGTCTTTATCCTAATGTGTAGGTTTTTCTCTCATAAATACGATATACAGTGTATGAAATGTCACTTGGTCACAGACGAGATTAGCAGACATATACTGTTGTTTTGCCCATTTAATGACAAATGGAGAACCACACTCTGGATGAAACTCTCTAAGTCTCTAGGTACCAGTACCTTTAAAAGTCTCTGCTCACTCTCACCAGATCTGCAACTCATTGAAATGTTCCGTGGCTTTACAGCATTTCAATTGACAGACGATCAGAGAGTAGCAAGCTTTAAAGTGTTTTTACAATCTGCCTATTACATGAATTGGTTATGAGACAGTACTAAAGCAAATATATGTACCAGCATCCCTATCTACGCTACTCTGCACATACCTCTCTTATAGTTTCGTTTCGGTAAGGGGGTAACACTTGCAGTAATGTAAGAGATACTGTAACAATTGAATTTATTTTCGGTATGCTTTATACATGTAGTATAAGCGAGTAATACAATATTACAGTGATATGTATATGTTTGTATTGGTATAATATATGTATACGCATGTGTGTATGTATACGTATGTATGTATATGTATGTATATATATACATGTGTGTGTATGCGTGTATTATGTATATATACATATGCTTGGTGTGTGTATATATGTATACGTGTGTGTTATTATATGGTATTACACATCGCCTGTTGCGATTATATATAGAATATGTATATAAGCGTTTACTTCTGTTACTTAATTTCCTAATAACATTGTAATATATTTCACTGTTGTAATTGTTCTTGTAATATGTGAATTGTATGCTCTTCAATACTGGAGGATAAATAAAGAATATATTATAACCGTGATCTCCCCTCTGAACACACACCTATCAGACTCCACTATACGTTATAACTCTTATGTCTCCTCTGAACACACACCTATCATAATCCACTATACGGTATAACTCTTATGTCTCCTCTGAACACATACCTATCATAATCCACTATACGTTATAACTCTTATGTCTCCTCTGAACACACACCTATCAGACTCCACTATACGTTATAACTGTTATCTCCCCTCTGAACACACACCTATCAGACTCCACTATACGTTATAACTCTTATGTCTCCTCTGAACACACACCTATCATAATCCACTATACGGTATAACTCTTATGTCTCCTCTGAACACATACCTATCAGACTCCACTATACGGTATAACTCTTATGTCTCCTCTGAACACACACCTATCAGACTCCACTATGCGGTATAACTCTTATGTCTCCTCTGAACACACACCTATCAGAATCCACTATACGTTATACCTCGTATGTCTCCTCTGAACACACATCTATCAGACTCCACTATACGTTATACCTCGTATGTCTCCTCTGAACACACACCTATCAGACTCCACTATACGGTATAACTCGTATGTCTCCTCTGAACACACACCTATCAGACTCCACTATACGTTATACCTCGTAGGTCTCCTCTGAACACACACCTATCAGACTCCACTATACGTTATACCTCGTATGTCTCTTCTGAACACACACCTATCAGACTCCACTATACGTTATACCTCGTATGTCTCCTCTGAACACACACCTATCAGACTCCACTATACGGTATAACTCGTATGTCTCCTCTGAACACACACCTATCAGAATCCACTATACGTTATACCTCATATGTCTCCTCTGAACACACACCTATCAGACTCCACTATACGTTATACCTCGTATGTCTCCTCTGAACACACACCTATCAGACTCCACTATGCGGTATAACTCGTATGTCTCCTCTGAACACACACCTATCATACAACTATGCACGGTATAACTCTGATCTCTACACGGAACACACATATATCCGAACCCACCATGTGTTAGAATGATGCACTGAGAAAGGAGAATAAAATCTACTCAGTAGGAATGCTATATCCTTTCATCAGATATAGATATTATTTAGGTCTTTGACACTTCCGGCGTTACAAGTATTAGTAATCTAGTTAATCATTTCCAATCAGAAAATAGCCCAACCCTCCACCGACTCGTAATAAAAACGATCACAATTACCATATATGGTAGTGAGATCTCCGCAGATATTCATTCATGATTTTCATTCATGCTAAATTGGCATTACCATATTCTGTCTTGAAACACGAACGTCTTCTAACACGCCCAATTTATTGCTTTGTGGATGCTGCAAGAATCTTGACGTGCCGTATGTCTTACTGAATGATAGAATTGCTGATGAAAAAGTAAGTATGACACAACTACTATAGGATAAATATAGGATATGTGTTCATGTCGGTGTATGTTCGCATTAAGTTTCACCATATGACAATGAAAACAATATGACCCCAAGAAGTGGCCAATGTCCATGTGTGAACAATAATTCAATCATACACTTAAGCGAACAAAGTTGCATTTCGGACTTGGCGCTTTTCAAGCACTTTATTTTAGCAACGGATCATGGAACTGGCTGTCCGATTAGCGCAGTGGTTAGTGCGCTCACTTCTCACCAATGCAACCCGGGTTCGATCCTCGGACCGGGAAGTATGTGAGATGGTACGTTGGTCGCCAGATCGGACATGTGCGTGTTCTCCGGTTTCCTCCCACACGAATGATCACATATACGCTTTCATCCGCGCCAACGAGAGTGATTAATATAAGTTGTTAGAACTTGCTGCGCAATCATTGTAAAATAAATAAAGTTTAAACTGGTCTAATTGAACCGGATAGTAACTCTGTGATATGCACAGTTGCGTCCCTTACATAAACGTTATCATTTGCTTGAAAAATAAATATTAAAAAATAGCAGATGTTCCTTAAATCCAAAACAACGTATAATAGTAAGTACTGTCATCATTTTTAATACGCCTATTGCCGATTATATTCCAAAAATTAAGTGTAGTACTCGTGTAGAATAAGGTCAATAGGCACAATTGATCATTGATCAATCAGTAGGGCAATAAAAATCGCCACCTCTCGATTGGTAGAAATACGGCGAACAGTCTGTGAAACAGTGGAATAGACTGGTCAGTATTCCAGTGGTTAATACGTTGAACTGTAAATCCAGGAATCGCAGGTCGATCACTAATGCTAATCATGAATATAATATTAAGTCTTTCAGATGGGACTATAAACCGAGGTATTGTATCATTGCAGTATCCTCCAATATCTAAAATGACTAATCTCTTAAGGAACCGAACAAGAAACAGATGGCACTCTGGAATGGGTCTCTGTATCATTGCAGTAGCCTCCAATATCTAAAATGACTAATCTCTTAAGGAACCGAACAAGAAACAGATGGCACTCTGGAATGGGTCTCTGTATCATTGCAGTAGCCTCCAAGATCTAAAATGACTAATCTCTTAAGGAACCGAACAAGAAACAGATGGCACTCTGGAATGGGTCTCTGTATCATTGCAGTAGCCTCCAAGATCTAAAATGACTAATCTCTTAAGGAACTATCGCTCATATGGGTAACCGGTAGCGACGATAAATAAATGCAAGCATACGATATATTGTAAACTGGATGTGACGAGGTGTAGCTTGTAAAACAACGTAAGACAACATAAAGAAATTTATCAATCCTCTCGCGCATGTTGTTAAGTCAAATGTTTGAAATGTGCACAATATAATCGGGAGAGCAAGGACATTCTATAAAATCTCGAATTGTGCATTTTTCTCAGTTGACCCCATTTTCTCTGTCGCAGTAACATTTGCAATTTGGATTCAATCATAACGACCATATAAGCTAATGACAAGTGATACAGTCATCACCTACTTTGACGTACTTGCCGTTTCTGTGTTTACGAATGTGTATCAATAATCTGAGTATCTTGATTAATTTAGGATGGAAAGTGTGTTTATGATAGAACACGATGCTAGATTTTGTGTAGAGCTACGCTTTGGTTCCCGCATAGAAATCCTAAAACGCCAATTGCTCAAAGTCATTGTTTTTGGAAGAGCGGATATGTTATCATGGACTTTTCATTAATATGGTATACATATCATATTAACGATATTATGTTCTATATATTTAGATGTATTCGAAACTGGAAAACCGAGTTCAGATAGGAATCGATGGAGCTATATATACAAGGAGATTGGAAGGAGTCAGCACACACGCTGTCAAACAGCATGATGTCAGACAGGAATCGATGGAGCTAGATAGCGGGAGGGAGTTAACACCCACGCTGTCAAACAGCATCATATCAGATAGGCATCGATGGAGCTATATAGCGGGAGGGAGTTAACACCCACGCTGTCAAACGGAATCATGTCAGATAGGCATCGATGGAGCTATATAGCGGGAGGGAGTTAACACCCACGCTGTCAAACAGCATCATGTCAGATAGGCATCGATGGAGCTATATAGCGGGAGGGAGTTAACACCCACGCTGTCAAACAGCATCATGTCAGATAGGAATCGATGGAGCTATATAGCGGGAGGGAGTTAACACCCACACCGTCAAACGGCATCATGTCAGATAGGAATATAATACTAGATTTCTATGTTTCTATTGGCTTATTCCATCTTAAGGATATTGAGTGAGTTGGAATTTTGAATATAAGGAGCTGGTGAATTCCAAATGGAAGAACCCGATTAAACAAAAGTAACAGGGAATACTTCCAACTTCGATTTATTCGTATATAGTTGTAATGGAGCAGGGTATCTAAGACTACACGAATGAACTGCACATGTAAATTATGTGTTTAGTTACTAGTACAGTATAACCTCATATAACGGTCAACCCTATTCAACGACCACCTCCAATGAACGAGCGGATGAAAGGAACAGTATATATACTACGTATGATTGATTTCCTCATGCTACATGATAAACTCACGTGTAACTGTTCTAGCTGGCTATAATATATGCAGTGTTTAGTTTGAGGCCCTGACAGATTAATTGTATAACTTTATGGGCGTTTATATTTACCATATTGATCTTAACAAGTATTTGATTATCAATAACTCTGCCTGGGCCTCAATTTGTTACTAGTATCAACAGGTAGTATAACAGTAAAACCCATGCTTTGCTGTAAGTTAACCTGCCAGGCTTGTCTGTAATCTAGGTCGGCCCAATGTCTTTAAGCAGGTATTGCTGTACGTGGTTTTAACGTCGTCTATTCGGACAGACCGTGGACGAGCATGGATCACACTCCCCACATCAATACGTAATCTAGTCAATTCTCACTAGACCACACATCCACCATCGTGCATGTTTAGCATAAATACGGTACTTCATTCTAGTCTTGTGTGAACTACACCCTGTTTCTTCGGATTCCGTTTGCTTGATTCTCGCGATAAGGCACGGGACTGGAAATTGATCTGCAGGCTTTTCTAGTTTTACTCAGCGAAATACCATTGATTTCCCTTCTATGAAACACGTTCATGGAAATGAATTTCTTTTACACATATATCAGTCCACTGCCATATAGCATTAAGCCAATTCTTTGATAACTATATCGTTAGTGGGCATCGGTAGTTATTGAATGTATATTTTAAATCACTCGTTTTATTCCAATATACAATAATCCATAATAGCTCATGTGCACGGAAATGGATTTGGCAAGATATATGTCTATGTAATTAAATGTGTTGTTAGGTAATTAAATGTATACAGCGGTGTATTCATTTAATCGTAAAACCATGCATGGCTACCATTAACAAAAATAGATTGAAGAGCAAAATTCAAACATACTGAGCAAAACTAGAAACGTTACAGCCGTCGTTACACGAGACCTACTAGTCGTGAACAGCCCTAGTCTGCTGGTACCGGGCTGCAAGACGATCAATCGCCTTCCGACAGCACCCGAACAGACGCGCTACCACCCTGGCGGACATCCCACACGCAAGCATCCCAAGTGCCTGATTTCACTCATTTTCGGAAGGCCGTGGCATATCGAAAACAGTGAAAAAAATAAAAAAGTGTTTTAATTTTCCGAATAGCACCTATCGCATGAATGGTACGACATGAACTAAATCAACATATCGATGACATGAATAGCGTGCACGTGCAAAACGTGCACATCAACGTTCCGGTCACTGTCCGGTATGTAGACCGTGTGTATCGGGTAAACTCTGTACGACCGTATTCTGAACATCGCCAGGGTTTAAAATACATGTACATTGAACATGTAGCACAGACGGATCTGTAGCCCAGTGGTAACACGCTGGACTGGTAATCCAGGGATCGCAGGTTCGATCCCCCGTCTGACCCTAATAAAATTAACAGTATTTCAGATGGGACGTTAAACCGAGGTCTCGTGTCGGTGCTTTACACCGTGCACGTAAAAGAACCAGAGGAGACTCTGGAATGGGTCTCTGTCTGTATCATTGCACTATCCTCCAAAATCTAAAATTACTAGTATCTTCAGGAGGCGTCGCTCATATGGGCAACCGGTAGCGACGATAAATAAACATAAAACAAACATGTAGCACATACACAGACAGAGCTACACCGGCTATAAAACAGGGACATTTCGAATGTTGTTGAGTATATAATGTACAAAATAACATGCAAGACAAGCTAAAATGCAAAGATATACTAGAGGACATAGAAAACGCACACCTACATTATATGATTATTATTACATGAACACGAAATACGAAGGATTCCATCAAAGATATATCACATCTTTATTACAAAACACAATCTGAACAATTAACAATATTCCAAAAATGTTGAAAACTATGTATTTATATAGTTATTGTTTTTCATGTAAAAACACACTTATCCGAAGTATGCGTTTTCTATGTCCTCTAGTATATTAACATGTAATCTATATGAAATATTTACTACATGTATATTTATTTGTTAATTCACTGTTCGTCTATATCATGCAGAGCGTTTTAGCCTAAAGGAATTGAAAAATAAACACGTATAGCTTATCTTTATCACACCAGCCCTTAATAGTGTTTCTTTATTATTATGTCCCCTAGTATATAAAACAAAACAAGAGTTACCAATGAACAGTATTGCTCAAATTACACATAGTCTCATATTTCCACAGTGAACTTGCCTTGTTGATTTCTTTGTTTAGTATCGCACCTACAGCTTCTGTCATAGTTACATAATACATATATTTCATAGTTACAATACAGCAGTATCGTGTGTGGCAGAAACGTCTATGCACAGTAATATCGGTGGCATAAGAACAGACGGATCTGTAGTCCAGTGGTAACACGCTGAACTGGTAATCCAGGGATCGCAGGTTCGATCCCCCGTCTGACCCTAATAAAATTAACAGTCTTTCAGATGGGATGTTAAACAGAGGTCTCGTGTCGGTGCTTTACACCGTGCACGTAAAATAACCAGAGGAGATTCTGGAATGGGTCTCTGTCTGTATCATTGCACTATCCTCCAAAAATCTAAAATGACTAATCTCTTCAGGAGGCGTCGCTCATATGGGCAACCGGTAGCGACGATAAATCACACACAGGTGGCATAAGATCTCTGACGGAAGTGGAAGTACTATTTTCGCATACACCCTTAGCTCCAGCTATATGAAAGCAAAGAAGACATTAATCACGTAACAATATCGTACAATGACATAAAAATACACGAAGGATGAAACCATCTTAGTTTATAGTTTATACAAATGTATTTTAGCTTGCCAACACGTTCTTACAACTTTTACTAATCACGATTGCGAAGCAAGTTTCAACAACCTATATTAATCACTCTCGTTTGCGCGGATGAAAGCGTATATGTGGTAATTCGTGTGTGAGGAAACCGGATTACCCGGAGAAAACCCACCTGTCCGATCTGGCGACAACCGTACCATCTCACATACTTCTCGGTCCGAGGATCGAACCAGGGTTGCATTGGTGAGAAGCGAGTGCTCTAATCGGACGCAATATATACACATCTACCACTAAACAAGGGTGTTACTTTTTTATATTTAAGTTTATTTAACGTCGCTACCGGTTGTCCATTTGAGCGCCGGGCGTTTTACCTAACAACACCTTTCCTGGGCAGGCTCCAGCGTTTAACCAGTACAAATCTCCGTAAGAAACTGCAACTTATTCACAATAAAGAGACATGATCTGAGCGGGGCTGAACCAGTGACCATTAGTGATGATTATAGGTTACCATGGTAAACAAATCAGCGATCATAACCACGAAGGCGGTCCAAAATGAAAGAGAAATATTAAGAATTCATTATGCAGGACGCTGGAAAAGGGAAATCACTTCGAGCGTATAATAGGCACATGTGCAGTGACTGATAATGTGTTAATGTTATCCAGAGAATGTTAAGAAAATACCAAACTGAAACTGGGTTTTGAGCATTATTTAATGTTTTTTGTGATCGAAATCTAATTTGTCTCACTCTAGTGAGGCACCTATTTTTATTGCATTTTTCGCATTTTTTATGTTTTCGATTTTCCAAACCCAGCACATATTTGAACTCTCACCAGCTATGCTATGTCTTGTCTTGACATTAGATAACTTGACAGAAATACATGCTCTCTGTACCAGTCTCCATGTCTTTGCCTTCCATAACAACTGTATGACGTAATGTATGGATTCTAGCTATATGTATACACACGTGGGAAGCAGCGTCGGTTTATTAAACACAATATCATACCACTCGAACCAATACATTATGTCCATATAACATGTAATTCCACAAGTGGGCTCCGACAATTACGCAGGAATTTATCGATTTAACAATTTTCATTGTTCTTAGCAATTTTAGTATAATCGGTTACAGGCGTTTGTTCTTCTATTTTTGCTGATATTGATGTGACAAACGCTTTGCTCCTATTGAAAACGTGTCGGTGACCAGTCGTGTTCATAAATAGATGATGATTGGTCTCAGAATCGAATTCTTCGTTAATGATGCCATAATTTCTTCTTAACAGACATTTTCAAATTACTGTTTTAAGCAATTAAATCTATTTCCCGCACGAAATTGTAAATTATTATCTGACGAGACATTTATAAAGTGATCCACAGCGTTGTACTGTAAGCTAGCTTGGCTGACACAATTGTAACCACGGCGGAAGCTAGATGGATATATAGGTCAAATCGCTCTCCATTTAACGGGAACTCGATACATATCCAATACCTATGTTATCTGCACCCATCTCGGGTATTATTTACCGTAATAATTCAGTTGGTCATGTATCATTCTCCGGGTATTATTTACCGTAATAATTCAGTTGGTCATGTATCATTCTCCGGGTATTATTTACCGTAATAATTCAGTTGGTCATGTATCATTCTCCGGGTATTATTTACCGTAATAATTCAGTTGGTCATGTATCATTCTCCGGGTATTATTTACCGTAATAATTCAGTTGGTCATGTATCATTCTCCGGGTATTATTTACCGTAATAATTCAGTTGGTCATGTATCATTCTCCGGGTATTATTTACCGTAATAATTCAGTTGGTCATGTATCATTCTCCGGGTATTATTTACCGTAATAATTCAGTTGGTCATGTATCATTCTCCGGGTATTATTTACCGTAATAATTCAGTTGGTCATGTATCATTCTCCGGGTATTATTTACCGTAATAATTCAGTTGGTCATGTATCATTCTCCGGGTATTATTTACCGTAATAATTCAGTTGGTCATGTATCATTCTCCGGGTATTATTTACCGTAATAATTCAGTTGGTCATGTATCATTCTCCGGGTATTATTTACCGTAATAATTCAGTTGGTCATGTATCATTCTTCGGGTATTATTTACCGTAATAATTCAGTTGGTCATGTATCATTCTTCGGGTATTATTTACCGTAATAATTCAGTTGGCCATGTATCATTCTTCGGGTATTATTTACCGTAATAATTCAGTTGGCCATGTATCATTCTTCGGGTATTATTTACCGTAATAATTCAGTTGGTCATGTATCATTCTTCGGGTATTATTTACCGTAATAATTCAGTTGGCCATGTATCATTCTTCGGGTATTATTTACCGTAATAATTCAGTTGGCCACGTATCATTCTCCGGGTATTATTTACCGTAATAATTCAGTTGGCCACGTATCATTCTCCGGGTATTATTTACCGTAATAATTCAGTTGGCCACGTATCATTCTCCGGGTATTATTTACCGTAATAATTCAGTTGGCCACGTATCATTCTCCATATCCTTCATTTGACATACTCCCATGTCACAAAAATCAAAAACTATTGTATGTATGTATGTTCCATTAATGTCAAATCCCTTGCGGGGACGTAGACATGTTTTCCTGGGCAAGCTTAGCCGATCTACGTGGTTAACCAGTACTAAGCAATGTGTGTGAGGTGCCTTGCTCAATGACACTACATACGTGGCCTGACCGAGTCTCGAACCCGGGACCGATCGATTCCAAATCCGACGCTCTACCACTGAACCACGGATGCCACTATTGGTAGAAATTTAGCCAAATACATATATTTCGCAAATGTATATAGAAACTAAAATTAGTATAAGCAGAGCGTATATTAACATCTTGCTCTTTTGTAAATCCATGTCTTTACCTACATGTATACATGTACTTGCTATAGACAGTGTATGCATGTTTAATGCAATAAAGGTATAACGGTAAAGGTATTGTCTATTGTCGTATTGTCATGCGGTGAAGCTATGCAGCTGGGTTTGGACGGTCAGTGGGTCTACCCGGGTACACACCCGTGCCTGAAAAACTCGATGCCATCCTCCACTACATATAGCTGCTGGAGAGTTGCCATATGGCTTAAGCCACGGGTGCGACTTTAATCTTCAAAAACAAACAAACAAACTATTGGTAATTCGGTCAACGTATATGAATCTCTACGTAAGAATACATTAACTCTGATTAATGGCCACATTTTTGCATCCGAGTTCGTGATATGGATGGTCTTCGATTTGGCTTGACGAACAATAATGACGTATCCTCTAGTGTCCTCAAATCGTGATACCTTCGTTTTCGTTACCCCTTAAGTATTTACAATACTGAGCGCGATCGGTGTTTTCTGACGTCACCAATCAAGAATAGATAGTGTCAAAGGTCATTTTCCATATTTGGCAACAACAATGCGCCGTATAATCCTTGTAGGCGTAAGTAATCGGTTATTTTCCTTGCATTGGTATAAAACATGCTATCTTTCATAATGCAATATTGCATCACCATTTGTCCATTTGATTTACTGCAAAATATTGACCATTTCCAGTTTTGTTTTGCGTCGTCTGGTTTGTTTACCTACCTGTCATTTAATGTGAAGGTCAATATAGACTGGGTTACAAGTTTAATTAGTGTAAGGGGAGTTCGTTTTGGAGACATCTCTTATATTGTTTTGAGTTCCATACAGTGTTACTGTCATCGTCAACTAAGCGATGTGTCCTGTAGTGTAGTGTACTTAAAGGAATAGTTTTTAATTTTGTTTTAGGTTTATGGCAGTCCACCACCTACAAAGCGAAAGTACAGGCAATATTCATCAACAGCCCTTACAAATGGGCACAGTGTGACCATTGGACCCACCTCATGTACTGTTCAAAAGTCAGGTTTACAAGATTAGGTGATGAATTCAGGTGTCCACATGTTTAAATGCTTGTTAAACTGTGAAAGTGTTCACTGTGAAAAGAAATATTCATCAAAATAATAGAAATGATCATTATGCTGCATAAAAGGTGTTCATTTTATAGTTACACCCATTCGATGTTACGCAAAATTGATTTGCTGAAAGGTCACGAAAACTCCGGTACCAGTCACCACAGATGTCTGTTTCGGGTCATGGTAAAAATGACAGCGCCCGTTGTTATTTACGTAGTCATATTCATTTCTAATTCTTTGGAATAAAAGAGGAACGTTACTTTATTTACATCATACATTTAGAAACTATGTAGTTTTAAGATTCGTTTTGTTGAATGCCAATCATTTCTTATCATAACGGAAACCGGACATTGTATGGTACAAGATGACGCAAGCTCTTCGTGCATTATCATATATAAACATCCGGTAATCGACCATGTATTGTTTAAAGTAATACTCGAGTAGTATTTAATTCTACTCCATAATCTTTAAATGCCTTCATATTTGACATTCTGTGTCTGAAGATTGGCTTACATCCGTGTGGAATTAACCTTAAGATTGGGTTAGAAAGCATGCAAACTGTTCAGATACGTCACGGTTGAGTCAGTGACTTAGAAACATGTTGCTTTTTTGTGTGCTCTCACACTATAGCGATCACCAGTTGCGTACACGGTCGCGTGTACAAAAAATAGTTTGTCAGGCTGTCCGATTAGCGCAGTGGTTAGCGCGGGTTCGATCCTCGGACCGAGCGGGAAGTATGTGAGATGGTAAAGTTGTCGCCAGATCGGACAGGTGGTTTTCTCCGGGTACTCCGGTTTCCTCCCACACGAATGACCACATATACGCGTTCATCCGCGCCAACGAGAGTGATTAAATTTAAATAAAAAATAGTTGTCATAAGTTTCGAACGCACATCACACGCAGCTAATAGGTTTTATAGGTTTGAAGTACATAACAAGCACGCAGGTGATCGCAGCTACACGCACAGTAAGTTCGGAAATTTTGAACATGTTCAATAATTCTCTGCGAATGCCTGCGATCAATTTATACGCAACAGGGAAGCAACAGGTACACTACGCAGTAGTTTATATAAATTTATTTTAGCTCGATTGCGAAACAAGTTATTTCAACTTATATAAATCACTCTCGAGACCTCATTCCCGATGGAATCCATCGCCACGAGGGAGAGAGAAGAGGCAATGTGGAATTTAAATGCCTTGCCTAAGGGCACAATCGTAACGGCTCCAGTGGGGCTCGAACTCCGGACCTTTCGCACCTGAAGCGAACGCGCATCCACTGCGCTATCACGACTTCCACGCAGTACGCACGTAGCACGATCGCAACAGGTACGCAACTCATAAGTTATGAACGCAGGTGATCGCAGGTCCAAATTTGAGGTATCTGGTCAGGTTTTGGTACCGTATTGGCACCAGCACCGCTCTTTAAATCTTTGTCAAGCTTCACATGGAGGTCGCGCAAGGACCAGAATCATCGCTGCAAGTGGGCGCCATCTTTGATATTATCGTGTGAGGGGTCCAGCACTTGGGTCTAATCTTCCCACCTCTCCATCCTCTTGCCGGTGTAAGAATTAGTGAATTTTAGATTCCATAGCACTGGGTTCTCCCTGGCCTCGCTGGTGGTAGCAGATTCTTTCCCTGGGCTTGGTGGGGTTGGTCACCTTCTTCTTCTTGGATTTGGTGGAGAACCAGAGCCATGTTCATCATAAGCAATGACTGCTACATTATTTGAATGCTGTGGTGAATGGGTGGAGTCACTGGTCAATGGTTCTGTAATAGGAACAGGGTCGGAATCAACAGGCGGCACACCTCTTTCTCTTGCTGGTTGTTTTCGGTCAAGTTGTTTCGGTAGTTTTTTGACATCACTTTTGGGGTCACGTTTATCTGTTTTCTTGCTAGCGTTCCCCCTGTTGACATTTTTTAATGACCAAATCAGTACTGAAGAAAATGTGTGTGTTACGTCTATTTATCGTCGCTACCGGTTGCCTATATGAGCGACGCCTCCTGAAGAGATTAGTCATTTTAGATTTTTGGAGGATAGTGCAATGATACAGACAGAGACCCATTCCAGAATCTCCTGATTCTATTACGTGCACGGTACTAGACCTCGGTGTAAAGTCCCATCTGAAAGACTGTTCATTTTATTAGGGTCAGACGGGAGATCGAACCGGTTCGATCCCTGGATTACCAGTCCAACGTGTTAACCACTGGACTACATACCCGTCTGTGTGTAGAAGATAGTTTTTTTTACGTTTATTTATCGTCGCTACCGGTTACCTATATGAGCGACGCCTCCTGGAGAGATTAGTCATTTTAGATTTTTGGAGGATAGTGCAATGATACAGATAGAGACCCATTCCAGAGTCTCCTCTGGTTCTTTTACGTGCACGGTGTAAAGCACCGACACGAGACCTCGGTTTAACGTCCCATCTGAAAGACTGTTAATTTTATTAGGGTCAGACGGGGGATCGAACCTGCGATCCCTGGATAACCGGCCAGCTTGTTACCACTGGACTATATATCCGTCTGTCTGTAGAAGATACTGAATCGGGCCCGCTTTTATAGGTTTTCATCACGTGACCGATATTCGTAAATACCACACAACTAGCACGCAGGTCACACGCAACCACACGCAACTCGTAAGTTCTGCACGCAACCACACGCAACTCGTAAGTTCTGCACGCAACTCACACGCAACTCGTAAGTTCTGCACGCAACTCACACGCTACTCGTACGCCTGTGATAGCAGATATTGGGGGATCATAAGATCAGTTTGCAACACACACGCAACCCACACGCAACTCACACGCAACCCACACGCAACCCACACGCAACTCACACGTAACACATAGGTCGAATAGGTTACAAATTGACAAAATTGTTGATTTCGGTTGCGTTTGGTGCGCATACAAATATATTTTACAAGCAACTCATAGGTTTCAGCATACGCTATGATGGGAGGGCAACATTATGTTTTAAATCGGTTTAAATTGAAAGACTTAATTTTATTAGCGTCAGACGGGGAATCGAACCTGCGATCCCTGGATCGTCTGTTGGTCTTTTTTTATTTAAGTTTATTTAACGTCGCTACCGGTTGCCCATTTGAGCGATGGGCAGTTTGCCTAACAACACCTTTCCTGGACAGGCACCAGTGGTTAACCAGTACTTGGTGCACCAACCTCCGTAAGAAACTGCCAACTCTTTCATATAAAAAGAGACGTCTGAGCGGGGCTTGAACCCGTGACTATCAGTGATGATAGGTTATAGTGGTATACAAGTCAGCGACCTTAACTACTCGACCACAGAGGCGGACTAATATGTTTTCCTTGGTTTATTTTCTGCTTCGATTTATTCTTTGTCTGAGTTAAATGGTAATAGTCCTACATAATAGTTTTAATAGTATTTTAATCTGTCCAATACCTAATAAATTGGTGAGTACCTGTCAGTGTAAACTATGCAGGCTAATCCACACAATGAAATACGTATACAAATACCACAATATCTGTTTAACGCATACACTTGGTGATAATCTAATGGCATAGCCTTTTAAAGACCCTTGTGGGAACCCTGGTACTAGAATAAGGTTCTTGTGAGATGTAGGACCATAACATTATAGACTGTAGTGTGGGAACACATTACAATATGCCAACCAGATTAAAACGTTTAATTCCATCCACGAAGTTCCATAATATTACTTCACGGTATAGAGTCGTTAACAAACGAGGAGAACAATACTCTACATTTGGAAGTTGTGCAAACTTACATACAAAATTCGCAAGTTTTTTCGGCATTCCTCTCTTGATTAAATATACGTTATTTGCTCGTGAGACTGGATCGTGGGTTCGGGTTATTTGCACGTGAGACTGGATCGTGGGTTCGGGTTATTTGCTCGTGAGACTGGATCGTTGGTTCGGGTTATTTGCTCGTGAGACTGGATCGTGGGTTCGGGTTATTTGCTCGTGAGACTGGATCGTTGGTTCGGGTTATTTGCTCGTGAGACTGGATCGTGGGTTCGGGTTATTTGCTTGTGAGACGGGATCGTGGGTTCGGGTTATTTGCTCGTGAGACTGGATGTTTCGGGTTATTGCTTGTGAGACGGGATCGTTGGTTCGGGTTATTTGCTCGTGAGACTGGATCGTGGGTTCGGGTATTTGCTCGTGAGACTGGATCGTGGGTTCGGGTTATTTGCTTGTGAGACGGGATCGTGGGTTCGGGTTATTTGCTCGTGAGACTGGATCGTGGGTTCGGGTTATTTGCTTGTGAGACGGATTCGTGGGTTCGGGTTATTTGCTTGTGAGACGGGATTCGTGGGTTCGGGTTATTTGCTCGTGAGACGGGATCGTGGGTTCGGGTTATTTGCTCGTGAGACTGGATCGTGGGTTCGGGTTATTTGCTTGTGAGACGGGATCGTGGGTTCGGGTTATTTGCTCGTGAGACTGGATCGTGGGTTCGGGTTATTTGCTTGTGAGACGGGATTCGTGGGTTCGGGTTATTTGCTTGTGAGACGGGATTCGTGGGTTCGGGTTATTTGCTCGTGAGACGGGATTCGTGGGTTCGGGTTATTTGCTTGTGAGACTGGATCGTGGGTTCGTGTTATTTGCTTGTAAGACGGGATCGTGGGTTCTGGTTATTTGCTTGTGAATTGCTAGAAATGTTAAAGCGCGAGGAAGCCACGGGTTGTTGTATTTGATATTTTGTAAGTGTTAAACACATTGCTCTTCCCGGTATGCAAATTGGAAACAGATTTGAATATGTCATTGCCTATAGCTATGATCATACACAACACAAGTGCAATGTATCGATACGTGAAGTCGTATGCACTCGCTGCCAATTGTTCATTCATTTTTCGTAAATACTCGTATATTTCATCCACTAAGTTCCATAAAATGGTATAGTGTCGTTAAAGCGGAATGACATCACATTTATTTTCACGTATAAATGCATTGCTATTATAAAGTCTTCCGAATACATTCGAACACTAACATTGAATCAATAAACAGGGTTTTTTGTGGTCTATAAACTTTCAAAATTGAAAGTAGGATTTCATATAACGGTCATCCATGCTACTGAATAGCCGTTTTTTGTCATCGGAGTCAATACTAAGCGCGAGATAATGTCGTTTAGAGGTAATTTAACTAAGATTAGTCTACAAATAAATATGCACAGGTACAAAAGTGAGACATAGCGATATATCTGTACCATAAATCGTGTTATTCAGGATACGCGAGTTGCATTACGCATGGATGTCGACCATATTTACATTATTGTGTTATGTCAACAAGCCGCGTATACGACGTTTGTTTATTAGATGAAATACTCAGTTTTTGCGGCAAATATTTGGAAAAAAATACCATATAATAGGACAATACATTCTGTAGAAATTTGCATTTACTCTGATGTAATGTCGCTTTAACAAATGAGGAGAACAACACTTTATTGTTGGAAGTGCAAACTTACATACAAAATTCGCAGCGTTTTTCGGCACTCCTCTCTTGAATTAGATATACGTTTGTTTGCTTGTGAGACGGGGTCGTGGGTTCGGGTATTGGTGGTGTGGGGAAACAACAGGTGGAATCGTGAGGTACATGTATCAATCTAAGCAATATTTTCTTTTCTTTTTTATAAATGTTTCTCTTTTTTTCTGATCCTTCGTGTGATTTGTATTTACATTCTATTTTGCGTACTCTTTTCAAGAAAGAAATTCAGTCATTTAACTTGATCAAACGTTAGCTTGACTTTCTAGTGCGGGCCGTTGTCAAATGTTGTTAAAACCTGTGGCCCAAAACATTTGTATTCACGTGCTATGTATTGTATCATTCTGTGCATGACATATGTACTATTGATTTGCAATAAAATATGGTTAATTAAAAAAACGTTAAATCAGCAGAAATCTGACACTCGTTAACGTAAACATATAGTTTGTTATTGCAGTGTAGCAGGCGTATATGATGTGCATCAACTATTTGTATCTTTACACTATGTATAGTTGTATACAGGCTGCTCAATTTCCATATTCCACATGTCATGCAGTTCTATTCAGTGTACATTGAAACATTTCAAATTTACGCTGTAACTTTCTCCATTGAATTCAATCAGTTATACAAGAGGACATAGAAAACGCACACCTCCATTATATGATTATTAATACACGAAAACGAAATACGAAGGATTCCAGCAAAAAACACTAACAGAACAATTAAAAATATTCCACAAATGTTAAAAACTATGTATTTATATAGTTATTGTTTTTCATGTAAAACACACTTATCCGAAGTATGCGTTTTCTATGTCCTCTAGTATATTAACATGTAATCTATATGAAATATTTACTACATGTATATTTATTTGTTAATTCACTGTTCGTCTATATCATGCAGAGCGTTTTAGCCTACAGGAATTGAAAAATAAACAATTATAGCTTATCTTTATCACACCAGCCCTTAATAGTGTTTCTTTATTATAGTGTCACCCCCTATTTAAAGGGCCAGCCATTTCTGACTTATGAGACACCTCTGTTTTTATGAACATCAGTACTTCCCGAATCCTATGCTTGTGTGCCAGACGCCAGGCTGGTAGGCAATCGGTAACCATTATTTAACTAGCTGGCGGTTCACCAACCGGCCTTATCAGAACAAACCCCTGAAGAGATTCGAATCTTCGACCTCCCGCTCCGTAGGCGGACGCCTTAACCAATGGGCCACGGAGACGGTTAATAATAAGCCACGTCGAGTTTCGGATAGGAAGGTTTATCCACTTCCTATTCACAGGTCAAAACTAGGCGTACTCAGACTCGAACCCAGACTCGTGCATTGCAACGTTCATTTCAAGAATACATTAACCCATTCAACACCAAGTAACTGACATGGACTGGTCCATGATATTTTTAGACCAATAAATTAATAACAAAATTACATTTGGATCAGTTCATTTATCAAAATGGGTAAACAAAATTCTAAAAATAGTTATGAAAAAAGTGCAGATCCTGATGAGACGGCTCGTCACGAGCCGGCTCATCTGGATCTACACTTTTTTGTAAGCCAATTTAGAGGTATGTGGTGTTGAAAGGGTTAACTGATCAGTAATGATAGTTTTAACAGGGTAGGTTTCTCTCGACACCGTGCGACACTGTTATGTTGAGAAAAACTATTATACTGGTAGGTCTTAATGCATTAACATATCAAATGTGTGGATATATAAACCGAGACATATAATATAATGTGTTATTTACATGTATATACTATAAAACTATAAATTGCTGTTTAAAAATATTTTTCGAAATTGAAATATTCAACTTTGACCTCCACTGAACATAAAAATATTATAGGACTTTTGGACTAGATCATTCATATTTTTTCCAGAACGCCGTCCAGAACTGATAACTTCAAACAAACAAAAACTGTTGTATTTAAAGCAGCATTATATCGTAATAAAGGATGTTTTGGTAAACTATAAATACTAATATGTGTGTGTTTACAAAAATCGAAATAGTCGCTCAGAAACGATACAATTTAAATAAATATAAACCGTCGTATACGCGAATTTGTTCAATATTGCCGAAGGGGGACGATATATTCCGAATGTAAATCAGGTTCCGGTTGTAAACAAGTGCTCGTGACCGACCGACTCGGAAAGTCCTACTTTCGGTTTCGAATTTGTTTTATCGCCAAAAAAAAACACACTGTTTACTAATTGAACATAATTATACAAATTATAATTTAATAATGTGTAGCAGCATTGTTACCCTACGTAAAATTTGAATTTTTCAAATATTTTTTATTGCATACGATATAGGGCTGCTTTAAACCATGCGAAATATATAAAAGAAGCCAATGTAATTGTAAATGCTAACAATTAATTCTCATCCGTTGCGCCCAAAAGAAAACACATAGTTAGATATATCAATTACTAAGCAAATGTTGCATATTGGTACTACATGTATAACTCATTTCGGCTCATTGTGGCCCAACCCTTTTGCTTCTCCATATATATACATACTGATAATGTTTGTACCATATATCTTATTTATTTCATCTGTAACATGTTTGTACATTTGAGTTGTATTGTACGTTGAATATAAAGAATGCAATAAAATATGATTGAACTAAAAACTCATTTCGGTTCATGTTTTAGAATCAGTAATACGGTGAATGATCGATAGAATCAGTAATACGGTGAATGATCGATATAATCAGTAATACGGTGAATGATCGATATAATCAGTAATACGGTGAATGATCGATATAATCAGTAATACGGTAAATGATCGATAGAATCAGTAATACGGTGAATGATCGATAGAATCAGTAATACGGTGAATGATCGATATAATCAGTAATACGGTGAATGATCGATATAATCAGTAATACGGTGAATGATCGATATAATCAGTAATACGGTAAATGATCGATAGAATCAGTAATACGGTGAATGATCGATAGAATCAGTAATACGGTGAATGATCGATAGAATCAGTAATACGGTGAATGAACGATAGAATCAGTAATACGGTGAATGATCGATATAATCAGTAATACGGTGAATGATCGATATAATCAGTAATACGGTGAATGATCGATATAATCAGTAATACGGTAAATGATCGATAGAATCAGTAATACGGTGAATGATCGATAGAATCAGTAATACGGTGAATGAACGATAGAATCAGTAATATGGTGAATGATCGATATAATCAGTAATACGGTGAATGATCGATATAATCAGTAATACGGTGAATGATCGATAGAATCAGTAATACGGTGAATGATCGATATAATCAGTAATACGGTGAATGATCGATAGAATCGGTAATACGGTGAATGATCGATAGAATCAGTAATACGGTGAATGATCGATATAATCAGTAATACGGTGAATGATCGATAGAATCAGTAATACGGTGAATGATCGCTATAATCAGTAATACGGTGAATGATCGATATAATCGGTAATACGGTGAATGATCGATATAATCAGTAATACCATGAATGATCGATAGAATCGGTAATACGGTGAATGATCGATAGAATCAGTAATACGGTGAATGATCGATATAATCAGTAATACGGTGAATGATCGATATAATCAGTAATACGGTGAATGATCGATATAATCAGTAATACGGTGAATGATCGATAGAATCAGTAATACGGTGAATGATCGATAGAATCAGTAATACGGTGAATGATCGATACAATCAGTAATACGGTGAATGATCGATAGAATCAGTAATACGGTGAATGATCAAAATAATCAGTAATACGGTGAATGATCGATAAAATCAGTAATACGGTGAATGATCGATAGAATCAGTAATACTGTGAATGATCGATATAATCAGTAATACGGTGAATGATCGATAGAATCGGTAATACGGTGAATGATCGATATAATCGGTAATACGGTGAATGATCGATATAATCAGTAATACGGTGCATGATCGATAGAATCAGTAATACGGTGCATGATCGATATAATCAGTAATACGGTGAATGATCGATATAATCGGTAATACGGTGAATGATCGATAGAATCGGTAATACGGTGAATGATCGATATAATCAGTAATACGGTGAATGATCGATATAATCAGTAATACGGTGAATGATCGATATAATCAGTAATACGGTGAATGATCGATATAATCGGTAATACGGTGAATGATCGATATAATCAGTAATACGGTGAATGATCGATAGAATCAGTAATACGGTGAATGATCGATATAATCAGTAATACGGTGAATGATCGATAGAATCAGTAACACGGTGAATGATCGATATAATCAGTAATACGGTGAATGATCGATATAATCAGTAATACGGTGAATGATCGATATAATCAGTAATACGGTGAATGATCGATATAATCAGTAATACGGTGAATGATCGATATAATCAGTAATACGGTGAATGATCTATAGAATCAGTAATACGGTGAATGATCGATATAATCAGTAATACGGTGAATGATCGATAGAATCAGTAATACGGTGAATGATCTATAGAATCAGTAATACAGTGAATGATCGATATAATCGGTAATACGGTGAATGATCGATATAATCAGTAATACGGTGAATGATCGATATAATCGGTAATACGGTGAATGATCGATATAATCGGTAATACTGTGAATGATCGATATAATCAGTAATACGGTGAATGATCGATAAAATCAGTAATACGGTGAATGATCGATAGAATCAGTAATACTGTGAATGATCGATATAATCAGTAATACGGTGAATGATCGATATAATCGGTAATACGGTGAATGATCGATAGAATCAGTAATACGGTGAATGATCGATATAGTCAGTAATACGGTGAATGATCGATATAATCAGTAATACGGTGAATGATCGATATAATCAGTAATACGGTGAATGATCGATAGAATCGGTAATACGGTGAATGATCGATATAATCAGTAATACGGTGAATGATCGATATAATCAGTAATACGGTGAATGATCGATATAATCAGTAATACGGTGAATGATCGATATAATCAGTAATACGGTGAATGATCGATATAATCAGTAATACGGTGAATGATCGATAGAATCAGTAATACGGTGAATGATCGATAGAATCAGTAATACGGTGAATGATCGATATAATCAGTAATACGGTGAATGATCGATATAATCAGTAATACGGTGAATGATCGATATAATCAGTAATACGGTGAATGATCGATATAATCAGTAATACGGTGCATGATCGATAGAATCAGTAATACGGTGAATGATTGATAGAATCAGTAATACGGTGAATGATCTATAGAATCATTAATACGGTGAATGATCGATATAATCAGTAATACGGTGAATGATCGATAGAATCAGTAATACGGTGAATGATCGATAGAATCAGTAATACGGTGAATGATCGATATAATCAGTAATACGGTGCATGATCGATAGAATCAGTAATACGGTGAATGATCGATAGAATCAGTAATACGGTGAATGATCGATATAATCAGTAATACGGTGCATGATCGATAGAATCAGTAATACGGTGAATGATCGATAGAATCAGTAATACGGTGAATGATCGATAGAATCAGTAATACGGTGAATGATCGATAGAATCAGTAATACGGTGAATGATCGATATAATCAGTAATACGGTGAATGATCGATATAATCAGTAATACTGTGAATGATCGATAAAATCAGAAATACGGTAAATGATCGATAGAATCAGTAATATGGTGAATGATCGATATAATCAGTAATATGGTGAATGATCGATAGAATCAGTAATACGGTGAATGATCGATAGAATCAGTAATACGGTGAATGATTATATACAGTTTACATTAAATACATTCAAGCAATGTTAGTTTATACAAATTTATTCTAGCTCGATTGCGAAACAAGTTCTTTCAACTTATATTAATCACTCTCGAGACCTCATTCCTGATGGAATCCATCGCCATGAAGGAGAGAGGAGGCATGTGGAACTTAAATGCCTTGCCTAAGGGCACAATCGTAACGGCTTCAGTGGGGCTCGAACCCCGGACCTGAACCGAACGTGCATCCACTGCGATATAACGACTTCAAGCAATGGCCATCCTCTATACCGTAACACGAAACATCTTTATTATAGCAAATTGATTTACCATTTTGAATATATACGCATGTTAAATGTATTGTTTTACGTGACCTATATAGTATTATATATTTGTATGTTTATGACGATGTACCATGTACACGTCTGGCAATAAACATATGTTCAGTTCTGTTCTGTTCCGGACAGAATACTCACATAATATGCCCCGTCTGTCTGTTCTTCATCATGTGACCGGTCCATCCGCCCGAGAGCACAATAGTTATCGTACTTTCCAGAATGTTGTGGTGGTTAATTGCTTCAGACACGGACGGACACCGGTAGAAGTACCAGTAGAGTCTCGGTGGTAGACAACATATAGTGTCAACCTCTTAAAGGAAATGTTGTGAGCTCAGGCCTCGCTAGAACCACGGTCAGTAAGTCCACATTACCCATTGGCTCTCCCTCATGGCGATCGATTCCATCAGGAATTGTCTCGAAAGTGATACAACTTATGTTGTATGAGTTTGTTTCGTAATTGGGTTAAACAAATTGACCTACACATTGACCTGCTTATATTCAGGGTTGCATCAATGTGGGTGTGATTTGAGGTCAACGACCTGATCCAACAGACCACGGAGATCCATCTCCCATGTGATATAGGTACTTCCTCCTGTATTCAATTCGGTCTTTATATGTGTGTTCGGCACACAATTGCTTGGCATAGCCACAGGTGCGAGTATGCCAGAGAGTGGGCGCCTCGCATCAAAGGAAGAAGAAGAAGAAGGCAAATATAACCTATCAAATTATGCTACAGGATGAAGACTCTGGGATTATGAAGACAGTAAAATCTAAATCGAGTGAAATAAATTAATTGTATGTGCATCTAAATTAGGATGTGACTGACCATTGATGCACACGCACACGACACTAGTTCCCTGGGGGTATTCCTGCTCGCTAATGAGCAATCACTCGCCTGATCCTCGCCCATGATTGGTCATGTCGTAGTGTGTGGATTACTAATTAAAGCCATTCTCTGAACACTGGCTCAAATCACGCCACTTACACAGACATATATTTAGATGTAGATCATGTTTTAGCTCAGAACTACAATTGTGTATTAATGGTTGGCGGATACTACGCAACTGGTGAGGCAAAACAACACAAGAGTTGCAAGAGAACAAAGCGCTCAACTATCCAAATCTATATTTGAAGATTTGCGGACGAAGGAATGAGCCGATTGATTAGGAACGATTTGTTGTATGTCCGTTGTTTATCGGCGAATAAAACACGGTTTGGATTTCTCATGCGTATAAATTGGAGTAAACATCTTTATTTATTCATAATGTACAGTACATATATATTGTTTACAGAATGAAAATGGATTTAATCGATAGCTTAAAGCATATTGAGATTATATCCATTACATATATAAATGCGTAGGCACAAAGACGTAAACGTATGATGTAGTAAGACCAACATATATTATAAGTGTATGAAAGTATAGCTAGATAAACGAGGAATGGGAGGGGGTAGAAAGTTATGAAATAACACACACAGTTTCCATGGTGTATCACTATACAAGCGTGTCAGTCCCTGTTTACATATACATTGTAGGAAACGATTATAGTTTTCTATAAATCTATGGACAGCTAAAACTAGTATTTTATTATGTCCAGGTGCCCAAGGTAATATCACCAAATAGGATCACTTTTAGAGATATCATAGGAATTAACCACGCAGGTCAGGCATACGACCGCACGTGTGTGAACCACGCATGTCAGGCATACGGACGCACGTGTGTGAACCACGCAGGTCAGGCATACGGCAGCACGTGTGTGAACCACGTAGGTCAGGCATACGGCAGCACGTGTGTGAACCACGCAGGTCAGGCATACGGCCGCACGTGTGTGAACCACGCAGGTCAGGCATACGGCCGCACGTGTGTGAACCACGCAGGTCAGGCATACGGCCGCACGTGTGTGAACCACGCAGGTCAGGCATACGGCCACACGTGTGTGAACCACGCAGGTCAGGCATACGGCCGCACGTGTGTGAACCACGTAGGTCAGGCATACGGCCGCACGTGTGTGAACCACGCAGGTCAGGCATACGGCCGCACGTGTGTGAACCACGCAGGTCAGGCATACGGCCGCACGTGTGTGAACCACGCAGGTCAGGCATACGGCCGCACGTGTGTGAACCACGCAGGTCAGGCATACGGCCGCACGTGTGTGAACCACGCAGGTCAGGCATACGGCCGCACGTGTGTGAACCACGCAGGTCAGGCATACGGCCGCACGTGTGTGAACCACGCAGGTCAGGCATACGGCCGCACGTGTGTGAACCACGCAGGTCAGGCATACGGCCGCACGTGTGTGAACCACGCAGGTCAGGCATACGGCCGCACGTGTGTGAACCACGCAGGTCAGGCATACGGCCGCACGTGTGTGAACCACGCAGGTCAGGCATACGGCCGCACGTGTGTGAACCACGCAGGTCAGGCATACGGCCGCACGTGTGTGAACCACGCAGGTCAGGCATACGGCCGCACGTGTGTGAACCACGCAGGTCAGGCATACGGCCGCACGTGTGTGAACCACGCAGGTCAGGCATACGGCCGCACGTGTGTGAACCACGCAGGTCAGGCATACGGCCGCACGTGTGTGAACCACGCAGGTCAGGCATACGGCCGCACGTGTGTGAACCACGCAGGTCAGGCATACGGCCGCACGTGTGTGAACCACGCAGGTCAGGCATACGGCCGCACGTGTGTGAACCACGCATGTCAGGCATACGGCCGCACGTGTGTGAACCACGCAGGTCAGGCATACGGCCGCACGTGTGTGATCCACGCAGATCAGGCATACGGCCGCACGTGTGTGAACCACGCAGGTCAGGCATACGGCCGCACGTGTGTGAACCACGCAGGCAGGCATACGGCCGCACGTGTGTGAACCACGCAGGTCCAGGCATACGGCCGCACGTGTGTGAACCACGCAGGTCAGGCATACGGCCGCACGTGTGTGAACCACGCAGGTCAGGCATACGGCCGCACGTGTGTGAACCACGCAGGTCAGGCATACGGCCGCACGTGTGTGAACCACGCAGGTCAGGCATACGGCCGCACGTGTGCGAACCACGCAGGTCAGGCATACGGCCGCACGTGTGTGAACCACGCAGGTCAGGCATACGGCCGCACGTGTGTGAACCACGCAGGTCAGGCATACGGCTGCACGTGTGCGAACCACGCAGGTCAGGCATACGGCCGCACGTGTGCGAACCACGCAGGTCAGGCATACGGCCGCACGTGTGCGAACCACGCAGGTCAGGCATACGGCCGCACGTGTGTGAACCACGCAGGTCAGGCATACGGCCGCACGTGTGTGAACCACGCAGGTCAGGCATACGGCCGCACGTGTGTGAACCACGCAGGTCAGGCATACGGCCGCACGTGTGTGAACCACGCAGGTCAGGCATACGGCCGCACGTGTGTGAACCACGCAGGTCAGGCATACGGCCGCACGTGTGTGAACCACGCAGGTCAGGCATACGGCCGCACGTGTGTGAACCACGCAGGTCAGGCATACGGCCGCACGTGTGTGAACCACGCAGGTCAGGCATACGGCCGCACGTGTGTGAACCACGCAGGTCAGGCATACGGCCGCACGTGTGTGAACCACGCAGGTCAGGCATACGGCCGCACGTGTGTGAACCACGCAGGTCAGGCATACGGCCGCACGTGTGTGAACCACGCAGGTCAGGCATACGGCCGCACGTGTGTGAACCACGCAGGTCAGGCATACGGCCGCACGTGTGTGAACCACGCAGGTCAGGCATACGGCCGCACGTGTGTGAACCACGCAGGTCAGGCATACGGCCGCACGTGTGTGAACCACGCAGGTCAGGCATACGGCCGCACGTGTGTGAACCACGCAGGTCAGGCATACGGCCGCACGTGTGTGAACCACGCAGGTCAGGCATACGGCCGCACGTGTGTGAACCACGCAGGTCAGGCATACGGCCGCACGTGTGTGAACCACGCAGGTCAGGCATACGGCTGCACGTGTGCGAACCACGCAGGTCAGGCATACGGCCGCACGTGTGCGAACCACGCAGGTCAGGCATACGGCCGCACGTGTGCGAACCACGCAGGTCAGGCATACGGCCGCACGTGTGTGAACCACGCAGGTCAGGCATACGGCCGCACGTGTGTGAACCACGCAGGTCAGGCATACGGCCGCACGTGTGTGAACCACACAGGTCAGGCATACGGCCGCACGTGTGTGAACCACGCAGGTCAGGCATACGGCCGCACGTGTGGTTGATTCCTATGTATGAGAACTCCGAATA